>OX388167.1:4272500-4629735 GCA_947579745.1 Apocheima hispidaria | reverse complement strand
AATCTACTAAATATTATTTTCTTTAAATTATACGGAATACTCGATCCTCGAATCACCGGATGTGATCGAATCTATAGCCGGAAGCTCACTCCATCTCGATATACCGGAGCGAAGCTCTGGGCGGTAATATTCCCGTATTAAAAACATTGTGTCAGTTTTCATTGTAAAATCTTTATTATGTTTGTTAATCGAAAATGTACCTTCCACCAGGCAAGAAGCCAGTGCCAGAGGAGGTGACGAAGCAGTCCTTCCGTCACAAGATATGGCGTCACCTGGAGTCGAACGGACTGGCCATGTTCCCCCGCCCGGTCTACAACCGAATCCCGAACTTCAAGGGCGCTCCCGAGGCGGCGGCCAAACTCGCCGAGCTGGAAGTCTTCAAAAACGCGAACACTGTTAAAGTGAACCCGGACAAGCCCCAGGAGCCGGTCAGGTATAAAAAAAACTGAATTTATGATGAAATTAGCGTTTCGGGGAAAAACTGAGACATGTCATGACTTATCGAAATTCTTTGTTTTTGGTGTCAATAGACTGGATTAATACTAATCTACGCTGATAGATGATATAAAAAAAAACTAATAAAACCTACTTTTCGACGACATAATTTCAACGCAAAAAAATGCACTCACTGTAGGTGCCTATAACTACGAAGATATTGCGATATTTTAAAGATATCAAACCTATGGGCATAGTTCACGGTGTAGATAACATTAAAAGTTATAAAAAAAATGTTATTCCACAATTTTCTAAATTTTATTTTTTTACTTAGTAGTTCCGTTGCCCACCTTCCGTCTCCATCAGATCAGCTTGCTCTCATAATATTGTATTGTTACCGAAACTTGACATGCAAAATTTCAACTCATTTGAACAATGGGTCTAAACTTCAGTTGCATGATTTGATCCGAACGTACATACTTTGCAAGTTAAAGAAAATCTTGTAAAAATCATCGAAATCGGATAACATTTAGGGATCAGAAACAGTCGATTTTTGTATGGACAAGTAGACCGTATACTATGGATCGTGGACATGAAGATTTTTACCAACAAGGTGTGCGCAGTACCAATCGAGCGAAGCCGTTGGCAACCCATAAGTTTGCCAATAAACGAATAGACAACGCACGATATTGTCTAGCGACGTATCTAGATATAGTTTGGCTGGATTAGTGGGGATATTTTTGTCCCGCTTCGTGGTCGGTCGTTGAACTGAAAACTGAAAACTTTTCTTTTCTACCGAGGAATGTACCATCACCCACTGAAATACTATTATCTTCATTTGTAGGTGGAAAGTTCAGGGACGTTCAACTTTAGTGTTGCCATTTGTTTTCGCGTTTCCCTAGTAACTATCGGAATCTAGTGTGTGCGACCGCCACCCAAAACCTGTATTTTAATTAAGGCCGCGCTCCTCGACAAGAATATCTCGTGTGTTGAACTGAAACTGAGTGAGAGTTTTAAAAAAAACTTAGTTTAGAAAACATGAAATAACATGAGAAGACCTTTAGAATACCGATGTCAATGTTTCAAAATATCAATTTTCATGCTTTTATTTTGGCGAAAGAGGAGGAAAAAACTTGAAAAAACTTCTTTCTCCTTCTTCGTCGAAATAGAAAATGTTAACATGAAAGTTTCTTTAAAATATTGGCATTGTTATTTTTAAGATAACTGTTTTTTTTTTGTTTCTCTTTCAATTTTTTATACATTCAAAAATGTTAAAATGCTGGAAAACGCAGACACGCAGTACATAAAGAAGTAGTGAAGTAAAGTAAAAGAAAGTAAGTAAGTAAGTAAGTAAATGAGTAGTTACATAGTACGTAAAGAAGAGTGCCAATGGCCATAGAAAGATGTGTAACCTGATAGGCGTATCTGATAAAGACAGAAGATGTCGCTAGCGACATCTTATGTATTAATTATTAATACATTATTAATTAATTCGAAGCCTAGGATTCGAATTGCGACACGATCGTCACAATTTCTGCTTGAAATAGAAACCCAAGCTAACTCATTCGTTAGGAGAAAAGTACTCGTTATGAATATTTCTGCATTAGAATTATCATTCAAATTATTATATTTTATTTGCAAGACACGCTCTAGGTTCCTAAGAGATGTCGTTTAAAAAAAATCTTTTTACGCCGTATATTGAAGTGATAATTTGAACCAAACCTTAAATTGCGGACATATACCAATACTATGGTTCTATACTACCCATATTGTCATCGACTTTTATAGCGGTTTATTATAGCATTAGCTGACTATATACGTAAGCGCCTATCTAGTATTATGCTGTTTTTTTCGGGGGTAGATTTTTTTGTATAATATTGTCATTCTTCTCGTATTATTTTTCTATGGTATGACGGGAAGCGGGCTCTTAAAATGTTCTAAAAAATGCATGTTTCGCATGTTGTTTAACGACATTTACCAGATCAGACTAGTTTGGAATGTACCTAGATATCGGTCTAGGCTTGACAGAGATTAATTGAGTGGCATACCCCCGAATACTGAAACGTTTGTTAACTTTGTCAACAGATTAATTCTTATACTGCCTTTGTCTGACACTAAGCAAATGACAAAGGCGGCAATAGACTTAATCTGTCGTCAAAGTTAACAAACGTTTCAGTATTCGGGGGATAATGATGTCGATTCTGTTGTACCAATTTCTAAACTAAACTAAATTAGACAGCTCTAAAATTGCTGCCATTCTTTTCTCCAATATTGAAAAATAAAAAATAAAATAATGGATAATACATTTTAAAAATAATGGAAAGAGAAGCAGATAATTGACCGAGCGAAGCGAAGGTCTCAGAGTTTACTGGGTCAAATCGGCATTTGTATGTTTGTGTGTATATTTGTCCGATGATAACTTGCGAACCGTTGATCCGATCTTCATGAAATTTTGAAGGCAAGTAGTTCATTTCAATATAATTTTTAAGTTCGAATATGAGCTGAATTGGTCGAGCGGTTGTGAAGATATAGAGGTCGCGATGTCTCAGTTCGCCGCGAACTACTAGTTTAAGTCCTGTCAGATTAGATTAGTTCAGGAAGTGGTACAACAGAATCGACACCATTATCTTATTTATTCGCTTAGATATTTGACAAGGAAATATCCTTGTCAAATATCTTGACCAGTCAAGTCGAAGAAAGAGCTATCACGCTCACGCGAGTCGTTGCACTGAAAGTAATAAAAAACTCAATAAGGAATGCGTTGCCCAAGAAATCGGTCATGGTTTATGTAATGCGCCAGAAATCAGCGTAGCATGATATTTCTGTGTCCGATTCGTAGTTTTAAAACTTTATAATACATTTTATTTCATTGGTAGTTTATGCCCGCGACGATGCAGCTCGGCTTTCGGTCTTACAGGGTTAGGGCTCGTGAACGAACCTCTATGCCTTCGGCCTGAACTTTTCCAATATGTTCTTACCATAAAAACCTAATTCGGACTATTACGAACATTTTAAATCTATAATTTATAAATCTTCTAAAAATCTATAATTTAATTAAATAATCATTTAATTTTAAAATCGAACTCGGTACAGCTGTTCTCCAGTTATGCGCTTATCAATGAAAATTTTTTTTTTACCCGACTACGTAAAGCAAAAAGGAATGTTATGATGTTGACCGGTATCACAGATCACACTAGGTTCTGTATTCAGGACGCTCGAAGTGCACCACTCCTCAGTCTAAATATACTTATAAGAAATTACTCGGATTGGTTGATTGTTAGGCGCGAGTAGGATACCCTTGAGATAGCCAATGAGAACGTTTGGTCGCACTCCCCGCGACTCACGCCTTCCTCAAACTTTGGTAACTTTTTGTAGGAACAACGAATCTCGTAATGCGGTATCTAGTGTGATCTGTGACCTCGGCTTTCGGTCTTACAGGCTTAGGGCTTGTGAACGAACCTGTATGCCTTCGGCCTAAGCTTTTAAATGATTTCTTACCATAACCTAATTCGGTCTATTACGAACATTTTAAAACAAAAAAAATCTAACTCGGTGCAGCTGTTCTCCAGTGATGCGCTTATCAATGAATATTTTTTTTTTTTTTACCCGACTACGTGAAGCAAAAAAGGAGTGTTATCACGTTGACCGCTATGTGTGTATCTGTTCCCTCAAAACTTCTAAACAACCTTTTCATAATTTGACAAATGAAGTGTCGTTGGAAGCGTCATCATTGTTAGCTGGTTATAGGCTATGTGCAGTCGCATTAAATTGAATTTGCCCTCTAGAGGACAAAGTTAGGAACTAAACAAATTAATTGTTTTAATGGTTTCGTGTTGGGTATCAAACGAACGGGCTTCATTAGCACATTTCAAAAATATATATTGTTAGCTGTTGCTCGCGGCTTTGCTTGCATGCACCCGATAAAACTAAAGCTCACGTAAGGACGTAGACGGTTTAGTTTTGCGACCTATATATTGTTTTATTTATATATAAATTGAATTTACTTTTATCGATTTCTATACCATGTACACTATCCTGTGTTTGAAAGAGACAAGTCATATACTGTCATATACTGTTGACTAGCCTTGTGGCTCAGTGGGTGGATTTCCTCCTTCTGAGCTGTGGGTTGTGGGTTCGATTCCCACCCAGGACAAACATTTTTGTGTGATGAACATGGATGTTTGTTCTCTGTCTGGGTGTTTCTATGTATTCTATGTATGTATTTACAAAAAAAAAAGTATTTATGTATTCTATCAGTTATCTGGTTCCCATAGTAAAAGCTTGCTTAGTTTGGGGCTAGATGGCGCTGTGTGTAAATAACGTCCACCAATATTTATTTTATTTATTTATTTATATCTACCTGTTTTTGAGATCGGAGTTCATAAATCTTGTGTGTAAGTTTTTTTCGGTTTTCTTTCAACTGGCGTAGCAAGGCGAGGGCAAAGCGGCCCCTTGCCCGCGGCCTTGAACTTGAGGGGGGGATCGCGCGAGGCCCCCTCTATTTTAAATAGTACTACTAGTACCCTACCGAGGCTATAACAATCTTTTAATACATCAATACCCGAAATAACACTAGTCATAGAAAATAATACAATGAAGCGACATGACTTCACGTTCCCGCCAAAAAACTATTCTTAATATATAAGTACTATTTCACTATCATTAGTGTGTTCTGGTTTTGCTTTTGTTTTCACAAAAATGTGGTGGGATCTCTGCATTGATCTTGGGAATAGGCCTCGCCGAGGAGACTATTCATATTCATATTTATTTTAGCATTCCACAATGTATGTTGGTACTTAGTAGTTTTACATTTTGGTCACAATTGTGGACCCCGTCGGGTACCAGCTAAAGAAGTAGAAGAGTAGAGAGAGGGACAGCAGTAACCATAACTTTAGTTATGTAACAGTGCTATATGTTTTTATCTGTTAGATACTCATCTATGGAGTAATATACTTTATTTATTAAAAATTGTTTCAGTAATTTAAAAAAATGTTTATCTCGCGATTCGTGTTTTATTGAGTTCGGTAATTTGTTATATATTTTGATGCCCATTACAAAGGGGCTGGTTGAGTGAAGTGTGAGACGTGAAGCTGGTAACATGCCTTCGCCCATGCCATGATTAGTCCACGCTACGCCACTGTCCTCCGAATACTGAAACGTTTGTTAGCTTTGACGACAGTTTAAGTCTATTGCTGCCTTTGTCATTTGCTTAGTGCCGGACAAAGGCAGTATTAGAATTAATCTGTTGTCAAAGTTAACAAACGTTTCAGTATTCGGGGGTGTATCTCATGGCTCCCCACCAAGCTTATGTGTCGGGTAACATGGAACACATAAAGTTGTTAAATCCTATTATGCCCAGTAATTTCGCTGGTAACATTGCCCGATAAAAGGAGCGAGCTCTTGAGCCCATGATACACATTTATAATAGTCTAAACATCGTTGTTTGCTCAATCGCGACTGTAGGTGTGTAGTTGTTCTTTGACCTGATTTTACATAAAAATAACTATTTATTTTGGTAACTATCTCTCACACTAACCTTGACATCGAATTACGAACCTTATATCGCATCAGGTACAGCAGAATTTTCAATGATTTTAAACGTTCGTTGAATTTGTCGTCTCTTTCACTCGGGCTACGCGCGTCATTAAAAAGTTTGATATAGGTATAAAGGGCTTGTATTCCAACACACACTGTCCACATTAAAGTGGTCTCGTTCGCGCATTTTCACAATGTTAAAGAAAAATAAAATCGGAGAGTTTGAATTTTCAACATATATAATTATGATGCATCTGTTTATCATAAGACTACAAATATTTGGAAGAAACTTTCGTATTTATACTGTTTGAAACTAGTAGTTCGCACCGAACTGAGACATCGCGATCCCTATATCTTCAAAACCCCTGGACCGATTCAGCTCATATTCGAATTTAAAAATTGTATTGAAATGAACTCCTTGCCTTCAAAATTTCATGAAGATCGGATCAACGGTTCGCAAGTTATCATCGGACACAAACAATACACACAAACATATAAACATACATACAAATGCCGATTTGTCCCAGTAAACTCTGAGACCTTCGCTTCGCTCGGTCAATTATAGTATATCGCCTACTTGTCCATACAAAAAGCCGTCTTGCCCCCATTCGGAGATATGACAAATTGTCAATGATATGTCGATTTCCAGATTCCAGATCTCGATCGTCTCTCGTCTCGATTGCCTCCGACCACTCGATGTATCTCGAACGCTAGCCATCTAGAATATCTCGATAGATAGCGTTGAGAATAAGAAATCTAGAAGTTTGACATTTTTTTCGAGATGAGATTGAATCTCACCTTTTGAGAATAGGTGTCCTGGAGCGTTTCGGGGGAAATTATCACCCCCTAAAGGTCTCCGACCACTTGTCAACTCAGCGGCAGACTAGCGCCGTCTCACCCCGCAATCGTGTGAATGAAAAAGGAAGGTATACTATGCAGGCATGAGGTTCATTTTAGAATTGTAGCAAAAATAGTAGACCGCGCGCGGTCAACGCGCTGTCCACTCGATATGGGCTTCACTACAAATATTATTAAAATGGACCTTATACGGCATAGTATAACTCTGTTATTCATTCATACGATTGTGAGGTGAGGCGGCACTGGGACCCTATTCCTGTGCGCTCGAGATTATCTCGGTCACTGTCTCTCTAATTTAGAATTTAATGGGAGAGAGAGTGACCGAGATAATCTCACGCGCACAGGAATAGGGTCCCTGGGCCCGTACCGTGAGCGACCATGAACCGTATTACCGCGCGATAAGGTGTATGATCGCGCAGCGTTCTCGGCTGAGCCTAACAATCATCGCAATAAGCACCTCACGGTACGGGCCCTGGTCTGGCGCGGAGTTGAAAAGTGGACCGAGTCCTTATGTTATCAAAATCTTTTGTTTTCGGTTTCAATGGCTTGGATATTAAACTATAATCTACGCTGATGGTATTTTAATAAAATTTAGTTTCCTTAGTCATAATTTCAATGCAAAAAACTCGTCACTGTAAACTAAGATGATATTACGATATTTAAAAAAAAACCTAGTTTTCACGGTGTAGATAACATAGAAAAACCATCGAAATCGGATAACATTTTGAGATGGGAAACAGTTGGCGCTTTTCGTATGGACAAGTAGGCGGTGCAAATCCGATAAAAAAATTCAAATCTCAATTCAGTCTAAACCCGAGTCAAGTTCCGTATTATATATTCGCATAAAACTATGCATTAATTGACATTAGTCACCACATACATATATGTATAGCATGACATCACACATAAAACGTTTTCTAGATATTACATAGGTTGCACTAGGTCTTATAACGTACTGAGATGAAGCCGTAACTTGACCCCATTTTGTACGATTGATAACGGGTAATGTAACTTTGATATTATTATCCTTCGAATACGCACTAGAATTATAAATGCGATTGATGTGTGTCCGTTACCATTCGACTCCGTTACGGCTGTACGAGCGATAAAATTTGGTACGGTGCTAATTTTAACATGCACAGCGAAGTGTAACTGCCCGCAATAAATACCTATAGGCGCGCAACGCTTGCGAGGAAGCGAGAGCGATCGCTCTGTCACTTTCGCTCTCGATATGTTAGATTTAAAGGCGGCTCTGTCTGCGGGGTCCAAGGCTTAAGAATAGAATATACCACCGTCATGTCCATACAAAAAGCGTAGTGTGAAAACCACACAGATCACACTAGATACCGCATTACGAGATTTGTGGTTCCGACAAAGTCACCAAAGTTTGAGGAATGCGCGGGTCGCGGGGAGTGCGACCAAGCGTTCTCATTGGCTATCTCAAGGTTACGCCTACTCGCGCCTAACAATCAACCAAACAGTACTTTCTTATAAGTGTATTTAGACTGATGTGTGGTGCGCTTCGAGCGTCCTGAATGCAGAATCTAGGGTGTGATCTGTGGATAACCACCACTAAATGTTATCCGATTTCGATATTTTTCTTATATGTTATCTACCCCCCTGGAAAACTATGCATGTACGTTATTTTTTTTTTAAACTTTGCTATATGTTAGTTGTTATGGCACTTAAAGGGACAAATTTGTAGAAAATACGACAAAGATAAGTAGTTGTTGTTAGAATACCATAAACATTTTTTGAAAAAAAAAAAAAAAGAGTAGCCGCATAAATTATGGTTTATCCAAGCCATTGATTCAAAAGGCAAAGATTTTATTAAGTTTCAGTGGGTGACACCCTAGAAACGCTAATTTCATCAAAAAGTTAGGAAAAATCTCTAACTCTCTCTATTGCACGCACGAGAAACAGAGCGACAGCTATACAATTTCAAATATCAAACACGCAAAAACCTAGCGGAAGGCCCTTCTTCTTAAAAACGCTTCGCGCTCGCAGTTAGATAATACGCCGGGATCCGTACAGTGGCGTTCTTATTGTGAGACGCCCCCGCTGCACGACCGTGAATTTTAACGTGGCGATACGATTCGCGGTCGCGTAGACTTTGCGGCTGAACCTTGACAATCATCGGAATAAGGACGTCACGGAACAGGCCCTGGTGGAAGTTCTTATATAATGGATTAATTCTTTATCTATAAAAAAAAATATGGTTTATATTATATAGCGGTTAATACAGGGAGGCGTCGCTTTAACCGAGCCGCGTTAAGAAATTTTCTATCAGCTGCAATAACGTTGTAAAAATATGAAATCAAATATTTTGTTTTAATATTTCACTCTAGTAGATTGGCTAATATATCTATGACAAAAAAAATATGGTTCATATATAGGTTAGGGGTCGCTTTACCCGAGCCGCGCTAAGAAATTTTCTATAAGCTGCAATAACGTGTCAAAAGCTAAAAGAAGACATTTTCTTTTAATATTTCACTCTAGTAGATCGGCTATCAGCTCTTAGGTTCAAGAAACTCAGACTTTAGATTTTTACAATGTTATTGCAGCTATCAAATCGTTTTTGTTAGCGCAGCTCGGGTGTAGAGCATATATTTTTTTTAATGTTGGGTTGTTCCGTCTTCATAGTATTATGACGTCATATATAAGGCATAAAATATTGACTCTAAAATTTAAAAGATTGTTCTCTGAACCGTATCTTAAAAGAAATGTTATTGTTATTTTTTATTATTCTTTTTTTTTTTTTACATAGTATATGGATCCCCAACAGAAGTTACACATTACATTCACATTATGAAACATAGGCATCAAGCTGGGTGCACCCCCAATTACAGGAGACCACGTCATGCTCTCATCATTAAATATCGTAAATAATAATGTCGTGAAATAAGTCACGAAACTTTGTAAGTGTGTTTAAAAAGTACTTAAGTACATAAAATTATGCACACACAATATTATGGCCGAAATATTGATAAACACACGTAACGTTTGAACCATTCATAAAATGATAACCTTTACACAAAATAAGTAGGTACAGAAAGCCGGCTCCATACAACAAGCGGTAATAGAACTCACACAGACCTAACACATAGTACGATGTTTTCGGGATTAAGGGATAGAGTCGTGCCACAGCTATGTGCTCAGTCGCACATTTTCACATTGACCTGTTACGGGCAAGCGTGACGCATACCAACAGGCGACCGGCTTCCTCGTCTCGTCAGTGGGTTAGATTAAATTATCAAAAAATATATTTAATGTGAATTTGTAAAAAGTATAACTATGTTGTGTCTGTGTATGATAAGATTACAAATGTATAACAAATAAAATCTGCTTATGCACAAAAAAACAGTTAAAACAGTTTTTTTTTCTGTCTATTATAATACTAGTAGTTCGCGGCGAACTGAGACCTCGCGACTCCCTATAATGGGCGGAATAAATTTATAATAATAAATAATAATGAGGCGGTGTAGATCGAATTAAAAGTTTTTTTTTGTTTGTTTTTTTTCGATCACTTCCGTCAAATTAAAACTGTTTTTGTAAATTCACACTATCTACAAAAACTAGCAAATGAGTGAGATCCAAGATGGTCTTACTTACGCATCTTATGTGCGCTTGTGCTTATAGCTCGTTGTATGGAGCCGGCCTACTGTTTTTTTTTTTTTGACCTTTATTCGTACTTCGTAAATATTTTTGTTTGCTGCAACTTAATACTGTTATCAACATGACAACCTGAACTGTGTACATTTTGCTAGATGCACAGTATGACATTTTGTTGTAAATTTTGACATGTAAATTGGAACTGGCTCTCAAGTTAAGCTGGCGGAACATACAGAGTACAGACATATTTTTATTTTGAGAGTAACTAGCCAGCCAAGTACTACCTCCGTAGAAACTACATGCCAGAAAAATATAATAGTACTTTAAAATACAAAATTAGTATATTTAATATAAAATCTAAAACTATCATATTAAACGATTACTGCTTTAAAAATGTGAGATTCAGAACCTATGAAAAAAAACATGTTCCAGAAAAAAAAAACGTGTTTTTTTTTATATGACAAAAAAACACGTTCAACGTTTGTTTTTACGTAAAACGTGACGTTTTATTGCATCACTTAGTAAGAGCCTACTAAAAGGGAACATCTGGGCTCGGGTGGTTAGCGGTGGGGCTCTAACCATCAGCCGAAGCGAGCCTGGGGAGGACGACAGCGTCGAGGGGCTGACGTCGTAGGCGGAGGCATCTCAGGACAGCTGGTACCTCCCGGGAGGAGCCGAAGCGCGGTGCTGAAGGCCGCGGTGCGTTTCTTTGGAGAGCCCAAAGCCCTCGGTCAAGCACGAAGGCAGACCACCGGAAGTTTTTAGAGCGATAACCCGGCTGCAGCCCAACGCAGTCGGGTATCATGTGAAGATTAAACCTCGTCAAAAAGGCGTGCGATCCGAACTCACTAACCACTGACCTATCATTGCTATTAAAACAGTCATGTCACTGTATCTGATTTAAAAAGTGTTTCCCCATAGATGATAATTAATATGTATACTGTTGGTGTTTCTTTAAATAAATAAATGTCGGGATAAAAATATCGCTGTCTCGATTGCAGTTCATGCCAGTGCTGGGTTATTGGACTATTTTTTTTTATCGTATTTAATTGATTTCTTATCATTTTGACCGATAGCACCAAGATTACGGAGAACTGTTTTTAGACTTCTGATATAACGATTTAAAAATAAAAAATATTTGTCTAAGAACGATTTTATGGAATGATTATGATTCGATTAAAAATTCTCGTTTTTTATCACCTAAATAAATACGAATAAAATTACTATGTGTAAGTTACTTTTGTATTCCATACAAAAGTATTCGCTCTGAATAATGACACTACAGTTTTTTTTAAAAATCATAAAATGTAAAATTAGGAGGAATAATATGAGGAATATGAATGGTAGATAAAATAATAAATAAATAAATATCTGGAACATTTTTGCACACACGGTCATCTGACCCCTAACTAAGCAAAGCTTGTAATATGGCTGCCAGAGACTGATAGATACGTACATATATATTTTTAAATACATACTTATATAGATATTAACACCCAGACATAGAACTAATACAAATGTTCATCACATGAATGTTTGTCCTAGATGGGAATCGAACCCACGCCCCCAAACACAGAAGGTAGGTTCACTACCAACTGAGCCACCGGGGCAGTCATCATAAGATTATCATGAATTAATTAATGATCTGTATTGTCAGTATTCGAGGAGGAAACAGGAGCATACGTTTGTATGGCATAGACACATATATATATATACTAATACACACAAATATATATATATATATATATATATATAATAGACAGCCGCATTAGTAACTTCTTAAAGATAAACGAAAATATTAGTCTTTATCAAAGTATTGTGTGATAGACAAAGCGGTGCGACACGAGCTAGGTCACTGACCTCTCACACCTGATTGCTCCTATGCCTGTACAAACTAAAAAACTGTCAAATCAACAAAGTAATCGTTATCAAAATATTGTGGATGACATAGTAAAACAAGGACAACCGCGCGAGAGAGCTCTCAATTTGTCAAAGCGATGCGACACGAGCAAGGTCACTCACCTGATTGCTTCTATCCCCCATATTGCATCCATGCCTTTATTTATTTATTTATTTATTTATTTATTTATTTATTTAAGACCAACAGCACAATAATACAAAATAAAGAACATAGGTACATTATATAAAACAGCCAATTATAGGTCTATTCTATTTTAAGTAGTATAAACAAAATCGCTTTAAAAAACACCACAAACAAAGTAACATACAAAGTGCTCCAATAAAGAAATAAACAACAACAAGCGGCAGTTATAGTGTCTATACAAGGCCCAACCCGACATCGTGCAAAAGGAACAGCCAGACCCGAATCTCACGGGAACAAAAGAAACAAACTATTAAGGTTATAGCTTCTCCCTTTCGCCCCCCCAGAAACCTATATATAGCCTTCCCCTCCACACGACGCCAGGCCAGGCCATGCACAGCCACTCCGAACCGGTTGTTTCTACTAGCGCTTGCGATTGTACATGTAGATGTCAATGTATTGTCTGTACAGACGGACGGGTATGTGCATGATGGCGCACATCCTTCATAATTATAATGTATATATATTATTTTATCACTGAGCTACCTCACTAAGCCCCTCACCAAATCCCCACCACGGCAGAGACCCACGCCCAACACAATCATACTCATATTTATATATATATAATATACAAACACGAGCACAACCGCACCGGATGCGGGCCCCCGCCGCGGCGGTAAGCAAGTCAAGTGCAAGTCCCTACCACAGACTATGAACTGACTACCGAAGATTCAGTGAAGGGCCCATCAAGGGGTCCAGGAAAGTATATAAATATATGCCTTGCTGACTTAGTGCAACTGAAACTTTCCACGAGCTACTATTACATGTGTCACATATACATACATATATGCGCGTGCGTACAATGTAGTAGTGTATTTCACTGCAAACACAACCACACAAACACGCACACGCAACTCACACACACAACAACAACCCATAAGAAACCCCAACTACACCAAGCCATCGAGATTATTTATTATGAAAATTAAAAAAAAAACATGAACAAAGTAGTAAGTAGTATCATATTCTTTATTTATCATGCTCGAGTCCGCGGTCAATTAGTCAAAGCGAAGCGATACGAGCTAGGTCACTGACCTCTCACACCTGCTTGCTTTTATCCACGTATATGCTTGCCAAATCTGCCAGCAAATCTTATAGAACATTTGGAAGAATCGTTTATTAAACGCCCTCACAAATAATGTCGGCCGTCTAACCGAAAAACCTTTACATCCTCCCGCAGAGTGCTATGCCTGGAGCAGAATAAGACTCTGTACGTGCCGGTGCCGCGGCTTCAGAACGGGTTCCTGAACCGGCTCGAGCTGCCTGAGGGCGAGACCGGACCGGCGGCCATCAGGAAGGCTGTCTCAAGGAACGGAATGGATACTTATGGCAAACCCGTTGGTAAGTGCAGACTTGGCGTTAAATTCTGCTGGTGAACTGACACACCTAGAATAGACACAAAGACGGCATAGGCAACTTCTGCTTCAGGCTATTAACATCCAACTGCTGCGATATTGTCCTACCCTCGAGGGAAGATAATAATAAATCTGGGACATTTTTGCATTCTAAGCAAAGCTTGTAATATGGCTGCCAGAGACTGATAGATACGTACATATATATTTTTAAATACATACATAAATAGATATTAACACCCAGACATAGAACAAACACCAATGTTCATCACATGAATGTTTGTCCTAGATGGGGAATCGAACCCACACCCCCAAACACAGAAGGTAGGTTCATCACTAACTGAGCCACCGAGGCAGTCGATGATTGGGCCATGTCCACCACGCAGGCTGAGTGCGGGTTGGCGAATTCACGTAGGCCATCGAATTTCTTCTCTGGAAATATGCTGTGCCCTTATTATGAACGTTCGTGATTCTGGTTGTGATAGCATTCCATCCCGCTCATACCAACATATTCGAACTATGCGCGGTCCCGCTCGCGCACTATCACTATCACGATCAGTTACATCCATGATAAGGGGCTGGTTTTCTCACGATGTTTTCCTTCACCGACCATAAGCAACTTATAGCAGCGGTTTCAAAGTTGACACTAGTAGCGCGATCTTTTGTTTAGTATTGTGATTTTCGACAAAAGATGACGCCACACTGTACGCGTAACCATACAATACAATATAACTTTAATATACACCAAAAGACAATAAAACTTAAATATGAACAATAATAGAAAACCGGTAGTATAATGGGCGGCCTTATCGCCTAAAGCGATTTCTTCCAGACAACCTTGGGATGGACAGAATTATGTATGAAAAACACTACGGTCGGTGGTGTAGATATCTACATAAAATATATATAGTATAATATATGAAAATACATGCATAATCCTAATACTTACATAGAAATACATACAATAATTACACACTATATATAAATACTATAAAACTCACAATAGATACACATTATACATACGTACCAATTAACTTAAAGAAAGATAGTGTTTGTAAACGAGGTTCTTAAAAATGGGAAGCGATTTAGCCTGCCTGATACATGCAGGCAGCTCGTTCCAGAGCAGGACAGCTTGCACAGTAAAAGACTTGGAGTATGAAAGATTGGAGTGGGTAGAAATAGGGATCTTAAGTTGGAGGACACGAGAAGAGCGTAAGGAGCTGGAGTGAGGTTGAATATATTTAAAGCGTTCCTTTAAATACAGTGGGGTAGATGGAATAAACAGAATTTTGTAGAGAAAGGAGAGGATGTGAGAATTACGGCGAAGGCGGATAGGCAACCATTTGAGCTTTTGACGGAATTCAGAAATGTGATCATATTTGCGTAAACCAAATATGAACCGAATGCAGAAATTTTGTAAACGATCTAACTTGTCAAGTTGCTCTTCGGTTAAATCGAGATAGCAGGCGTCGGCGTAGTCCAATATTGGGAATAAGAGGGATTTTACAAGCGCAGTTTTAGTAGTAATTGGAAGAAAATTCCGCAATCTTCTGAGTGAAGCCGCAGAAGCAAACATTTTTCGACTAACCTCTGCTAACTGAGGGTTCCAAGAAAATTGTCGGTCCATAATGATTCCTAGATTTTTTACCGTCTCGCTAATAGGAATGGGAATACCGTCGAAAACAACTTGCGGAAGGCGGAACCAGTCGACTTTAGAGATCATACGGGAGCTCCCAATAATAATCGTTTGAGTTTTGGCGGGATTAACTGATAGGCCGTATGATCTGCTCCAGTTCCGGATACACATTAGATCTGAGTTTGTGGACTCGATTGCTTCGTGCAATTGTCCTAGTGGAGCCTGGATGTAAATTTGTAAATCGTCTGCATAGAGGTGATAGGAAGAAGTCAATTGCTCAGAGATTGAATTTATAAAAATTGCAAAAAGAAGAGGAGATAAGACGCCGCCCTGAGGAACACCGGCAAAGATATTGCACCATGAGGAGTACGACTCATCAATACGAATTCGGTGCCGGCGTCCAAACAGGTAACTTCGAAACCAATCAATTACCGTTGGAGATATGTTAAGAGAGCGAAGGAGTGCCAACATGATATCAAAATCGACATTGGTAAAAGCGTTGCTAAAGTCTAATAGCGACAGCACAGTTAGATGACAGTCACCCATGCCTTCCCGAATGTCATCGGTGATTTTCGTCAGAGCAGTTAAAGTGCTGTGACCAGAACGGAAACCGGATTGTAATGGATTAAGGAGACTATTTTTGATAAGGTAAGAGGATAGTTGTTGGTGGACAAGCCGTTCCAACACTTTAGATAGAAAGGGAAGGATAGAAATTGGACGGTAATCGGAGAATGAATCTGGATTGGGTTTTTTGGGAAGTGGCGTGATTTGGGCTTCTTTCCATATTACTGGAAACGTGCCCGAGGAGACAGAGAAATCGAGGACATGCTGGATGACAGGGGTAATTTCATTAATTATTGGCAAGATCATTTTGCGACTGATACTATCGCTACTAACGGCGTTTGAGGAAATTGACTATACTCTTCTTAACATCACAAGCAGAAAATTGATTAAATGTGAAAGGGTCATAGTCGGGAGGAGTGGTAGATGAAAGGTGCTTCAGTGTAGCAGCTTTTAAAGGTCCATCAAAATTGGAGGAAGAGGAAAAATGCTGATTTAACAGATTCATGTCCAAATTTTTTGAAATGTTATCTTGACGAGATTTACCAACTCCCAATGACCTAAGAAATTTCCAAACTTTAGCTGGATCTTCATTTTCTACTGAATTATGGATGTGTCGGCGTTGAGCGTCCCTACACGCTCTATTGCAGATGTTACGACGTTTAATATACTTCTCCCTGTTCTCATCAGACTGGCAATACTTAAGTTTATTCTTGGCAATAAGTTTTTTGTGCATAAGACCCCGTATTTCGTCATTAAGCCAAGGCGCCGGTGCATGCTTCATTTTGACTGCGCGAATAGGAGCATGAATGTCGTAGAGATCGGTCAAAGTACGATTAAATTCTATAATTTTGTCATCCACACTGACTGCGTTTATGACATTAGACCAATCTAACTCCAGCGCATCTCTACACAAGCTATCAAAATTCATACTACCAAAACTACGTTGTAAAAGAATTTTAGGCTTAGCTTTAGGCGGTCGAATTTTATAGGAGAGATAGATCAAATCATGATGTTACCGTAGTTAGTTTGAGGCTCAGCTTTTACTAATCAACAATAGGTGGCGCCACGTTGTATGTGTTAAAACGCGTCCATCATATTGAGTAGATGTTTGCGGGGTAACGATACTCGTACGCACGCAGCATTGTCCTCTTAGTAAACTTGGATGGTTCTGCGATCCCTAAGTCGCCTGCCATGGGGATCGACTATACATAATAATATATATAACATGATGCTGCAGCACGTCCTCCGGTGGTTCTGGTCGCCCAGGGTCCATATTTAAGCTTAAATTTTATTTCAGGCATAGAAGATTCCGTTTCCCTGGACCTGGTCGTGATGGGATCCGTCGCTGTATCCAAAGAGGGATACCGTATCGGAAAAGGACGAGGTTTGTAATATGTACATTACTAGCTGCTTTCCGCAGCTTTACTCGTGTTTTTCATGTTAACGTATAATCACAGATCACACTAGATACCACATTACGAGATTCGTTGTTCCTACAAAAAGTCACCAAAGTTTGAGGCCCGGCTTACTCGCGCCTAACAATCAACCAATAAGTGTATTTAGACTGATCTGTGGTGCGCCTCGAGCGTCCTGAATGCAGAATCTAGGGTGTGACCTATTAATAAATAGTATTATATTTTAATCCAGGGTATAAGCTACCTCCATACCAAATTTCATTCAAATCCTTAAACAAAACCGAAAATTTACATACTTACCCACTAACACACAAACTTTCGACACACACAACTTTAGACAGCTTAAAAATGAACTTCCGCAAAGCTAGGCCTGATACAATCAACTACACACAACTTCCACATTTATAATATTAGTGCGATTTGGGTACATTTTTGTCTCTTTCAGGTTACGGAGACCTGGAGTTCGGCCTGATGATGCACATGAAGGCGATAAAGCCCAACACCATTGTTGTCACCACAGTCCACGATTGCCAGGTAAAATGTCGCTAAAGTTACCATTCTAGGCTTGTTACCATTATGAGAGATGTGCCTCTGCTGCCGTAACCGGCAACGATGAAATATTGGAACGGTTGCCGGAGGTACGACCGACCTGCTGTCATTAGACTCAAATCTGTTACCGGAAGGGTTTTCCTGGTAGTCATTAAAAAAAACTTAATCTACAATGAGGGGTTTTTCAACAAAAAAAGAAATCCTGGTAAATAGATGGCGTTAGATGTACCTTGAGGTCCTTCTATCAAACGCTCTGAATTTTCAGCGGTAACTACAAATTTTCTTTTACAAATTAAATATCCAGGCTAGTGGTCTATACGGTACTATACGCGAACCAGGTAGTTTTATTATTTGATTTGTATATTTCCGATAATCGGCAAAAAGGCAATGAAAAACTACAATTTACCGTTTTCTCATCAAGTATGATATGCGATTTTCAACTTTAAAGCTTAGAACTTTGAGCGGGTATAATACTCATTTCAAATCATGATCAGTCGTTGCCTTAACCTTTTATTCTAATGCTGCCTTTGTCTGGCACTAAGCAAATGAAAAGACAGCAATAGACTTAATGTGTTGTCAAAGTTATCAAACGGTTCAGAATCCCGAGGTAAGAACATTATATATTTTTTCATTTGATAGCAGAGGTAGTACTCGAGTCAAATAAATTCAGTAAATATGGGGGTAAACGCTCAAATCTTTTAATTCGGCCTACATGTAACTTTTAAACTTTCGCGATTTGAACACATAATTTAATGTATCAGAACTTAACCACGCTAAAACTAGTTTTTTTATATACCTCGACGTTTCGGCCAAGTTTCAATGGCCGTGGTCACGAGCTGACTGAAAATGTCGGCCTATATGTAGCTTCTAGACCATATTCTAGACGTAGTCCTCTGGGAATGTCAATTTTTTCCTAAATTTGGTTGCTAGGGAACATTTTTAATTTGTTATAACTGCCCTAAAATTTTCATGTATATTTTTACATTAAATTTCTTGTAATGTTTTAGCATATCCAATAAGGATATGTGCCCTGTCCAATAAGCCAATTCCATAAATGCCCAGTTGTCCACATTTTTAACGTTCGTCCATGAAATTTGATTGTAGGTCTTCGACACGCTGCCAGCGGAGTTGTTTGGACCTCACGACGTCCCCATCGACATCATTTTGACTCCTACACAGGTAACCACTCAGCGCTTTGACCAAGATGTCCAAACCGTTATAAAAGCATTTATTGTAGTGGTAGGGCTCTCTTGCAGAGTCCGCCTGGGGAAGTACCACACCTTTGCCAGTTATTCAACCGCCAAGCAGTAGTGTGCAAGCATTACTGTGTTCCGGATTGAAGGGCAATGTTTCCAGCGTAATTACTGGGCATACAGAGATTTAACATCTCAGGGTGACGAGCGCAATGCATTGCCGCGCATAGTTTTGAACTGTTAAGTTCATTTCTGGGTGGCACTGAACTGTTATGGGCAAGCGTGACGCGTAACATCAGGTGAGTGACTTGCTCGTATCGTCACCGAGTAACATAAAAAAATAAAATATGGTTAATATAGGAATATAGTATTGGCGGTGGTATTGGATACAGGTTGATGTTTTAACCAGGACAGTATGAAATCCGAAACTGTCTTGGGGACCTTTAGGTCTTTTTTTATAAAAACATTTTTTATAATCAAGCCTGAGTTTCGGATATAAATGAGTTATTTTGATAGATTTTTTAATGCGGTTTGACTCCGTTTCACGTAAGGATCATTTCATTGTATCAGAAGAGAAAAATTGGATTCGTAAAAGTAGTTATACTCGGTTTGTTAAAGTTTAACTGGCATTCGTTAGTAGCTTATTAAATTTGAAACTCATTTTCACAAACAACTCATTTTTATGGAGAACTCACGGTTGACCAAAAAAATAACTACACCAAAATTTTATATATATACAAAATTCTACAAAATGGTCCCTAAGACAGTATTCCCGTATCTCATAAGGATTCGGACATGCCCATACTGTCCCAATAAAAAAATTCAACCTGTATTTCCGCTATTTAGGCTTTAGATCTAATTAGATTGCAGTATACAACGTAAAAAGTATGTTTCCGAAAATAATGTTTTAAACGCCATCTCTTGAGAACCTAGCGAGTTTTGCAAAAAAAATATAAAATTAAAAAAAATACTGATATTACTAATGCAAAAATGAAGTATCATTACGGATGAGTTAGCTTGGGTTTAAATTTCAATTCAAGCAGAAATTGTGACATGTCGCAGTTTAAAGGACTAGCGACATCTTGCGTCCTTATCAGTACTACAATTGGGTTACACATATTTCTATGTCATATCAAATTTTTCTGCGACTTTCTTTATTCACACTTTACTTTATGTATACTTATAAAAAAATATTTTTAAGTCGTTGACTGTTATTATTTAAATAAAACTCGCTTCTTAATTTCATGTAGTCTGCACCTATAATTGTGGTGACGTTTAGCCTGTTTCCACTGCCTCCTTCTTTGTTACAATGACGAACATCATGTTGGTGTCTATTAAATAATTGACCGAGCGAAGCGAAGGTCTCAGAGTTTTGTATGTATGTTTGTGTGTATATTTGTCCGATGATAACTTGCGAACCGTTGATCTGATCTTCATGATATTTTGTAGGCAAGTAGTTCATTTCAATACAATATTTAAGTTCGAATATGAGCTGAATCGGTCCAGGGGTTGTGAAGATATAGGGGTCGCGAGGTCTCAGTTCGCCGCGAACTACTAGTTGAATAAAATTAAATATGGACATTAGCACTCTTATTTCTGTATGGTCCAGGTGATAGAGACCCAGCGCATGTGCCAGCGGCCGGTGGGCATCCTCTGGCACTTGCTGTCCAACCGCCGGGTCCAGCTCATGCCCATCCTGGGGCAGCTCCGAGATATCGAGATGCTGTGAGTATTTTATAAACAGGATAACTCGATGACCGATGCTCAATGACAGTCCTTTTTGTCACCCGACTACGCGAAGCAAAAAGGAGGTTCACTAACCTATTATATTAACCTTGCGCCGTTATGGATCTTTATGTAAGAAATGTCTATAATATGTGTATAACAATATATAACAAGATACCGAATGACATTAAAGTGTTGGAAGGGAATAAATTTAAAACTACTTTGACTCACTGGCTTCTTAGCATCTGTTTCTATAGCATCAAAGAATCTAATAATCGTTAATTCAAGTTATATAACAATAATAATTATATATATTTTGTAGTATAGTTCTATTATTCTATAACATAAAATATTTGCACGTCTGCTTGCAGACTAGATACACCGTGATACTAAAATAATTTATAATATAGGCATACATAGTTTTAGAATGTGATACAGATCTATAAATGTTACTTAAATAATAATATATTCTTAATATGATTGCATTCTGTTTTGTATGTTTATATATAAATAAATATAAGAACATTATTAACATGTATTATTGCAAATAAATAATTTGATTTGATTTGAGGGTAATGATCTTGGACGGTATGTATGTATGTATGTTCATCTGTTCCCTCATAACTTCTAAGCTACTTATCATTTTGACTAATGAGATATCGACAGCTGGTTGTAGTGACGTCACTTTAAATTAAATATGGCGCCCTGTAGAGGATACAAAGTTAAATCTTGTCAAATTAAAGGGCTTAATGAGCTCATTTAAAATATGCCGAAAAGGGCTCGTAGTATAACATTATGAACAACTTTTACTATGGGAACAACCATGAAATTGGGGGAAAAAAAAATCGATTGTTGCATACATTTTGTCGAGTGTCGTAGACATTTTTCTATGGAAAAGATGATTTTTTTGAAATTGAATAAAAAAAAATGAGCCCTTTTCGGCTATTATGTACATATATCGTTAGCTGTTTTTTTTTACAAACACATGTGAATCGGGCTAATGAAGAATAACTGCATTCATGCAATTATTTGATGACCTTTATTATTATAAGGTATTGCTTCCAGTGCGGGACGCGCTTGTACGCTGAAGGAGGTGGATACAGACGTGGAGGAGCGCACGACCGCGCGCCCGCGCCGCCTGCGCCGCCGCACGCGCAGCCACAAGAGCCAGAGCGAGGGAGAGGTCCGTATAACGCCGTCCCACTCGCACAACGACACTTATCTTCATTGACCGAGCGAAGCGAAGGTCTCAGAGTTTACTGGGACAAATCGGCATTTGCTTGTTTGTATGTTTATGTGTATATTTGTCCGATGATAACTTGGGAACCGTTGATCCGATCTTCATGAAATTTTGTAGGCAAGTAGTTTATTTCAATACAATGCTTAAGTTCGAATATGAGCTCAATCGGTCCAGGGGTTGGGAAGATAATTATAGGGGTCGCGAGGTCTCAGTTCGGCGCGAACTACTAGTAATATTAGTGTGATAATATTCAGGGCGGGAACACGACCGAAGGCGAGGAGGGGAAAGGGGGCAAGCCCCGGCGCCAGGCGCGTCGCCGCAACAGTCAGAAGTCGGCCTCCAAGGAGGGGAAGGAGGGGAAAGAGGGCGACGTCAAGCCGAAACGCAACAAGCGCCCTAAGCCCGAGATTGAGTTCTCTGTCAAGGTAAGATCATCCCTTTTTTCTCTTGAATGTTGGCTTCAATTTGTGTATTAAGCCAGTGTCATGTTTTGTAATATTTTGATGACACACGGACAATCACGTGTCGCGGCATTGTACTATTTACCAACACTCGTGCACGTTCACGAACACTTAATGGGATAAAGTCCTTCCGCGAGGTTTTGGCGCATTCGATATTTGAAATTGTATAGCTGTCGCTCTATTTCTCGTGCGTGCAATAGAGAGAGTTTAGTGAATTTTTATACCTTTTTTTAAATTTTTATATATGTATCCCAAATTTTCCCTAGAAAGTGAAAATTATTAACGCTAGGGGCACCAGAGAATCCCCTTTTTGATAATCTCGTAAAATAAACCTTATATATGATATGAAGTTAAGGTTTGAATTTCAATTAAAAAGCTAGCCGTACCGGTAAGTTAAAGTAAAGGGGATTTCCCCAACTTTAAATGAAGTTGCCATTTTGGGAAACAATCAAAATTATTCCGAATTGTAGTTTTTCGCTACATGCTGCCAGGGTAAACATTAATCTACAAAAGTTTTAGTTCAGAAGATAGGAAAAAACAAGATAAAAATCAATTGATATATATCATGATATATATCCGCTGATATATATCGGCGAACCCTGGTTATCACCCCCTTAAATCTTATCAAAATCTTTTGCTTTTGGTGCCAATGGCTTGGATAAATCGTAATCTATGCCGCTGCGTTTCATAACTACTTTTCTTCGTCGTATTTTCGATGCAAAAATAGTTGACATATTGCAAAATTTAAAAAAAAACAAACATACAATATAGTATAGTTTTCCACGGCGTAGATAACATTTAAAAAAATCATGGAAACCGGATAACATTTAGGGATGGGTTTTTTGTATGGACAAGACGGCGGTATACTCTATTCTTAATTTTTTTTAAAACACCGTTATTGTATATTAAAATAGGAAATAACACAAGTTTTTGAAAAATAAAACAATGATGAAATAATACTAATTTCATCTAAACGCGAAAGTATAGCGCTATCTTTTCGAAATAGACTCTCGAAGTGAGTATTGGAGCTTAACCCCCGAATACTGAAACGTTTGTTAAGTTTGACTACAGATTAATTCTAATACTGCCTTTGTCTGGCACTAAGCAAATGACAAAGACAGCATCTGTCGT
Organism: Apocheima hispidaria; assembly: GCA_947579745.1. Classification (NCBI taxonomy): domain Eukaryota; kingdom Metazoa; phylum Arthropoda; class Insecta; order Lepidoptera; family Geometridae; genus Apocheima; species Apocheima hispidaria. The sequence continues at coordinate 4,605,928 of OX388167.1, read as the reverse complement.
CAAAGTTAACAAGCGTTTCAGTATTCTGGTGTCAGTGAAATATAATTGTTTTGTTTCCAGATATCGAACATCAGCCCGAACACCCGAGTGCGGGACCTGAAGCAAGCGCTGACGGAGCGCGGCGTGAAGCCGCAAGTCATGGTCTGGAAGGTGCGGATACTATCATTTCCTACTTATTTCCAGATGCAGTTTTTCGTCAACATATTCTCTAAACTCAAAAAATGGAAACAAAATTTAATTTATTGTTTGCATTTCAGGGATTCCGCGGATTTTGCTACTTACACTTCTTCAAGCCCAGCCCCCAGAAGGTATATTTTGACGTTATTTTTTTATTTAATCATTATATTTCTAATTAGAGGTTTCTCGTTTCGCGGTTTACGTGTTTTCGGCTCGGACACCGATGTCCGGTCACTGTGATTATATTATCAACTCGGTAACTTCATCGAGACTGGTATGGGCTTAGTTTGTGGTGTGTCCCATATAATAATACATAAAATACATAAATATAAGATAATATGAAACCGAAATAATAAATGGATAAAGAAATATAATTAATAAACAATACAAAAATACTTACCTTGCTTAAGTGGAATCGCTATCCGCTTCTGATTACACCGCTGCGCGCGCGCCGGCTATGTCGATGCGCAGGAGTACTGCGCATGCGCCGGGCCACCTCCGCGACGACAGAGTCTCCTACCTAACAGTTGCGCGTGTGTTATGTTCGCGAGATAATTTATACTGTAATTCTGTTTTCGTAATTATTACGCAGTGAAATATTAATAACAATTTTGTGGAACATTGTTTACTGTGCTATAAGTAGAAATAAACATTGATCTTAAACAGTGGAGTGATTTCCTTTATCAACATCCAGGACACTCACCCATAAGTTTATGAACCGGTAACAAACTGACAGACAGATACTTTCGCATCATAGAATTAGGCGACAAAAGCGCACGCGAACTGCCTCACTCACGTTTATGTCACGATTCAGATTACTTGTATACTGGGTAGCGAAGGGTATGAAGCCTTATGGGAAGCCAGGACCTCGAAAAAGCGATACCGTTCCATGGTTGAAACTCAAAAACTCGTACGAAACGGTTTGATTCCACTTTCTTTATTCGAACCTCTGAACAGTGGAATGCGCTGCCCGAGTGGCTCTTTCCTGATAATTACAATCTGGGTGTCTTCCAAGTCGCGGGTGAATCGGTTTCTTCTAGGCAAGCGTGCTCCATCGTAGCCTGCATCCTCGTTTAACATCAGACGTGATGGCAGTCAAACGCAAGCCGATTAATAAAAAATAATAATAAGTATGATGTATGCTTGCAATGGTGTCCCGAATTGCAGGGCGAAGGCGATACGGCGCCTGCAATAAACATGGACAGCGTCCTGACGGCGCTCGCGCAGATGTCGGTGGGCGGCAGCGGTGGCGGCGGCGCCGGCACCGGCACCGGCGGCGCGCCCGCCGACGACGCGGACGACAAGCCGCGCCTGCTGTGCGTCGAGCCTGCGCCGCCTCGCGTCGTGCCGCAGCCGCAGCCGCAGGTCAACCAGCCCGAGGTGAGCGAATGACTTGACTTTTTCTTTCTTCTTAAAGAAGAATCTAGCTATATATATGCCTATTTGTGGTAACTTTTAATTAGCTTTAAGTTAAAATATTAAACCTGTTACTTAAGCGCTAGCTGTTAGTTATCATAAGAGAATAAAATAAAATAGCAGTAATTTGCCACGAATTAGAACGTCGCTGCACTATATCTTTACAAATCCTTGAGCACATAACTACGTGGGTCGTGCAAAAGTTCTCATCTTCTGACTACATGGGCCACGAAACGTCATCATCTGACTATGTGGGCCACGAAACGTCATCTTCTGACTATGTGGGCCACGAAACGTTACCATCTTCTGCCTACATGGGCCACGAAACGTCATCTTCTGACTACGTAGGCCACGAAGCGTTATCATCTTCCGACTACACGGGCCACGGAACGACATCTTCTGACTACATGGGCCACGAAACGTCATCTTCTGACTACGTAGGCCACGAAGCGTTATCATCTTCTGACTACACGGGCCACGGAACGACATCTTCTGACTACTTTGGCCGCGAAACAAACGTTATCATCTTCTGACTACATGGACCACGGAACGTCATCTTCTGACTACATGGGCCACGAAACGTCATCTTCTGACTACGTAGGCCACGAAGCGTTATCATCTTCTGACTACACGGGCCACGGAACGACATCTTCTGACTACTTTGGCCGCGAAACAAACGTTATCATCTTCTGACTACATGGACCACGGAACGTCATCTTCTGACTACGTGGGCCACGAAACATTATCATCTTCTGACTTCACGGGCCACGAAACGTCATCTTCTGACTACGTCGGCCACGATACGTTATCATATTCTGACTACATGGACCACGAAATATAATATCTTAATACTTGAGTCACGCTAGCTTGTCACGCTAGCCACACGACAACATTCCGTCTTCTGACTACGTGGGCCACGTACCTTATCCTCTCAAGGCTCTTGAATGCTTTGAGCTACCATCTCCGAACCTAAAATCCGCTTTTATCGAGTAAAATATTGTGTAGGAATCTACGAAAATTATCCACAGTAGGTAAAATGGGGACCAAAAATAAAATCCTGTTTCAATTCTGGGTGTTAATATCTATACATAAGTTTTGTTTTAAAAAAAATACATATGTACGTATATCAGTCTCTGGCAGCCATATTACAAGCGTTGCTTATTTTTGGGTCATATGACCGTGTGTGCAAAAATGTCCCAGATATATTTATTATTTATTTATTTATTCCAGGTACACTGATTCGAGACAGCCAAAGCGACCGATGCTGATAAAATACGATACTAAAAACGAATATTATAATAATCTAAACACGCATAAGAGTTGCTTGGCTGCACGCGGTCTGACGGGTCGCCTGTCGCATTCCGACACTTGTTTTGTATAGCTTTAAGGTAGGGTTTCCTTCGCGCCGGCCCATTGTAAAACTGCTTATTCATTTGTCAGTTTGTGTTGATTTAACAATAGAAGCGCAATATTTTATTACCTATTTTTGAGTCCTGCTTAGCAAAGGATTCGTCGCAGAACGTCCCTTTCGCAAAATTTACCTAATCTGGTAGCAGAATGTCTTCGAAAAAGTCTCTATTTTCTTGTGGATATTTCATTTAAATAGAACGTTCTGCAAAAGGCATATTTTATTAAAGAGACCTTTGGGACGGGGGACGGGTATTTTGCGAAAAGGACATTCTGCGACGAAGAATTCGCAAACACGGTATTCATTGACATATTTATCGACAAAAGTTGTCAAAAATGACACTTAGAAACGATAGTAATGATTTTGTTTACGTCAAACTGTTTCTTTTTTTTTTTTGTTAGGAAAAACAACTTAACTTTTGCGGCGTCGGCACAAAACACCGATCATAATCTTAATTCATGAGATTTGATAAAACACTGAGCACATTTTTTTAATCCAGAATCTCGATTCGACCGTTTACTTTTTTTTATGTTTGTTACACGATTACTCCGCCAATTATGAATTGATGTGATTCGTTTTTTTTGGTAGGTCATAACTTCAGAGGAGGTTCATACAAAGTTTATCCAAATTTTGAATGAAGTCGGCTTTTTATTTATTTAATCTGATAAAGCGATGCACATATATTATTGGCACCGCGCCGACAGCCATGCTGGCTGGCTGGACTTGCTTCATTGAAGTGTTCGTATTGACGAGCGAGATTCTACTGCACATGCTGGCCCACTCGTACATATACTTGAGAGATATTAACCTGATAATATTCGACGAGTGTCCTCGCGTAGTGGACGATCATCCGATGCGATCGGCTATGAAATATTTCGTGGCGTGTCCTGTGCAGGAACAACCCAGAGTGCTCGGTTTAGCTGCTCTACAATACGAACGTAACAATGGGCCAAGTTGAAAACACGTTGTAAGTTCTGGAAACGACTGTGGCCACTGTCATTGTATTGGGTGAAGTTTTCACATACTCAACCAATCCGATTATTCCGTTTATCCACCCTAAAACAGCCACCCAAGGTGGATACTTGGAAACCAATGTTCATCTATCCACCCCGTAATCGATGGGTAGGCGGAACTGATCGTTCTTCCGACTTTCCACCCCAATTACAGTTCAATAGTAAATATACTCATACACTTTAAAACTATTTCTGCTTTGAACTTTCAAACAAGAAGTTATGTATGTGTTTTATAGGTATGCTAATTCTTGGTCCAGTTTCTATAAATGACTGTACGTACGTACACAGCCGCGGGCGAAAATTGGAAGAAAAATAATACACGAATTCCGATTATAAACCCCGTCTGGGGTGGGAAAGATAAATACGCATTTTCGAGTACCCTCCCTAGGGCTTTAGGGAGGATAAACGGAATAACCCGACCGATCCATACAAATTGGTGCAGTACCATCAGCTTTCAGTGGCTACGGCTGCGGCCAAAGAAACTACAGAGGCTGGTTGTTTTGAACGATGATGAACTCAATCTGTCGAAATTTCAGCATGACCACAACTGATTCTATAAAAAGAACATGCGTGTCTATGGTAACTTTCATCGAAGAATTGGACTCGTACTGCCGCTCTCGGTATTCGACGTTATACTGCTGGAGAATCTTAAACGAAAGGCATCTTTTACAGAGGAAGAACTCTTGTATAAGTTGTTTACGATTGCAAATGCCGTCGCCGCGCGTCTTATCCTACTCTTTCATCTATGACAGTTAATTAATTTTTTAATCCAACACAACATCTTACAACTGAATAAGCAACAGCAGTGTGCGCGATGTGTTTATGATTAGGATTTTATTAAACAAAAAACTCATTTTGTTTTCTACCAACCATATTTAAATGTACGTTGGTTTGATTTAGTCCAGTAGCTCGAACGCCGATAGAGTAAATTCTTTAAAAATATCTCTGATAAAACCCAGTAATCTAACGACGTGGCTAATGGAATACAAATTGAGCAATTGAATTTCGTAGACCTTTTTGAGCGCAGCGGTTCGTTAAAATGTCGTATAATTTTAATAATTTGCTTTATGTTGCAAAATTGTACTTTGCTTTATAATATAATTTGTTGGCATTCATCACAATTTTAGCTTCTAATATTTCGGCAGTTTTGTAAAATTTTAATGAAATAAATGACGTTACAAAAACTTTGCAATTCGTAACAGATGACAAGTTTGGCTAGAATTTTGTTGAACATTTCAAGAAATTGCTCAGTACTGATAAATAATTTGTAGTTTAATTCAACTAAATATGGAAACTATGTATTTTTGTCAGCACTTTAAAGAAATATTTAACCTGTCATTGTTGTCCTACTAAGCTTTGTCACCGGAACGATTTACAATTTTTCGTCAGGTTCTTGAGCTGTCCTAATAAATTATCTTATTAGTACAATTAAGTTTCTGGTAGAATTTCTAGTAGACCTTTGGATTAAAAAATATTAGAAGTGTATTTTATCACTCAATTCTGTTGTTTTCAAGCTTTAAATACTCCATTGCATCTTTATCTTGATTATAAACTAGTACCACGCGCTTTGACCGATTAGCGAGGAGGTTCGATTTAAGTTTGTAGAATGTTCGCTCCATGGTTTTTTTGTTCTTGTTTGTTACGGGCCGGCGCGTTTAGCTTTGTTGACGACGTTCGAGCGACTCGGTCGGGTAGTTGTTTAAACACAACAGAGCACAAACACTTTAATTTCGTAGCTAAATATTTTACGAAATATTTATTTACTATTTTTATTTTTTATTTACTGTAGTTTCTTGGAAATACTTTGTGTATTATTGATACATTTGTAAATTACGGTTCCTGTTTGTATTGAAACTACATCCCTACTTATATATTACATATATAAGAGAAGGGACTCGTCCTGGTTATTATTATAAACTCGCCTATCCACTCGACCGTTGTCAACACAGCACAGTCTTTGAGAGTGAGTTATATATTTATGAAAAACTTTTAACTAATGTCTTTATGAATGTTTTAGGTTTTCTCTAGTCTAAAATTAGTATGTAATTATTAACGTCTTAAAAACCTAAGATATACGTAATGATACTTCGGAGAGAAGACGGGAAAGTTACTATTATCAACGACATAAGAAGATAGACATTGCATATTTTGCTGGCAAACGTGTCATTGTCTCAGATATAAATATGTTTGTTCTCTCTTTTCTCTGATGCGTCATCATCTTTGGTATATTATATCGAGTAATGTTAATTTCTCGTTTCATATTGCATTCTTCCATTATTAACGTATGTAACGAAAGAAGCTATATTTTAGTATATTAGTATAGATACGAACACACTAAAAATTATATTTTACTATTGTAATTTTAAGGTGCTTGCAAGAACGGAGTCCCAAAGGAACACAGACAACGATAACGCAAGATTATAAATTTGTTCGAAGTTACGCGTGTCATCAAAACGTCGCCGTTCGAGGCTCCCTCGACTCAATTGTAGCGCAAAACGTGAACTCTAGTGTCTATCTGGCTATTTAATATAGGTCGCTGAATTAACGGCTTTATCTGCACGCAAATGTATACGCTAAATATATACAGGTTGGACCAAACCAATGCCCCCCGGAGAGTAGGTACACTAAATATTAAATCTAGCAAAATTTTACTCAATGGAAAAAAATCTTTATTTTTGGATATAAAAATAACTGCATACCAAGATTTTTTTAAAGACACTTGTCAGAGATGTCGCAATATTGTAACGCAAGACTTTTACCACGCTTTGATGGGCGGTTAGCGTCTTCTATTCTCCCTAAGCCTGTGGTTAGGAATTAGTTTGGAAGGATTTGACTAGAGTTAAGAGGTTTTTTAAATACTTTTTTTTTGGGATTCCGTTTTTCCTCTTGTTGTTGGATATGTTTGTGCCAACTTTAACCCAAACGGATGTTTTTTTTTTAATAATTATTTTTGTAAAGCCTAAACTCAATGGATCTGTAAATTTTAGTCGATGTAATGATTAATTGTTAACATATCCGAAAGTTGGTGTAAACATTTATTTTTTAAATAGCTGTCAAAGTTACTTTTTCAGTATTAGGTCATAATTTAAGACTTGAAAAGTAATATATAGACATATTTAAGATATATTTTAAATATTAATATTCTATTTAGATATCACGATCAGAAAGATCGTAGGCATTGGTCTCTTTTAGCTTTTAAAAAAATGTATTTTTTTTACGGGCTGTCAACGAATACTTAGCTTTACCCTTAAAAACTACTTGATCAACGTCGATATTTATTTAAAAAAAAAATGCTGAATCTACGAACCTTATGTCAAAAACGAACTCGCATATTTCAAATTATTAAGCACAAAATTTGCGACTCTCGTTGCTTAGAGCGACCTCTCATAGTCAAATTATGAACTAACCATATAAATATATTATATCGACACTGAGCAAGTAGTTTGCTTCCATTTACACTCGTAAAATAGATATTTTTTAGAAATTTTTGTTTAATGACAGCATAATAACAGAGCTTTATCGTATTTAAAAACGTAAGCATTTCGGTTTATTCCCAGTACACTCGTAGACAGAAGACGATTCAGTGAACGATGTTCTAATTTTAAACTTTTTTAGCAGCTCGTATTGGTGTCTCTTTTTCATACTTTGGAATAAAAAGAGACAATTAGCCGTTTTCCTTTTCATGTCCGTTTCTTTCATTCGAAATAGATGGCGTGGCAATCTTTCAACAACATTCTTCAACTCTGATATATATAGCTCAAAGATTCCATCAACATTGACGGATATTTTTTTAACGATAGCCACGCCATCTGTTTTGGATGAAAGCAACTGATTTCAAAAAGTAAAGGGGCTAATTTTCGTCGGCTGTCAGAATAGTCTAACTATTGGAATTGGATGCTAGTCGGCAACAGCCGGCCTAGAATGCGCGTTGTGTCATGTTTTGTCGTTTTTTTTTTCTCGTGCGAAAACGAGATAGGTCTATAAGGGTCTGTTCCCACTGACGCAGAGTCGAAGCGAATCGAAGCGCCTAATTTCTCACTTGTTGTAATTGTCGAGGCTGAGACACGCAACTCCTGTCTCGTTCCGACGCCGCTCAGTATTCAGATTCGCGCGAATGCGAGTATATTTCTTTGTATCTCTAGAAATTTGTACCATATGTTGTGAAAATAAAGGTCAATTATAATTTTGGATTCTCGATGCGCTTTACTTCGACTCTTCGTCTGCATACCTAGGGGTCAGTTCCGGTGTCGCTGCGCTTGTGCTCTCGCGTAAGCGTGCGTATATTTTTTTCTCTAGAAATTTCTGCCCTTATGTTTTGGAAATAGAGTTCAATATACTACACAAAGTTTTGGATAGTCGATGCGCTTCGCTTCGGCTCTGCGTCAGTGGGAACCGACGCTAAGTAAATATGTCTGTCTCGTTTGCTCACGACAAAAAGACACATCTTTTCTTACGTCGCGCATGCTAGGCGTGCGGTGATTGCTATGTTTGTTTTGTTTGTTTCACATGCAATAATATCAGAGCACTTGATTATTACGGATTACTTGTCGGAGCATGCTTTACTGTAATATATAACTTTGGGGCAACATTGCAGGAGGTTTTTTGTTTTGTATTTTTTTTTTTCAATAAATTTATTAAACACTTTACGCTTGGTTTTCCTTTTCACTTATTTGCGTTTCGATAGATGTTAAAAGTTACTCTATAGTTGTTTGAACTTGAAACTTAATGTTGTGATTGTACTTTTTTGTCGAATAGAGAGGGTGAGGGTGAAATTAAATTCTATTTTTTTAGCGATTCGATGTTTTATTGTCAAGAATAGAGTACACCGTTTTCTTGTCTATACAAAAAGCGTAGACTGATAGAAAAAAAAATCTTTATTTTGGAACAAAAACTTAGTGAATAATGCAAATAGAACGATGCTACCCGCAGATCACACCCTAGATTCTGCATTCAGGACGCTCGATGCGCACCACACATCAGTCTAAATACACTTATAAAAAAGTGCTCTGGTTGATTGTTAGGTGCGAGTAGGCGTAACCTTGAGATAGCCGATGAGAACGCTCGGTCGCACTCCCCGCGACCAGCGCCGCGCCTCAAACTTTTGTGACTTTTTGTAGGAACAAAATATGAAAAAATAAAATAAAAATATTACATGTAGCCACCCTATTAATAAAAATTATTAATTAATCATTATTATGATTATTAAATGGTTTTTTGGCGGGAACGTGAAGAATTCATGTCGCGTCATTTTATTATTTTCCAAAACTTGTGTTATTTCGAGTGTTAATGTGTAAAAACGGTGAATTTCTACCCGTTAAGTGTTCGTGTACATGCACGAGTGTTGGTGAATGGTATAATGTCGTAAAACGTGAATTTTCGTGTTGTTTCCAAAACTCCATAGAAGGCTCTAGTAAAGTTTTCACCACTTTACTGGGGCATGACTTGGACTTAACCATGACTTGCTCTGCTCGACTTTGACCGTGACTATGACTTATTTGATAATATCTAACAAAACTTGAGAATATATATGTATACTTGACACTGGCAAATGCATAAGACGTGCGACGCCAAAATCCTCTTAGGAGGAAAAAGAAAAAAAAAAATTATTAATGACATTACTCTTCCAAAATTGTCACTTTAAAAATACATGTTCAACAACACCCCACATGATGGGGTTCAAATATTTTTTTTACCTCTTCGATGTAACGAAGGGAGCTACCCTCATTTTACAAAAAAAAATAAAAAATTAAACTGTAGGTCTATACTTAGACTATCGTTGTGCAAAATTTCATGCATGTAAGTTTATAACTTTGGAAGTTATAAGGCTGTAAAGGATTCAGACGGACGGACAGACAGACGGACATGACTAACTTATAAGGGTTCCTTTTAGTACTACGGAACCCTAAAAATGGTGTCAACAAACACCTATTTGCTAGCAACAACGGCGGTTACCGCTTTCAAGCGGACTGACAGCTTGTTTGCCGTTTTTTGTATAAAAAAAGCAAGGCTCATTTCTTTTTGAGTTAAGCTTGATTGACATACTTAGGATACGTGTGTGTGGACCGAGAGGGACGGGACCTGGCGATGACTAACAGGTGTACTAACAGTTCAGTGATCTATTTTCAGATTACATATACAACACTTGAGGACCCTGGAGTCAGCCCTGAATACAACCCTGGAGTCACGAGATATATTACAATTTTTGCCGACAACAAAAACAATTCATCGCCAACTCTGGCAGTACCTGTATGGGAGCCTTTTTAAAAACGTTTTCAGGTTAAAACGCACGGTAGTGTAGCGACCCACCCCGGTATTTATTTTGGGACCAGCGGGCTTAACCTCCTTTGAAACGTTCGTGATTCTGATTGCGAGAGCATACCATCTCGCTCGTACCAACTTAGTCGCACTGTGCGCGGTCCCACTCGCGCAACTCTCGCTATCGCTGTCAGAGTTACGGGATAAGCCCACTGACCCTAATTAAATACCTTAGTCTTTAAAACTATAGATTCAACATTGACGCACTTAAAACGGCAACAGTGCAGTGCAGCACGCAATATATAGAAACAATAGAGGGAGGCCTTTGTTCAGCAGTGGACGTCTTCAGGCCGTGGATGACGATGAGGATGATAACAATATGATTAGTTTAAAAATCATTGCCACAATGCTAGTTATAGATTTAGTACGGTTTCATTGGTTGCAATGTGTAGTTTGAAAAAGCTTTGCATCCTCATTATCATCAGCCGGAAGACATCCACTGCTGAAAAAAAGGAGCTCCACACTGAACGACAATTTGCCATTTGCATTCACCGTGTTTCCGTGACTCTCACAATGCTGTCAGTCCACATAGTAGGAGGCCTACTTACTTACGTGGCCGCCAGTCAAGAACCTTGTCTTTCCGTTCGCAGACCTTTGCCTTATCAATCAGGGGCGCTAGTCTCGACTTTTCGCTACAGCACTTTGCGACCGAACTCGGTCGCTATGACGCGAAAATTCGACAACGAACACGAATTTTTAATGAAAAAACGCAAACATGGCGTTTAATTTTGCATCATAGGGACCGAATTCGGACGCTATGACGCAAAAATTCGACAACGAACACGAATTTTTAATGAAAAAACGCAAACATAGCGTTGAATTTTGCGTCAGAGCGACCGAATTCGGTAGCAAAGTGCCGTAGCGAAAAGTCGAGACTAGCGCCCCTGGTCATTCATATCGGAAAATTTTAAGATTTTTTACTTATGGTAATAATAAGATGAGAATATTGAATTCTTTTAATATTTGTTGATTTATCTCAGGGGAAATAAGTTAAATTAGGAACTTGCAGTAAAACAAACTGTATAATTATGCAAACAGTATATTTCTATTCTTCAGGTTCATTTACGTTCTCTTCTTTACTGGATTCGTAGATGACATCCTTATTTCCCCTCTTAACGTGAGCGTCATCATCTTCTTCGCCGGCGTCTTTCGCCTTCTTTGCTTCTTTTGCCCTCTTCTTTTCCTTCTTACTCTTATCTTTCCTCTTTGACTCTTTTTTGGGTTTTTCTGTTCTCCCATCTTTAGCTTTCTTTTCTTTTTTTGGTTCCGCGGCTTCTTCGGCCGAACTGGATTCTTCTTTTTTCTCTGTTATCGCTTTTTCTGCTTTTTTATCTGTTGTTCTATTAAAAAAAATAGGTTATTATAAATTTGAGAAAGAGCTTACGTCTTCGACTTTCTAATTTACTATGGCTCAACCTAACATTTGACTAGCCTTGTGGCTCAGTGGGAGGATTTCCGACTTCTGAGCTGTAGGTTGTGGGTTCGATTTCCACCCAGGACAAACATTTGTGCGATGAACATGGATGTTTGTTATATGTCTGGGTGTTTCTTTGTATATACATATGAATTAAAAAAAAAATATTTATCAGTTATCTGGTTCCCATAGTACAAGCTTACTTAGTTTGGGGCTAGATGGCGCTGTGTGAAAAACGTCCACCAATATTTATTTATTTTTATTTTGATTATACCTTGTAGATGGGTTTTTAAGTTTTGCAGGAATCATGACAAGTTTTGTGCAAGTTTTATAGCTTTAGCACTAGCAAGTCGCACATGCACGCGAAAAATTGCAGGCAGTTTTTGCTTGTCTAAAACTTACTTTAGATTTTACTAGAACACTTACTTTTCCCTTAGAATATCTTTATCGCTGTCGCTAAAACAATCAAAGAGAAACATTATAGTTTTCCTAATTACTAAAAATAAAATCGTAGATAAATTCATAAACACAAATGCTTTAGAACAAATCAATATTTACCTATCATCAGAGTCATCAGAGCTGGGAAAAAAAATGAGAACTTAGGTAAATTATTATATTTGCATTACTTCTAATCATGGGGAGATAGGCCATGCTTACATTACATTACATTATCAGCTAGAAGACGTCCACTGCTGAACATAGGCCTCCCCTTTAGACCGCCACACCGACCGACAATGTGCCACTTGCATCCACCGGTTGCCCGCGACTTTCACAATGTCGTCGGCCATGTTTAGCCGTAGGTAATCTAAATATTATATATAAAAGAACAAGTCATTTTATTGGACCACCAGAAAAAAAAAACCCCTGGTACTACTAGTAGCACAAAGCGGCTGGGCCACGGGTAACAAACGGTCTTTTTCTAGGAATCAACGCACAGACCCAACCGCATATAATATAGAAACATGAAATTTGAACACAATACTCCTGAAATGGTTTAGGTGTACAATAAGAACGGACTTTTACAAAATTCCACCTTTAAAGAATAAAATGGACCTTCAAAATTTGTATGGAATTAAATCTTTGATAATGCTAAGCCAATTAAACTTCAAGTAATTATCATACAAAATAAAGAAAGGCATTACTCAGGATTTTTCGAAAATTGACCCCTAAAGAGATGAAATGGGGTATTTAATTTACTTTATCCTATGCGAGTGACGCTGTGCGGGCAAGCTAGTTCATTATATTAAGCGTTTTTATGTCGTTGCAGACTCTCGTGCCAATAATTGCCTCAGTCCTGTCAAAGAGTAAATAATAGTGCAAGAACCGAAGGAACGTTCACTCCGAGATGAAATTTGAGTAAACGGAGACTAAGCTGCGTCGCAATAAAGTTTATTTTTGCATACGCAGCGAAGCGTAACTGCGGCGATGAATAAACCGCCGAATATATAGCCGCGCAACGTATACGAAAAGGCGAGAGTGATTCAATCTGTCACTCGTTAGGTTAAATGTCAGTTTCCCACTCGTTAGGTTAGACTTAAATGTGACCTTTTACAAAGACTCGTGGCTACATTTTTTTAAGTATAACCTGGCTTCACACTGGTACCAAACTATACGGGATCACCCGCTGGGCTAATCTGAAGATTGCATGAAAATGTCTTCAAAATCGGTACTGCCGCTTAGAAGTCCAGCGGGTTTGCAGTACACACATCTCCTTTTATATATATAGATAGATGGGCTTTACGCTCTGCTATTGTTGTGCGATAGCCCTCGTGTTCTGACCTTTTGCTAATTCAGTTTAAACCGCGATGGTGACTATAATCGGCAACCCATCATGCTTCGCTTGCCTCGCCTATAAATTCAAAAACGTACCAATTTTGTAACTACATTTTTTTAAATAATTCTGTTTGGAAAACTGTTTATTCGAACCTTTTTTCTTTGTCAGCCCTGTAAAAATATGAAACATAAAAGTTTTTTATAAAGTAATATTTTGACCACAGAATTATTAAATGTCTATGATTTTGACGTGCAGAAGCTTATAAAAACAATATTTTATTTTAATTAACAACATTTCTTACTTATCGTCGTCAGATTCCCTGAAAAATAATGATAATTGAGAATTAAATTAAAACTAAAACTTATCAACGAAAAAAACCGCGCGAATGGTTACCAACATGCGAAGAACCGACTCAACCAAGCCTGCTGTGAAGTCAGCAGCCATCCTGACGCACTCATTCAAGACCGCCCTTGAACGAATGCGCTACGATGTGCGATTATATTGTTAGAGTGAGAACTCTTTGACGAACTTTGTCAACTGTAAGATTTTATGTTTGCTTTTGTTTTATTGAGTGTTGTGTGTCAAGTTTGCAAAACTGCTTTATTTATTTTAATCAAAGACGTAAAGGGGTAGACACCTAATCAGCAAATCAAACTATACTGAAAGAAAGCACACCAGTATTGACGTACCTGTCAAATCAAATTAAGAGCTCCATACAGTTGTCATTCTCATCTCATACTGATAAAATCTCCGAATAATCAGACAAAAGATGGTATAATGTGCAATAAAATCTTGCCGGAATTACAAGGAATCAAAGAACACCACTGCCACATCCATCTACAAGTCCTAAAATATACTTTTAGTATAAAAAAATCAAAATAATAAAATTATTGAATAATGTAAACAGAATAGTTACTATGACAACGTTATGTATAATAGTGTTGCCAAATATTTTTTGTAATTTCCCAACTTTGTTTAGGTTTCCTAGAGACTCAGATATATTATATGTAGCTGATCTTTTGATAAAAATAGTTCGGCAAAGTAGGGATGAATAATGGCGGAAACCTATAATTAAGGCTTCCACCAATATTAATTTACCTATAATACATAATTTTTATAATTTTGCCTAAAATATGTGTCGGCGCATAATTATCAACAACAAGCCTACAATGAGCGTGTCACGATATGACACAATTGTATTGCATTTTTTTTAGAAATAAAATGTTGTACCTTCCTAAGAATGTAAGAATGTAAATTTGTTTAGTGTGGTTGTGGGTTTTTGGGCCTGCAAGGAAAATGCACATTATCTTAGGTTTTCACCTTCACATGTGTGTTACTTGAGGTTGCAGAATAGTCTGGCAGTTTAAAAAAAGATAAATCCGCTAATAGGCGAATGTTGCGTATTCGTTTATTTGCGAATTTAGAGGATTCCATTTCCATCGTAATAAATTGAAAATAAAAACTTAACATTATTTAACTTAACAATAATGTGGATGATAAAAAAAAAAGTATAAGAGCCTATTTAAGAACCACTGTGATACAACCTAAATCACTCCAATCAAAATTTATTTACCCGACCAAATAGGGTAATCACTTTTTAATGGAAAGCCTCAAATGTCATGACAAAAAAGACTGTCAAAAATTATAAGCCATTTCAAAATCGTGTTTGTATGGAGACTATCCTTCTGGACCTTATTTATAAGGAGAATTCTGTGATTTTAATATACTTTTACTTTCCAATTTATCGTATTGATTCTTAGAAAACGGCTCACTTTAACATGGTAGCAGAGCGTTTAAAGCGATAAATCCAGAGAAGATTAAATCAAAGGAGCCAAATATTTTTTGTTGCAAAAATGGAACAAGCTATTATAGAGGCAACGAAAATGAAGATTGGTGTTCTTGAGAAATCGAACTGGTCAGTATGGAAATACAAAGTTATAGCAGCGTTGAGCGGATTAGGGCTCTTAGACATTGTCGAAGGAAGGGTCAGCAAGCCAGTGCTGTCGGATCCTCGAGACAAGGAGAAGTTTAGAAAGGAGGTGCTTGACTATAACAGAGGAAATAGTGCAGCGCTCCTATTGATCACAACAAATTTGTCAGATGAAAATCTTCAAAAAGTCATGCGATACACAGATGTAAGAGAGGTCTGGTTAGAACTACATCGGATTTTCGCAGGTGACTCGAAAGATAGAGCCTATGACCTATGTCTACAATTTTTTGGCTACAAGAAACAACCTGACCATGACATTGCGACACATTTGTCAAAGATGAAGAACATATGGTTTGAGCTAACGCAAGAGATGCAGAATTCTAATTTTAAAGGAGAGCTACCAGAATTATTTCTGATATGTAAGATTCTGGACACCTTACCTGAAGAATACTTCTCATTCAAGGCTAGCCGGTTGTTAATGTCACAGTCAGAAACGACGGTAGAAAATCTTACTAGTAATTTATGTATGCATGAAAGAGCTCTAACCAGTAAGAACAAAGAAGAAAAAGGAGAAGTTCTTGAGTTAGAAGCAAAGAGTACAAAGAAGGTCATAAATAAGAAAAAGAATGACAAAGGGAAGTGTCATTATTGTGGCGATGTCGGACACTGGATTAAGCAGTGTACTAAATGGCTGTCCGACGGTCGTCCTCCGAAACCATCAACTTCAAAGAATGTCTACATGGCTATTATGTCAATAAATGTGCTAACGGATTCAGATAACGAAGGCTGGTATGTCGACAATGGGGCTACAAGTCACGTAACTCATAGAAGTGATTTATTTGAAACGTTTGAACCGTTTGATAACTCGCACACAGTGACAACCGCGAGTGGAGAAGCCATCCAAGCAGTCGGAAAGGGGACATTGATAGTTGAAGCTGATGTAGAAGGTGTGAAACATATGATTACACTAAAAGATGTTTGGTACGTTCCCAGCGTAAAGAAAAATTTATTTTCAGTACTGTCAGCTCAAGATAGACTCTTGAAAAGTACCTTTACGTCAACAGCTACATTATGTAAGTTATCTGTTGATGGGACAGTGAAACTTATTGGAAACAGGCAAAGACAAGGTGGTTTGTTCAAGCTGAGACTGACCAACGTTAAACCTGTTCAGCCAATAGAGATTAACAACCTAGACTCAAAAGATTTACTTCAGCTATATCATGAGAGATTCGGTCACCAGAATAAGCGACATGTGAAAGAACTAGTCAAGAGAGAGCTGGGGATAGAATTAAAATCAGACAATGATATACAATGTGAAGGCTGTATTTACGGGAAAGCGTATCGACTAAAGTTTGGAAAGAGAGACGGTAGAGCTACTGAACCTGGTCAACTTGTGAGTTCAGATGTATGCGGACCTTTTCCAGAGAGTTGTTCGAAGTACCGATACTATGTACTGTTCAAAGATGACTTTACAGGCTACCGTTTGATATATTTTCTAAGGCAGAAGTCTGAAGTTAAGAACAAGCTTGCCTTAATGCTCGCTGAGACAAAGACAGCAGGATATACAGTTAAGTGTCTTCTTAGCGATGGTGGCGGAGAATTTGACAATGCAGATGTCAAGAAAATGCTCGCAGAGAATGGCATTATGCAGAGAATAACAATGCCACATACACCAGAACAGAATGGTTCTGTTGAGAGAGATAACAGGACAGTTGTTGAAGCAGTGAGAGCAACAATGCACGCAAAAGGGCTACCTCAAAGACTGTGGGCTGAACTAGTCCAGTCTACTGTCTATATTCTGAATCGGACTGGCCCAACCAAGTTGGATAAGACTCCACATGAAATTTGGTACAACAAAAAGCCAAGGATTCGACATTTGAGAATCATCGGTAGTACTTGCTATGCACATATTCCAAAAATAACGCGGAAAAAGTTGGATAAGAAGGCCGTGAAGGGCATAATGATTGGATACGACAATGATGAAGGTTATAGAGTATGGTTGAAAGAAAAGGACAAAATAATACGTTCCAGAGATGTTATTTTTGAAGAGAAGACTCTAAAACCAAATCAAGATCCAATAGCTGTCGAAGGAACAGATCCAACTACTTTCGAAGTGCCTATACCATGGAGGACACTGATTCAGCAGCCATGTCCACCAGATGAATCTGAAGGCTTTGAAGAGATAACTGATGAACCATCAAACAGAGAAGTTTTTGATGACACATTAGTTCATGGAGGCGAGGAATCAGACATAAGTGAGTATGAATCAGTTCATTCCAATGAAGGGTCTGAAGGGGAGAGTGAAGAAATCTTGCCAATTCAAGAAATAGATGAAGAAGCTAGAATGACACTCAGAGATAGATCGACACTCAAGCCTCCAGACAGATTTGGAGAATTTGTCATGAGTGCCGTAGATAATGTAAATAATGAGTTTAAAGAGCCTCAAACTTATTATCAGGCTGTCCATGATAAGCATAGTTCAAAGTGGAAAATAGCCATGGATGAAGAAATGAATTCTTTAAGAGAAAATAAAACATGGGAAATGGTACAGCTACCGAAGAATAAAAAAGCGATTCCATGTAAATGGGTCTACAAGGTGAAATTAAATCCAGATGGGACGATTGAGCGTTATAAGGCCAGATTAGTGATCAAAGGCTATTCACAGAAAAAAGGTGTAGATTTTTTCGAAACTTTTAGCCCAGTTGCCAAAATGAGCACAATAAGAGTGGTGCTGAGCATTGCTGCGAGAGATAAAATGAGTTTAACTCAGTTTGACGTTTCTACAGCATTTTTGTATGGCAAAATAGATGAGGAGATTTACATGAAACCACCCGAAGGTTATAACGACGGTTCTAACAAAGTATGTAAGCTGAAGAGGAGTTTATACGGGCTCAAACAAGCACCTCGTTGTTGGAACAACTGCGTCACAGAGTTTCTGGAAAAGACTGGATTTCATAAGAGTGAGGCTGATCCATGTCTCTTCGTTAGGCAGAGGGGGGAAAAGAAGCTAATACTAGCTCTTTATGTGGATGATGGTCTTTTGGCATCAACACATCAAGAAGAAGCGGAGGATTTTATCCAGGAGCTGAAAAGGCGGTTTAAGGTTAAATCGAAACCAGCTTCATATTTCTTGGGCCTGGAAATAGAAAAAGGGAGTAATGGCTCAATAAACGTCACACAGACTGCCTACACGAAGAAATTATTGGAAAGATTCCAAATGCAGGATTGTAAAGCAGTAGGAACGCCTATATTGAAAGATAGTACGGCAGGATTAAGAGAAGATCCACCTGCTGAAAAGTATCCTTACAGGCAGGTCGTAGGAGCACTATCATATCTAATGGTCGGAACAAGG
Organism: Apocheima hispidaria; assembly: GCA_947579745.1. Classification (NCBI taxonomy): domain Eukaryota; kingdom Metazoa; phylum Arthropoda; class Insecta; order Lepidoptera; family Geometridae; genus Apocheima; species Apocheima hispidaria. The sequence continues at coordinate 4,587,129 of OX388167.1, read as the reverse complement.
CCGGATATAGCGTACGCTGTAAGCGTTGTTTCGAGGCATTTAGAAAATCCTACGGAAGCTGATATTGTTAAGGTAAAGAGAATATTACGTTATTTGCAAGGAACAAAAGATTCGGGCTTGCAATACAGAGAAGACAGTCACCATGGCTTGAAGTGCTTCAGTGATGCTGACCATGGTGGAGATGTGGATACAGGCAGGTCAACAACAGGCATGATCTGTATGTACGCTGGAGGAACTGTGTCTTGGAGAAGCCACAGACAACCTTCTGTAGCAATCTCGAGTACAGAAGCTGAAATCGTAGCAGCCAGTGAGGCTTCAAGAGAAGTAATATGGCTACGTAGACTGATACAGAGTATCGAAAATTCACAGAATAAAGTACCAGAGTTGTACGTGGATAATCAGTCTGCAATTCACCTGGCTCATAACCCCTCCTATGAGATGCATCAACGGACCAAACATATAAGGATCCGGCACTTCTTTGTTAGAGAATGTGTTGCTGACGAGATTTTACAAGTAAAGAAGGTGTCGTCAGAACTACAACTTGCAGACATGCTAACGAAGCCACTCTACAAGCCACGACTGGCTACCTTATGTGAAAAAATATGTATGTGTGGTACACAGTAGACAAAGAGAGAAGATGTTAGAGTGAGAACTCTTTGACGAACTTTGTCAACTGTAAGATTTTATGTTTGCTTTTGTTTTATTGAGTGTTGTGTGTCAAGTTTGCAAAACTGCTTTATTTATTTTAATATACTTTTACTTTCCAATTTATCGTATTGATTCTTAGAAAACGGCTCACTTTAACATATATGTGTGGATCTCAATAAAGTACTGCTGGCCGAGGAAGGAGGCTGGACATCGTAAGGCGAATCACACCTGTTCCTTCTGCTAGTACCATGACCGTTCTATCAAAAGCATCACGAATAAGAATACCATCATTGTAGTCCACAGCCTTATACGACTGTTGTGTTCAGTATAGGCCCTTTTCTAACTATGCCATTTGCCTTGATCTTATGCTAGTCGTATCCAGCTTCAACCCGCGATGTTAAAAAATCGTCAATCCATCTTGCTGCTGGACTACCATCAGAAATGCCATAGGTAGTGAAAGTATTTCTACGCGATATGAGGCGATATCCCGGATATGTACTAAAACTGCATCTAGTACCACCGGAGGACGGGTAGCTGACTTCAGCGTCCTATTAGTAAAAGGTACACATTCTGCGATCTCCAAGCCGCCTGCCAAGAGTGGGGATTACGGCGACCCCCCCATTAGTGGAAAGGCTTTATCCAACAGTGGACATCTAAGAGCTGATAAAAAGAAGATATAAGGAGAAGCTAACGACAACAGTCTAATAAATATTGAGGTAGTCTTATAGGAACCGATTTTCTATAGCATTCTTTAAGAGTTTATATTGTGCAAATTGCCCCATACACAAAACTGCATGGTTACAGTGAACAGTACAGGTTGAACTTACTCGTAATCGTTCCAGTCGACTGTGTACTCTTCATGAGTGATGCCGGTACGGAATACTCTGCGGCAATTTTCTCTGCACAAAAAATAAAAAAGTCAATTCGATACACATCTGATAGTGTAGGTACTAAAATCTGGAGCAGCACGTTCCATATTTGAACACTCAAGTTCAGTGTTAGGATTTGAACCCACAAGCCTGAACGTGGAGTCTGTACGTACCGAGGCTAAAGCTGTCTGGAAGAAATTGCTTTTAGCGATAAGGCCGCCAGTTGTTCCACTAGTTTGAAATCTTTTTGTCCTATGTATTTAATTTCTGAGGTGAGCGTTAAAGAGTTGTCTATCACCATTAGCTTCAACGCAGCTGTACCTACTTACTCGACATCCTTGTGAATTGAGCAAGATAAAAACTGTTGGTTCTTGAAGATAGAGGTGTAAAGGAAAGGTCCGTGACAGCTGTGGCTCTTTGGATCGATCTTGCACGCCGATATCACCCCAATGACACGTTCCTTGCCTTGATACTTCACTATGAGAGGGCCACCGTGGTCGTTCTACAGAAAAGTAATGAAGTAGTAAATATCATCTTGAAGTGGTCAGATCTGTTTTCTATTGGTACCTTGAGTGACGAATTGATCTTGTTGCTCACCCGATGGAAAATCACGTTTGCTCAGTTAAGAGCTACCCAAAATACGATTGCCACCCTGAGATCTCTTTATGGCCAGTAATTTCGCTAGAAACATTTATCTGTAATGCGAAACAGATAATTTCTTCTTTTACCTCGCAAAACCCTCCTTGCATAGACGATCTTCTCGCTGTATAATCATCAGGATCCCGTAAATGCCTGCCCAGGTCGATGCTGGTCGATGATGAGGAAGGGTCGATGAGATCTTGGTGGTCAGACCGACGTGCTTCCACGTCCGTACAGTTGGCGTATTTTTTCTGCGAAGTAAAGATTATGGATGACAATGTGGACCAGTGACGTTTTTTTAATTTAGATAAAATTGGTATGGGGATAAATTGACTGACAGTTCGGATGAATGACAAAGATGGAAGGATTTATGCATAAGAAGAGTCTGGAGGGATAGATGGGGGAATGGATGGATGACTGGAGATTTGATGGATGCATGAGTGGAGGATGAATGGATAGATGATAGGATTTAGCAAATATGACGGAAAAAAGCATCCTGAATGTATAAATGAATAATGATGTTATGACACTTTGCTCAAATTTCATAAAGATCAGTTTAAATGTTCGTGAATAGGTTTTTTCTTCTCCTTTATTATGGATGTGACGGATAGTAAAATCTGTCAATTATGTAAATTATGGCTTTGGCTTTATCCAAACCAAATAGCTCGATTCTTACGTCACAGATCTCGCTTAGACGTTTCATCACGTCCTTTGTGCAGATCATGTACTGCGTGATAATGGTCCTGAATCTCTGCGCCCATTTCTTGGCACACGCCTCATTGTCCATCAGACACACTTTGGCTTCCTGCAATAATTTGGCATTCACAGGTCTGTCGTTGTCGCTGGCACGCCGATATACTCCCTGGAAAACAGAATTCACAATTTCGAATAAGTAATATTTATTGGCAAAACTATTGCGCTTCTATTGCACTAGCAGTGGAGTAAAAGGTCCACATCCTGAAACCAATGGTATTTTCTCGTATTTGTTGAGAACTTACCTCCCTGAAGTTGCTGCCGCTTCCCCATCCAGCGATGAATCCCTTAGTACCAGGTTTCTCCAGCTCTCGACTGATGTTGTTATAGCAAATGAGATCCGTAGCGAACTGGCAGCCTTTCTCGACCACTCCTAGCTTGAAGGGCTTGTCCACTTTCACGATGGCAATATCGTTGGATGACCATTTGATGCTATCTTGGAAGTCGAACTTATAATCTAGAAAAAAATAAAATAAAACACCTGAAAAGTAATATGCTTATGCTAGACGACACACTTTCCGACTGAGTATTTTCTGCCTTAGGAAGATTGAATTGAATTTGCAATTACCAGATCAAGAGAACAGATCTATCTATCTTCCCTAATATCATCATAAAATCTTTTTGTTTCTACATTATAATGCAGAAAGCACAATTAATTTTGTGATTTATGTAATAAATTATTTATGTATTATGTATTTTGTGTATTTTGTGATTTTAGCATTTTTTTACTGGAAACGACAGCAAAAAGACATGGCTGGCTTCTGCAGTCAATAATTAGTAAAAGACGATGGGTCTAGTCCCAGCAGCACAAAAAAAATATACAAAAAAATGGTAAAAATATTACAAAAGGCACTTACTCTTCGGGATACACTTCCAAACGACCCTTCTTCTGTGCTTGCACACGCAGTCATCGTTCTTGTAGTCGAAGCTGTCCACGAACTTAGTTGTCCCTGAGACGATGTAGAACTTATCAGCGTCTTCCACGCAGGCTGCAGAAGTGAGAACATAAGAAGGGTCCACGATGACCCCACCGCACAGCCAACCTCGATACTTGTGCGCTTTGGCAGACTCTTTTGTCAGAGAAAGATATACCTGGAACATTTTATATGAAAAAAAAAAACACTTAGAAAGAACCTTGATTAAATGACTGACCATGAGAGTGGAACAAGTGAACAACAGCTACACATATCAGACAAGTTATTTATTTTTTAAAGAAAAGCAAAATACGCGACTTCAAAATGTAGTCTAAGTCATGCCTAAGCAGGACGTAGGTAAAGAGGAATGCAACGATACCTCGCTCGTCAAAATCGGTCAAGCCGTTGCTACAGGAGGTACTACAGGAACACACACACACATATACTTACATACACTCCAAAAACATACTCATTCTTAAGCAGTCGGGTAAAAAAGGAGAAAGCAAATGTCAATAAGCTAAATACTTACCAAATTTTAACCCCTAACCAAAAATATATCTATGGCACCAGAAAGGGATAAACAGATTTGTTTTTTATTTGATCATTATCATCATCATCAGCCAGAAGATGTCCACTCGTGCTGAACAATGTCATCCCCCTTAAGCGCCAAAATGAACGACAATCTGCCATTTGCATCCACCAATTGCCCGCGACTTTCACTTTGTCGTCGGTCCACCTAGTGGGAAGCCTACCTGCGCTGCATCTTCCAGTACGTGGATGCCACTCAAGAACCTCTATTTAATATCAGGCGCCGATGCAGTGGATTTTAGCTATGTTAACAAGAAATCTATGTAGTCGTTTAAAAAATATACTATTTTTTCCATATGGTTCGAGTTTTGTTAATTTCAGTTTATTCTTCATTACGTTGCTGATGGTTGTTTCTAGGTTTGACAGTCGGTTACTCTTGGCATCCATACAATGACTATTGACTATCCCTACATTTGATATGACCCTGTGAATTTGAAAAAAAAAACAACTTTCGTGCATCAACCTAAGTAAATATTAATTTACCATATCTTAACAGTTACAGTACAACTTAGATTCTTTACCATGTAAGGTCTCTTCCCTGGCTGCACAGTTTTGCTGTACAGAATCCTTCTTGTATCTACGACGGTAGTGTTCTCAAACTCCCAGCCTGCATCTTGTATTTCGTTATCAATAGAACTTTTGTCATCGGTGAGATTTGCCCTGGGTTTGTGTTTATCAGCGTCTGTTGATTCTTCATGCTGTTGCTGTTGTTGTTCTGTTGTTGGATTCGATAAGCAAGCGCCTGTAGAAAAAAAAAATACACTTTTGCAGTTCTAATAAAAGCTCCTTAAGCTCGGCTCCGTTCAGTCATTTGTTAAAGGAGACTTGTGGTTTGTTTTTCAATAGGTTTTACAACCTAATCTTGTAACATACACTTTGATACTTCATTAACTTCACTGTTAGATATATTTTATTGATGATTAGTATAAATCATTGCAGTAACTATTTTCGTCTGATCAATCGTTGAACATATTCAGATTCTTCTAAACATCCTTTATTCTCTAAAGAATTTAAAGTTAATTCATATTCTATTGCATTGAATGATAGGGATGTGATTATTCCAGAAAGCCTTCTATACTTCTAATTAAAAATATAATACGTCTTACCGATAACTAATAAAAACGCCGCAGCTCGCAGTGACTTCATCTTCAGAGACAGATCCCACAAGGATCGCAAGTAATTTGTTCTATCTTCAATAATGGAAAAATTTCACGACCAATTTGTTTTCTTGACTCACATGAATGATTTTAACTGTGATGACCGGAAGCTTTTAATATTCAATTGTTTCTTCAATTAATTGTTCATCGGATTTATGACTTTCCATTTTACCTAACTATGAAAAAGCAATTTTTTACTTTCCATAAGAAAAATCAAATTACCACACGTGCTGTAATTAATTAAATTCAATTAACAATAAAGTTTAAATGCCTTACTTATGCCCTATACAGAGTTTTTTTTTTGTATTATTTCTAACAGAAATCATCATGACTTCTTTTCGCCCGCTACATAGTTTACATCTTTTTAGTTTAGTCTTTACAAAACTTCCAATAATAACAAATGTAGTTAATTTTATCTCCTTTGTTTATTTCGCTTGTTGCATTATTTATGACGTTTCCATCATCTCCATAAATGTCTCCAATTTCAATATCCCAAATACTCATAAATCTCATAATCACTAATAGTATAACATACATCGCTATCAATTCGCTTTGGTTCCCGAATCCTAAATTTTCTTCTTCATTCGTTTCATTTCTATTTCAAGCTAAAGAATCAATGAAAACTTTGTCACTAGTATATTAACCACTTTATTATCTTTAATTACATCGGCTTATACTTTAGGCGTAGTATCGTTAGTTGTAGTTGTCTCGTTTGTGGTGCGGAGTATGAAACCACTACCAGCGAAGACTTTGTCTCCAGTAGCGTCTATTGGACTGTCGTGAGCACGCTGGACCGCATCACCTGCTTCTTTTGGTGTCGACGAGTCTATTTCATTCTTAGCCGGTCTGTAAGCAAAATTTTAATATCAGTACTTATATTATCACACAACGCGACACCGACGCCGATAGCTTCCTCCCAGGTGTTAAGTTTTGAAACAATAATAGATTTTTTACCGGCTGTGAAGAGCGAGTATGTAGAGAATATAACTTTCTTACCCGTCTGGGTGAGTCCTCCACGACAAGACTTTTTCGACGTGAGTTTCCCCTGATCTAAATTGTCTTCTGCATTTTGGTCTGCAATGCAAAAACATAAAGATCTCTTATGACTTGGAATACTGGAACTTGGAAGACTTTAAATATATATATGCAGATTTGAAAATATTAAATTTAAAAAAAAAAAAACTACATACTCAATGTCTTTATAGATGGAGCATGAGATGAATTGTCGGTTTTTATAAACGCTGGTGTACAGGAAGGGTCCGTAGCATTTATTAGACTTCTCCTTGACGAGGCAGGCAGATATTATGCCAATAACGATAGAGTTTATTCCTGTTCCGTATACGAGAGGGCCTCCATGGTCATTCTAAGAAAGAAAAAGACAACATTATTAGGACATCTGCGAATATTACCGAAGGTTCTTGAATAAATATACAAATTATTTAATGGGTTACCAACCTCACAGAATCCTCCATCGTTGACTGATATGTACCTTCTTGCCTTGTCGTTCATAGGTGTAACTCCCAATCCACCTACTGATGTGGTTTCATCTGTCGAGTCTGAGAAGTGTGTGTGACCCGTATTGTTATGGAATGCTGAATGCATCACTAAATTGGTGGGTATCTTCTCTAATTTTTGGACATGACTGTCACGTCGCATGTCTTCCTCATCGGAGTAATTAATATCTTGACAGTCGACGTATTTTTCCTGCAAACATGATATTAGTAAATGTGTCATCGTGTTTGTCCTACCTGTATCCCACTGAAAATACTTGCTATTTTTTTATCTATCTGATTCCATTTGTTTTTTAATTCTTGGTTTAGTTATTATATCAAATTGCCTATCCAGACATCAACCCTTATTGGAAATGCGCTCGTTATTGTAATATCTTTCATCATTCGAAAAGAAGCAAGGCATTTCTCCCAGATCGTAAATCTGTTTACGATTAGTAGTAATGTACTACGTTTTCACTATAGTCATTTTTAGGCCAGGAACAATAAACGTAGACGAACAACAAGAATACGAGAATAAACGAACGTAGAGAATAAACGTGTCAAACGTTGTACCTGACATATTATAACCTCCACGAGCACGACGTGGTCTCCTGTAATTGGGGGTGCAGCCAGCTTGATTTCTATGTTTCATAATGTGAATGTAATGTGTAACTTCTGTTGGGCATCCATATTGTATAAAATAAAATAAATCATAAAAGTGTCACTGATCAAAATCTTTTAGAAGAATTCATACATTGCAAATCTCTGACATGGTCTGGCCGATGTCCTTGGTGCAGATCATGTAGTTTTCGACGATGTTGTGGTAGCGAGCCCCCCAGCGACGCTTGCATTTTGTCTTGGAGATGATCTCCACGTTAGATTCTAGAAGATTTTGCTGATTGTCTTTTCTTCTGTTAACCCACTGGAAGCAGTTAATTTCCATTATTACATCAATTTGTCACACTGGTCTATGTTTAATTTTTTGTAATCAGACAAAGCGTAATTAATAGGTTTTACGCGCGCCAAATTTTAAGATCAGGGTTCACGTGACAATAATGTAGCTATACTCCCATCAAATACAAATTCACAGCGTTTAGGAACCTACTGGGTTATTTATTCGAGCCACATGCGTTTCGAGCTCTGTTTAAGAATGGCGCGACTTTCTCGAATACGCAGTGTAAGCCGCAAAATGGTCCACCCTTAGTAGCAAAATTCTAGCTCTACCTTCATATTTTTTTACCAAATTAGTAAGCATTATACAGCTTCCTTACATCATTGTACTTTGCAGTGGTACCCCATCCAGCAATAGACGCAATGGTGCCAGGATTCTCCATGGTTCGCGACTGGTTATTGTAGCAAATTGGCCTGGGGATGAAATCGCATCCTCTGACCCTTCTGGTGAAATCGAAACCATCTTCCACCTTCACTACTGCGATGTCATTATTCATCCATCTGATGTTGTCGTTCTCGTGGCCATCAAAAACATAATCTATGCAGAAAGACTAATTAGTATGCGGTCCTCAAAAATTTCTCATCGTTCTATTAAATTACTCGAGAAAAGTACGGATTACAATACCAAATGTTTCCAATGTGACAGGGTTTACTGAAAGTTTTTTAAAGAAGAGAAGACGGAAGAAGAAGAATTTAAAACATGATTTTTCAACATAGCACTTGATCAATATTGGTCTATCAAACTTACTTTTGGGAACGCATTTCCAAATAGCTTTCTTTCCTCCGTTCTTGATACAAGGGCTATTGTGCCTATCATCTTCATCTCCATACCTAAAACACCAAACGTCATTTTACTAGCCTGCTCTGATAAATTAGAAATACTGAGGGTTAGGAAAACGCTCTTTAATCCAAAACGCTACTATTATACTATCTAAACACAATCGAATATCATTTGCCATTTTCCTCATACTTGCTGTTTTTGTGGCTTAGAATTTTGCAAACCAGAAGTGTACCGAGTACAAGCGTGCACACGGCGCAGGCCGTTCGTTTACCTCGAGAGAAGTAAAATAAAAATCTCTTCTGTGGCCTCGAGCGTCAGCTTTGCATTACATTGCGAGCATGAACTAAAACATAGCTTTTTTGGTTGTATAACAGAACTATCACCAGTTTTCGTTTTCGGAAGTGTTTCCCTAACTCTAACTGCATTTCTTTTAACTTCTTCATCGGTTTTCAAGTCAGTTTTCAAAATCAAGTTTTCTTCAGATTTATGAAGAGAATCATTTCAAAAACATGAAATACGAATTCCAAATTCTTAGACCTAGAGACTCGGGGCCTTATTACAGCCATATGACTTAATAATATAGCTTCTGTATAAATATAAGTTCTGCTTTTTTGAAATATCGTCTTTGAAACCAAGTTTGGCGAAACAGGCAATATTGTCAGGGTTTATGGAAGAAGATAATAACTAAGAGTTGCCATCGTCAAAATCGACGGGAAAAGTAGAAAGATGTTGTTTTTAATATACTCACAAAGATGTTGTTTTTAATATACTCACTTGTAAGTGCCAGAAACAACGTAGAAATGTTCAGCCTCTTCAATACAAGCAGCCGACGTCAAAATGTACTCTTCGTGGATGATCACACCTCCACAAAGCCATGTACTATAATTGGGCGCCTTTTTATTGGTTCTTGGCATTTTCAGATAGACCTAATAAAATAATTATGAAGACTTTATATTCGGCTACGCTAACTGGTACAAGGGGGCATTATGCCAGTAAGCTATTGATCTAGAATTTCATCTCCAATCCTGTACCCAGCTAGCTAATTATGAACGCTTTCCATGGTTGAGGAGTACATGGCGTGCATAATTTTACTTAAAATGTTAATAATTGTATATGGTTGTTTCTTACCATATAAGGCCTACTGTCTGTGACTTCGGCGCCATTGATTATTCTTCTTGTTTCATTGAGTATTTTTTCTACGTCTTGGGGCAGTTGTGTCACTACCTCTACGGCTTTCACATCTGGAACTAAAGGATTATAACGTATGGTATTTTTTCATGTGATGAACATTTGTGTTTGTTCTATGTCTGGATGTTAATATCTATATAACTATGTATTTAAAAAATATATCTATATGTACGTATATCAGTCTCTGGCAGCCATATTACAAGCTTTGGTTAGTTTGGGGTCAGATGACCGTGTGTGCAAAAATGTCCCAGATATTTATTATTGATTTATTTAATATTTATAAATTTGTCGTCGTCATTGCAAGATAGTGTTCCAATTCTAATTATATCTTGATCAGCGTCATTTTTAAATCAAAGATATGTTAATTTTACAAGTGTTTTATACTTAGTTTCTAGTTGTATAATAACAGCAAGTAACCAAATTATTCTTACCTATATAATTTAAAATTGTTACAAAAAAGCAATAAGCAGCCTTCATGTTCCAAAATGGTAAATAATAGGACCCTTAAAGCCTTGATTTTGATAAGGTGTTTAATTCAGATATCAATAATATCAATTTCACGGTACGCGAAATAAATTAAATTCAACCACGTGAATGGAAAGTTATATCCGGTACATACATAATCATACGACCATGCTTTATGATTCCTTTAATTGCATTACCGATGATCATAAACATAAAATTTTGTATATTACACACAAAATCATATATTTAATCAAGTATATGAAATGACGGCCAAATGCAGACCAACGAGTATATATATATATAAAATATGTTATATGACAGGTATTGGTTTTATTTCACTCGTATAGTCACAAAGATTAGGGCCAAAGTAAATCAAATCTAAATAAAGTAGCACTTATGAGTTATGACTAATCTTAGACTATTTGACTTTATTAATTAAAACTAGCGTGAGGATACAAAATAAAAAAAATATCTTTAAAGTATATAATATATACTCTATCTAACTTGGAATGCGATCAATTACAGGACTAATATGTTATAGATAAGCTTTTTTGCCAAACCGCAAAGGGTCTCTTATGGTGGATATGGCCCAATCTCCCTTCGAGGGTGTGCTGATATCCCAGCAGTGGGATGCTAAAAAGGCTGATGCAGAAATAATTCATTTAATTGAGTATGTACTCGTATAGGTAATTTTTATGTATTTTGTAACGCAATTAGTCTAATCTAACATGTAATCGCTGTTATAACCATGTCGTGTGCTCACGGTTTGGATCGCGGATTCGAATAGAACTTTCATGAAATTATTATATAATGTATCATCGGTGATCTGTTGTGTGTACCTAATAAATAAAATAAATAAAACAAAAATAAAAATAGAAGTTTTTTATGCAACTGAATGACGAGATGAACAAGACGCTCATCTGATGCAGGCACCACGCTTGACAATAACACTCATCTTAGAACTTCAAGTTCAAAACCCTGTGAAGCAGTGCGCAGTGCACTACGCTTGTCACCCCGACATACCAGATACTTATATGTTAAATCTCTTTATGCCTACTAATTTCACTGTAATCATTGCCCTTCATTGCGGAGCACAGTAATATTTTGACACTACTACTTTGAAGTTGAATAACAGACAATTGTGTAGTACTACCTCAAACGGACTGCAAAAGAACACTATTACTATTACGACACACACTATTACAACCACAATAAGTACGATACCTAATATTTAGGTTTTGTAGATTAGAATCACTCCAGAATCACTTAGATTATTTTAAAAATCGAGATTATGCCTCTCATGCGATCTTGATAATTCTATCACATCAACCCCATAATGAAACTCCAAAATTGACACAAGTAATTTATTTTAATTCATAAACCTACGTCTTTGTTATATTAATTGTACTGTTAGACAGATCAATAGCAGATGCTACGTTGTTTTGATCGGTAGATTTAACTTTAGTTGAATCATTGGAGTTCCTTAGGATAATACCCTCATGTTGTGCACTATTTTGTTAGAAGTCAAAACATCGGCAAATGTAATGTCTTGAGTAGAGTTTGTTTCAGCTTCCTTATTATTTTTGAAGGTTATACCCTCATTTGTGTAATTCTTTTTCTTGGCTGAATCTTCTGTCGTGGAATGTGTTCTAATGACTGCGTCTTCTTGCTTCCTCCTCATCTTCAGAAGTTCGTTCTTTGCAGGGCTGAAATTCAGTTCATAATCAAGAAGACGCCTGTGCCGTATCACCACCAATGGTTTATGAACCCTATCATACTAGGTGAGGCTGGCACAGCACGAGCTCTTAGTAATATGAGTAACCTCGTAGTAATTTTTTTCTCAGTCTTAGTTAGTCTTAGTCCAGCACAGGACAGTCTATCACTTTTTAATTTTTCAGCCACTAAATTATATATATGTTAGGCGAAGTCTAAAAGAGACTTCGCCTAACATATATATAATTTAATCCAAGAAGTGCGTAACTAAACAAATTTTCTTACCCATCTGGATGGTCTACCCAGCTCAATTCTTCCTCCGTGTGTGTTATACTCGATCTGAACAGCTTGTCACAGTCAGTTCTGTTAATTAAGATTTTGATTAGTATATCGTCCTGCATCATAATTATTTTGAACACTTATTACATTCAATAGATTACCATAAGTTTTGAAAATTGTGTCATCTCCTAAATTGGAGTTGTAGAGTCATAGGAGTTCTGACCCTCTGGGCCCACTTATATACGTCAACCAGAGGTTTTCTTTTTAAAAATTTACTAGCGCGAACTCACTACGCACGTGAAATCGCAGGAAAAGCTAGTATTCGAACAACAACCCGTATATGCTGTAGAGTAAGTGTTTGAGCCTCCCAGACCCAAACGCTGAATGCGCCCTTGAGTAGAACGAGATAAATGGAGAAGACCTTACCCAGCAATGGTATCAGATGGATTAGAAGAAACCTATAAGAGTTAAATATGATACAGAAACAGAACCTGAGTAAAATATTATTGTGTTCTTACGCGACATCCTTATGAATAGCACAGCTGATAAGGTTCTTGTTCCTATAGACGCTGGTGTAGAGGAAGGGTCCGTAGCACTGATTGGTTCTATCCTTCACTAGGCAAGCAGAGATGATGCCAATCACGACGGCGTTCACTCCAGTGCCGTAGACTAGAGGGCCGCCGTGGTCATTCTGGTAGAGACAAAATAGCCACAGAACCCCTCAATCAATATAATATTGATAACAGTGTAAGCCATTTAGTTTAAAATAACGAGAAAGAATGATGTTTTCCTCTTATTTTCTCACATTGGTCCGAATGCTGATTTTTTATAATTATTTTACTGCAACAAAAAACGGTAGCACATATTGCTGTACGTACCTATATTTAACCGCGTATAGTGTCTCAGGTTAAGTATATTATTCAATTGCCAATTGCTCTAATAAGGACATACACAGAGATTAACCTTTAAAGATACCGCAATGTGAGATCTTTGCTACTACAAAATCGGCTACAATGAATACTAATAAATAAACAAAAAGTTCTTTGGTTAAACATAGCATTTTGTGGTTTTACAAAAAAAAGGGTAACTTGATTAAAACATTTATGGAGGTAGGAAATAATTGTTTTTTACGCCTGACTGATTCTTCGAGAAATTGATTATTTCTGTACAGCAGTAAAGTTTCCGGTCTTTCTTGCGTCATCTTTTCATTTCATAGAAATAATTGAAAATTAATTACTATTTCTACTTACCTATAGGTATATGTACTCTTGCGACATCTTAAGTCCTTTCAGTTTCTACAATCGGGCTGCGCATCATTCTGTTGCCATTGGCAGTTCTTTTTATAATTTCTCTATGCATTTAAGGCTATATCTTCTTTTTTCCTTATTATGTTTAACTTATATCTATATATCTGTAGTGGTAGGGCTCTCTTGCAGAGTCCGCCTGGATCTGATGGGCAGGGTTGAATCTCCTGCCTGTTCACTCTGCGGAACCCTAGAGGATGTTTCTCATCTTCTGGTCGAGTGTGGACGGAGCGAGTCTATGAGATCACACATGCTGTGTGAGTTTGGATTAAACCCCTGAGATGTTGGCATGTTTCAGGGCATCCTGGCCGCACCCACCTGTGAGGCGGCGAGGACCTTGTATGCCAAGGTCTCGGTCATACTGTTACAGCGTAGGGACTCCAGTCCCTTTTAAGTGGTCGTAATAGTGTTGTAAAACGGGGCTGGCATAATCGCATGGCGACTAAAGCTCCAAAATAAAATAGATATTAAAAAAAAAAAAAAAAAGAGTTCGCCTGGGGAAGTACCACACCTTTGCCAGTTATTCAACCGCCAAGCAGTAGTGTACAAACATTACTGTGTTCCAGATTGAAGGGCAATGTTTCCATCTAACATCTCACGTTTTGACGAGCGCAGTGCATTGCCACGCATAGTTTTGAACTGTTGAATTTCAAAATTCTGGGTGGCACTGAACTGTTATGGGCAAGCGTGAAGCTTAACATCAGGTGAGCGACTTGCTCGTCTCGTCACCGAGTAAAATTAAAAAAAAAAACTTTTTTGGATTTCAACTGTTCGTTTTATATAGTAGGCTGAGTAGTTTAGGTAATTTTCGTTTGTATTTATTTTGTTTTGTTAAAGATATTTTCTCGGTGAAATTAATTTAAAAAAAAAATACTTACTTTTGTCATCCAAATGTATAATTTTTTAAATAATTACTTTTGTTTAACTATTCAAAACTGGCCATTGTATTAGTTAGGTGGCTGACCTTAGATGAAGGCCTAGCGCTCTAATGCATAATCACACGATAAGTTGTTCCATAAAATTATTTACGAAAAGGACTAAACAAAAAATACCATAAATACTTACCTATATCCTATATGGCTTATCGAGCGCTTATGCATAATGACGATAAGTAATTAAGACGGCCTGTCTTAATAAAAAAATACTTTTTATAAAGATATATAAAGAATAAACGGAAGAATATTTTTTTAAACTGACCAAACCCGGTGAAATGGGATTATTTTTCTATTATTTTTTGGCGTCATAGGTTGTGTATTAAGCCAGTGTCAAGTATTGTAATAGTTCAAGTGATATTAAATAATTCACAATTAAAATACAGTAAGGTGGTGAAAACTTTACTAGAACCTTCGACGGAGTTTTGGAAACAACACGAAAAGTCACGTTTCACGACATTATACTATTCATCAACACTCATGCAGGATCACGAACACTTAATGAATAAAAATCCACCATTTATTTTTTACACAAGTTTTGGAAAATAGTTTAATGACGCGTCATGACTTCTTCACGTTCCTGCCAAAACTCCAAAATGGGATGTTGAATTCCTGTATGAAATAGGATGTTGAATTCATATTTGAAAAGGGAAGTTAAATTCCTGAGTATGAAATGGGATGTTAAAACGGTAAATAAAGGTTATACGAACAAAGCCACGGAGCGTAACTACAAATAGTTTCAAATGAGTTACAATCACTACTGTAACTTGGCCAAGTTTATGTAGGTTTCAAATTCAAATTGAACATTAACTATAGAAACTTGAACAATCGGTCAAACCGCCTGTCACATCTCTAGTCAACAACCGCGAAATCAAACGCACACCAAACGACAAAGTGCTATAAGTCAAATATTTAAATTATGAATACCCTATTCAAATTCAATAGAATCGAAACAATAACGCAAACCAATCTCCATTCCCACTGTTTTATCATAAGAAACTATAATCTAACGCCCTTTACTACTCGAGATGTCAGACCCAATCCCATAAACTAGCTATCTTCAACGATACATTACCCCCTCTTATCTTTGGCCATAACACGAAACTTGGATCTATTTTATTATAAAGTGCATTGTCTACTATCATATGGAAGAGCTTGGTCGACCGCCGAACGTAAATAATTTAGCTGTCTTAAAAGATTCAAAAATAGTTTCCTAACATTGCCCCCCTTAATATGTACACCATTTGTCAGGCCATAACTGGATTTAAACGACGCGTTACAATACCAAAGGCCACGCCTTCTGACAGAATATAGCTGTCCTACTTCAACTCTTGTACTGTGTGATTGTAGTGATGCGCCTGTCTCTCTTCAAAAACTGTTCTTGGATATGTTTACCTAGTTACAACCCTAGTAAAAATGTGCCAAATGCCTGCAAACACCAAGGCATTTTAAGCTTATTCACCGGTAACTAAAGTCTAAGGTTCTGTGTTAATAGTATTGTAGGGGGTCTTAATTGAAGCGAGACGCGATTCGAAAGGGACGGAACGAATCGTTCTCTTTAAGTTAGTGAGTCCAAACGAGTTTTTATGTTTGGAATCGTATTAAGCTTTTGTTGGAAACTGTTCCTCTCAACGGGCCTAGTGAAGGCGTTTGTGCGGTCAAACTATCGCGTTTGACATTCGTAAAGCGGAGGGGGGATACAGCTGATTGGCTCGTTTTGTATGATATTTTGTGTAACGATTCGGTCGCGTGCGGTCGAGCGTAGTGCCACCCGGACGAATTTCAAATAAGATTCGCGTACTCGTGCACCGCATTCTTATTTTGAATTTGGTAAAGATTGTCATATCAAATAAATAATAACTTGGTATTATAAATCGAGTGGCTTACTAAAATGATCGGACTTCATACAAAAATATAAAATTGTGTAAAGTGTTTTAAAATAACATTTAAAATGTCATCCGTGCATTCTGATGATGACCAGGAGGAGATCAATGTGGACTCTGACAGTAGGTTATCAGGTCACTGTGATAGAAGCATCGCTTCAGAAGACAGGGACTCGGAACACAGTTATCATGACAGATATCACGACTCCCCCAATCACATGACAGACACACAACAGAGGGTGAACCTACCTTTCAGCATATCTCGTCTCTTAGGAAAACATTTCGAGGATATAGACAAGCGGCGAAATTCTGGCGAAAGTGAGGATAGGAGTGATCAGGACACTGAATCTGAGAGTGCTAAAGATGACGGAAAGGACAATTCTTTACCTTTGAATTTTTCACATAATCCTGGACTTTATCCTAATTCCGGGTTATTGATGAGGCCTGGGTTGGGGTTAGGGGCTGGATATGGGTTTACTGGTAGTCCGGGAGTAGTGAGAGTGCCTGCTCATAGAGCGCTGGGTGCTTTGGGAGCATGGGGGGTCGCTTTGGACCCCATGAGGCAGGCAGCGGCGGCGGCGTTTGCTCATCAAGTTGTAAAGGACAGATTAAATGGTGAGTACTTAGTTTGATAGCTCGAAGGACCACTTTTGTTTCTATTTGGAAGTATCATAAATCATATTGCAATGTTATTGTGTACACACGTCATAATAAAATGATAAGATAATTCCAAACTATATTTTATAAATAAATCAAATTAAGAGTAAAAGTACTTACTTATTTTTAAAAGCATTCACCATTAGGTATATATTAAAAAAAAAAATGTTAATCGCCTATCGATTCAGAATATTAAAATAATATTCTTACATCCACTTTCCCCGCTACTTATAGCAAATCTCAATTCACGACTTCCGCATAAGAAAAAAGTGGCGTCACCGACGGCAAATTGTCCCAATTTTTTTCCTCACTTAACGTTACCATTTCCGACACACGTTTGTCCCGATTCCGGAGAGCTATTATCTCAATTACAGGCTGGGCACCCGCGCATCCTTGCCACTCGGTCGGTGGTCGAAAAAAAAACTGCAAAGACCCGACACGCACGTCGATTGAAAGTGTCTACGCGCTAATTTGTGTAGTTTTTGTTATTTCATTGATTGAGTTAGCGATATCTCTTTTCACCCGTCTGCTCAGGAAGAGGGTAATGTTTTCAGGTGTAAATTCTATTAGACCTCCTACTACCTAAACGGCTAGACCAAATTTAGATCACGAGGTGTCGTTGTATTCGTCTTTATATTCGGATATTCCAGTTTTTTATTTACCTTTTAATTAAAAAGCTTGTTATTTTTTTGTTTAGTTACATGTGACAATATAATTATGACATACAATAGTTAGAAGTTTGATATTGTGTTGCTTCTAAAGTTTTTAATGCGTACCTTATTAACCTTTAGATTAGGTTTTTGTATTTATTTATTGTTCATAATTTAAGTTGTTTTAATTTTAAGTAGATAGGTAGTTTGTTATATTTTATTGTAAATATTTATATAATTAATAAAAAAAAACTTCTTTATTTACATACTTACTCCTTTACTTTCAGAATCTAAAAAGTCTTTCTTACATTTTAATCATTTTCAAACTTAAATCTTACCTTACTTATTTTCGTTCTTAATATCAGCTTACGTCTCAAAAGAAACAAAAAGAAACTTCAAAAAATAACGAGCTCCGCCGGATCTTACGTGACAACCGATAAATGCCTCAAAATTGTCTTCTCAAACCAATTTTCTGTCACTGTGAGTAAAAACCCAATAAGTAAAAAATCCCCCTAAAGTAGTCCGACGGCGACGCAACAAATTACTGGGCAAGGCGCCTCCACCTCGCGTCACCACATGAAAAAAACACGGAAAAAAGGGATAGTTTCGAAGATGTGTCATCGGGTCTCACGCAATGTCTTAAATTGACCGTTCGGAAGGGCATTGCCATCCAACTATTTTGTTTTGTTTCGAGCATAAAAAAATCTTGTGCAAATAACCGTAGAGATAATACTGAATGGAGAAGTACATTTTATGTGGTTGGCATTGTTTTCAGTTCATAGCACTGTGTTTAGGATGCCATTTCTTATTGTTGTTTCCGTTTTGATGGAATGTTTTATTTTTTACTTTGTTGAACAAAACAAATGTATAGTTAATTCGATAAAACATCTGCCAGCGGATATTAATCCAAGGAAACATTTCATTTTTTATATTAGGCTTACAATAATTTAAATTTCTAATCACGCCGCAAGTTTTACACACATTTTTTTATAAAATATATTATAATATCATTCTATGAAAACTGACATGATTTTCACATATTTTATTTTAATGAAACGGGAATATTCACATTAAATTGAATCAGTTATTCCGACTATATTTTCGATCATATCCGATGATCCGCTTTTATCGTTCCTTTAAAAGATCACTGGATGTGATCGAATATATAGTCGGAATAACCGACTCAATTAATCGTGAGTATTCATTTTATTAAAATAAAATATTATGATATGATATAAAAGTTTATTTATATATATATAAAATTTGATAAAGAATTTGCTACCCCAACCATCGTTTTGCGAAATAATATAATATTTAACAAACCGATAATGCACGTCAACGAATCCCTGTGACTGTGTTTGTACTTTGAGACTTGTAGTTATGTATTACGGTGTGACTGCCTTAAAGGCAAAAATGTTTGTGCATCTTATTTTTGTAAAGAAACAATTTGTCATGAACGAGTCTAGATAAGCGAAGCCGAACTAACGAATGCTTTTGTGAATTATTATACTCTTTGCGGTAGTAAGTTTTGTAATCGAGACTTCTAGAGCGTGTCAATAGGACTTAGTTTCCGCAGATTTGTGGTTACCTCACTTTACTTGCCGACGGCTGGCATGCTTCATTAATTGATATAAGTACTTATGTTATCTACCTTCCGAGAACATTATTTTATTACACTCACTTATTTTATTACAATAACCGGCAAAAATCTTGAAAAACTTGCTAGGTATCTATGGTGGAGGTTGCGCGAGGAGATTTCGAATTTTCGACGTACCTACGTGTATCCGGTAAAATATCGCAACTTGACTTGAATATCGCAAGACGTCTGCCGGCTCTGTAGATACAGCTTATTTTTTTACTGATAATTAAATTTCACATTTCAAGAGCCGGCTCCCTTGATTCTCGTCAAATTTTTTTTTTAGTGAAGGTGAAGAAAAGCTTTGCTTTTGGGGCTTTTTTTCACCGCCTTGTAAAATAATATCCTGAACTAGCATCGCTGGAACGCGCCGCCTCGGCAGGCCTTCCACTATGTGAACTGACGACATTAATATTGGTGGACGTTATTTACACACAGCGTCATCTAGCCCCAAACTAAGCAAGCTTGTACTATGGGAACCAGATAACTGATAGAATACATAAATACTTTTTTTTTGTAAATACATACATAGAATACATAGAAACACCCAGACAAAGAACAAACATCCATGTTCATCACACAAAAATGTTTGTCCTGGGTGGGAATCGAACCCACAACCCACAGCTCAGAAGGCGGAAATCCACCCACTGAGCCACAAGGCTAGTCGAAACATTATAAAGGTCACGGGCAACGTGGATGCAAATGGCCAGTTATCATTCAGTGGAGTAGGCCTATATACAGCAGTGGATGTCTTACTGCTGATGATGATGATGATGCATTCGGCAATTTTTCCACAATTTTTTTTTTGGCCGTTATTTGCTCAAGTTGTTTCGGGCGGGCCCATACCAATGAATTCTTTGGAAGTTACGTACGGATATATACCACTGGCTATTCGGTGAAGGAAAACATCGTGAGGGACGCAACCTGCATATTTCCGGAGAAGAAATTCGATGGCACACGTGAATCCGCCAACCCGCACTGGGTCAGCGTGGAGGATATGGCACAATCACCACTAGATGGTATGCCGATATACCACCAGTGTGATGTTTAAAGTCTGATACAATTTGCCGGCCATGTTACTTACAACCTCTCTGTAATCGGTACTTCATGACTGAAGATCGTGATCACTAGGACGTCTTTGATGTACTGGAGTGGACGGCTTGTCTCCAGCGGTTTCTATTGGCAGCCATCTGCACCACTTCATCTTCCCCTTTCGGTACTGGTCAGTCCATCTAGTTGGATATCTACCGCGTGATACTTACAACCAGGTATATACAAAAGCACTTCTCAGTCTATTAGTTATAAAAAGTATCTCAAATGAGTCCAGTTTCAACCGATACCATTTCCGGCGTCATTATTCAACCGCAAAACGCTGCTATTTTCTCTTCTATCTTATGGTTCTATTACTGCTTTTTATGGTTTTGATTTTGCCATAAATTGATGGTAAAAAATAATAATAATAATAATAAAACAAAGGTTGTCTGGAAGAAATCGCTTTAGGCGATAAGGCCGCCCATTATACTACCGTTTTTTAAATATTATTGTTTTTTTTAGTTTGTCTGTTTTGGTGTATAATAAAGTTATATTGTATTGTATTGTATTGTATTGTATTGTATTTTATTGTATTGTATTGTATTGTATTGTATTGTATTGTATTGTATTGTATTGTATTGTATTGTATTGTATTGTAATAAATTGATGGTGCGTTGAGATAAAGTGCCCGGCCGTTTTGTCTCAATAGGCGGTCTCTGTCTCTCACTATAGTAGTGGTAGGTCTCTTCTGAAGAGTCAGCCTGGGGAAGTACCACCTATGCCAGTTATTCAATCGCCAAGCATTAGTGCGCAAACATTACTGTGTTCCGCATCGAAGGGCAATGTTTCCAGCGTTACTGGGCATTACAAGAGATTTCACATCTATTATCTCATGATGACGAGCGCAGTGCATTGCCGCTCATGGCTTTGGACTGTTGAAGTCCATAATTGAGGCACTTAATTGTTATGGTCAAGCGTGAAGCTTAACATCAGGTGAGCGATTTGCTCGTCTCGTCAAAAAGTTCATTAAAAAAAAACTATCAACTTGACCAAACTAAAATGAATGGCTGGGCCCTATCCACACAACTTCCTTAAAAATAACAAGTCAAAACAATCGAAAGGTTTCAAACGTAATTAAAAGTATCTAAAGTAAATTTGTCACAAAAAAGGTATAGCGAATATAATATCATAATAGGAATATATCTGCAGATATTTCGATCGCATGTATTGACGGACGTACGTCTCGCACCTTTCGACTGCCCCGGTGGCTCAGTTGGTAGTGAACCTACGTTCTGTGCTTGGGGGCGTGGGTTCGATTCCCATCTAGGACAAACATTTATGTGATGAATATTTGTGTTTGTTCTATGTCTGGCTGTTAATATCTATATAAGTATGTATTTAAAAAATATCTATGTACGTATATCAGTCTCTGGCAGCCATATTACAAGCTTTGCTTAGTTTGGGGTCAGATGACCGTGTGTGCAATAATGTCCCAGATATTTATTTATTTATATACTTTCACAGACTGAGAGCGACTGAAGGTGAGCGCCGACGCTCGCTCTAAAATCTTCAAAATTATCTTATTTGGGCCCGTCCATTAATTTTACTTTGCTCGAAGCTATCAACAACTCTTGTTATAGGAATCAATCAACGCACAGGCCAAACCGCTGATAATATAGACGTGAAATTTGGACACAATATTCCTGAAAAATGATCTAGGTAAGAACGGATTTTGCGAAATTCCACATTTAGGTATAAAATGAACCCACAGATTTTGTATGCAAAAAATGTATGTAAATATAAGCTTTCTTCATTAGCCAATTAAATTCGGTTTTTGTAAACTGAGTACAAGGAATAAAGAAACAGGACATGTGTTACTTTATCAGGGTTCAGGGTTTTTCGAAAATCAAATCCTAAAGAGTCTTCACACTAAAGAGTTGAAATGAGGTGTTTAATATTCTGTAGCGTAAGCGAGCGAAGCCGCGTGGGCAAGCTAGTTATTATATAAAATGTATGATGGTGAAATTAAGAAATGTTTTTGCAAC
This sequence comes from Apocheima hispidaria, assembly GCA_947579745.1. Lineage (NCBI taxonomy): Eukaryota > Metazoa > Arthropoda > Insecta > Lepidoptera > Geometridae > Apocheima > Apocheima hispidaria. The sequence continues at coordinate 4,564,555 of OX388167.1, read as the reverse complement.
ATTTTATTAATAACGCGATCATAGGTCTATTAAGTATTCGTAACCGATCACCAATGTTAAGCAACGGTTGGCACGGTCAGTCTTGGGATGGAGACCGTGAGTGGAGCGACCAACCGAGCGTTACCGTGTGTCGGATGACACATTAAGTTGTAGGTCTCGATCGCTTGTCATGTTAGAGGCCTTCATCTGACAAATCAAAATGATGTCATGGCTTTTTTTTTTTTTTATGTAGTTGGGCACGAGACGAGCAAGTCGCTCACCTGATGTCAAGCTTCACGCTTGCCCATAATATTTCAGTGACACCCAGAATTTTGAACCTCAACAGTTCAAGACTATGCGCGGCAATGCACTGCGCTCGTCACCCTGAGATATTAGATGTTAAATCTCTGTGCCCAGTAATTGCTAAATCGCTAGAATCATTGCCCTTCAATCCGGAACACAGTAATGTTTGCACACTACTGCTTAACAGTTGAATAACTGGCAAAGGTGTGGTACTTCCCCAGGTGGACTCTGCAGAAGAGCCCTACCACTAAAGCGACGTATTTTTACAACATAAAAATGTTTTAGTTACATTTTCTATTTATTTTAAGCATATTACATTTTATAATAATATTTGAGCAATAGAGACATCTTGTAGTTCATTTTAACATTGAGATTGATTTTCAAACTAATTTAATACTATTTATTTAGCAACAAAAAAAAAAAAAATCGACATACAACGAAAATTGGTTTACTGCTCTTAAAAGTTTAATGTACTCGTATTAGTAATTTACATAATATATTTAAAACATGTGCAATAATCTTCATACGAACGATATTAATTTCTCTATATAAAAGACATCAACGCGTCATTTAGAACAGTAACATGTTTTTAAATAATAAATAGACCAATTATCTTAAGCTGTATTGTACGCAATTTTTGCAACATTTTTGAAGATAAAAAAATTAAAACAATTTTTATGTAAGCATTTTATATTTTGACGAAGAAAAAAGCTGGTTTCATGTTTTGACGGAAAAATGAAAAATATTTCGAGATTTTTTCTTTTTTTTTCTCCATCGCCAATAAAAAAAAAAGCCGAAAGGGGCTTATAGTACTTATGATGGTGAACAACTTTTGGTATGGGATCAAACCTGAAATCGAGAAAAAAATATCAGCTGTTCCATACATTTTGTCGAGTGTCAATGACATTTTTCTATGGAACAGCTGTTTTTTTCTTCTCGATTTAAGGGTTGTTCCCATAGTAAAAGTTGTTCACCATCATGAGTACTATAAGCCCTTTTCAGCTTTGCATACCCTTTCTTTATTACCCTGTATGACAATTGCTATAAGAAATTTGCAATGGTATTTTCAAGATAACTGACTGTATATTTATTTTTAATTTCCACACAGTGGTAACTACAAAAAAAAAAAGTTGAACTTAACTTTAAACCAATGAAAAAGTTACGCACTTTAACACACAGTTATTTATAAATAAAATAAAATAAAATAGTCTTTATTGTCCATATTTGCTTACTTATGATTAGGATCTTATTTACTAATTAAAACTATTTGGGCACCCAATTTTGGTGGAAGGCCTCCTCCATACAATGCCATGCGCTGCGGTCTTGGGCTAGTCGAGTCCAGGTGGCGCCTGCCACCTCAACGACGTCATCGCACCATCTTCTCCTGGGCCATCCTACTGGTCTCATTATGCCTCTAGGGTACCAATGGACAATTCGCTCGCTCCATCTTCCATCTGTAGCTCGAGCGAGGTGTCCTGCCCACTTCCATTTTAGCCTACAGAGCATCTTCACAGCGTTTATGACTTTACACAGTTACTTATACTTAATAAAATTAGATCAAATAACAACTTTAGTGAAGATAAATTAACATTAGTGCTCGAGACACGACTCCGACGGCCATCACGGTATTTCGTTTATTTACAAGAAAATTATATTACAACGCACAAACAAATACAAGATAAAGTAAAACTAATACAAAATCTAAACAATGAGATAATATTATTAAAAGAAAAAAAAATACCCGACAGCTTAATGTCTCCAGTCAAAAAGAGGCCATCACTCTTTATGCCTTGCATCACAAGACCCAACCACACTCGTCAAAATTGGTCAAGCCGTTTAGGCTACAGGAGGTAATATGTGAGCGAGCGCAGCGAGAGGTCTTTGCAACAAGTGGCTAATTTGTGCTTTCATTAGTTGGTACTCGTGTACATGTTATATTTTTCAAGTAATCTAGATGAAACTTTTTTTTACGGCCTATTTAACTAAGCAAAATACAAACTATAACTACCTAAACTACTTAGCCTACTACATAAACTAACAGTTGGATTATCTATAGACCATTAAAGGTCTATAGATAATTCAAATATTCAAGCACACTACCAGTTGGAAGCATACCCAGCTTGATGGTGGCATTACCACGCTGAATGGCAAAGCTTATGCGTTGCGGCATGATTTGAAGAAACTCGATATACGGGCCATTTTGAAAGTGGACGGGTATATCCACCAAAAAGCTTAAGTTTGCTGCGTTATTTACCGGTCAGCTTTGATAACATTTGACAGAAACATTTGGGTAGCAAGAATTTCTAAAAAGAGCGAAATCAGTCAAGAGGCTGTCAAGATATAAGGTCGTGATTTCTCAGTTCGGGAGATTCGTCCTGAGAGATTTTATTTTTATTTTTTGTTTTACAACACACGCTTCACAAAAATAACATGCATAAAAATTTAAACTTAAAATAAAATATTAACTTAAATTCACAACTTACAAACTCGGTTGACTGCCTCGGTGGCTCAGTTCGTAGTGAACCTACGTTCTGTGCTTGGGGGCGTGGGTTCGATTCCCATCTAGGACAAACATTTATGTGATGAATATTTGTGTTTGTTGTATGTCTGGGTGTTAATATCTATATAAGTATGTATTTAAAAAATATCTATGTACGTATATCAGTCTCTGGCAGCCATATTACAAGCTTTGCTTAGTTTGGGGTCAGATGACCGTGTGTGCGAAAATGTCCCAGATATTTATTTATTATTATTTATTTAAACATGCTGGTACATCCCAAAAACCCTCCTTGGCAGTCGCGAAAATTCAGCAAGCAAAGGCACTCAAAATTATGCAAATGGCTTATAACCCATTTGTTGTGTTTGTTACCTCAGAGTAATCGCCGTAATCCTTGGTAATGCCTTTAATTCTCCGTGAACGCGAGCTTGAGTTATTACATTTAGCTAATGAACGGTTCTATCTGGGTCGCGGGAGAACGCGGTGATTAGATACTGAGTCAGTTTGGTAAGCTTTGTTTTGCGAAATAACATTTCAATGATCGTAAGATTCTTATTTGTTTTACGACGAAGGCAAAGCGAGACTTCATTGTGTTTTCTCAACCAAGATAGGTATTTAATTATTTTTTTTAGGTAAATTGGCTTAAAGTCAAGGCTAAGGACCATAGACAACTCCTTTATTGGTATAACTTTTTTTTTATGGTTATCTGTTTTTTAGGGTTCCGTACTACAAGGAACCCTTATAAGTTCGTCATGTCCGTCTGTCTGTCCGTCTGTCTGTCTGAATCTTTTACAGCCTTATAACTTTTAAAGTTATAAACTTACATGCATGAAATTTTGCACAACGATAGTCTAAGTATAGACCTACAGTTTCAAAAAATAAAAAAACCTTTTTTTTGTAAAATAAGGGTAGCTCCCATACATGTAAAGGGGGGTAAAAAAAATTCGCCGCGCCCCATTATGATGGGTGTCGTTGAATAAGTCTCTGTAAGGTGACAATTTTGACAGAATTAAAAAAACATAATTTTATATTAATGGGGTGGCTGTCATACATGTAAAGTGATGATAATAAAAAAAAAAGCCTGCACCCCACATGTGGGGTATCATTGAATAGGTTTTTTAAAATGATGTTAAAGTTTCCTATACCATTTTTTTATCGAACGTACTGCTTGCGAAATATGGGCCGACAAATTTGCTTGCAAAGTGTCCCCCCCCCGCCATTTCTAAACTATGCATCTCAGAAACTTGTTATCTTCCATGTTGATAGATCTTAGTAAAAACTTTCTTTTAAAATTATTTTGGGTAACATGTGATAACTACTTTTTGAGTTATGCTGTAATAACGGATAAAAACTTCAAACATCCTGCGCACCTACGGAACCCTACTAAGCATGGCCCGACATGCTCTTATTTTATCTAATATTTTTTACATTTACTTGTCTTTTAGGATATCAGCAAATTTGTATTTATCAAGAGGCCGTTACCCTTTTCATAATTATGTAATATAACAATTATCTAATTTACCGACAATCGTCTTACAGAACAAAATAAATTACAAGCGCCCATATCTCTTCATTATACCGTCTGATCTCCGCCGACAAATCACTTAATGATATAATTAATAGTTGTTTTTAAATACGACATTAAATGTATATATTAGCAGTAGCGCAACTCAGCCCTTATTCTGTTTGTCTTAAGGCTGTATTTTGAATGATGCTGAATAGCTAAGTCTACTCCTATGCGATTTCAGTTTTAACTCGCGTCTTCTTTCGATCAATCTTGCATCTATGGCATGCAATTTATCTATATATATGTATGCGCCGCTATTCTACAGAAACCGAATATTTTTCCGGAATAAAAAGTAGCATATGTGCTAATCCAGCGTGTAAGCTACCTCCATACCAAATTTCATTAAAATCCGTTACAGTTACGTCAGCCGTTACAGAGTAGAATGGGAACAAATACACTTACATACTTACAGACTTACACACAAACTTTCGCATTTATTATATTATTAGTGTGATAAATAATTTGACTATCGCCTTTTAGTTTCACGCAAGTGTCAGCGGTATGTGCTGTTTTAGCACAAGCACAATGGCATTTTATTTTTATTTTATAGAATATGGATCCCAACAGAAGTTACACATTACATTCACATTATGAAACATAGGCATCAAGCTGGGTGCACCCCCAATTACAGGAGACCACGACGTGCTCATGGGGGTTCGACTAGACTAAACTAAAATGAAAATATTTTTTGCTCCCTGCAGAGTACAAAATAGTTTAAATTAAATTTAGGTTACATTGGAAGTGGAAAAATTTACTAGCGAGAAAATGTAGCAATATTTGAAGCGAGTTAAAACTAAAGCTATTTATTTTACTAACGTAGCATGCATATGCAGAGAAAAAGGAAAATTGAAGATCAAGGCGCGTGAGTGTAGGTGTGGGTACAGGGCCCACACCGAGAGAAACGACATTTTATCTCGGTCACTCTCACTCCCATTAAATTCTAAATTAGAGAGACATTGACCGAGACAATCTCGAGCGCACAGGTATAGGGTCCCTGCTCGCAAATGCCTGACCTCAAAATGCCTCATCTCATTGAACTTGACTCCGATAAAATATGAACAAGCTGTTAATAGTACTTAAGCCAAATAGTAAAATTAGTGTAATATAATATTTTAGTAGCGTGCAGAATAGGCATTTGCTCAGGTAAATTCTCTTGGAGCCAGTCAATCCCGATAAATTAAATTCGAGCCGCCTAATCGCAAGCACAGTTGAATACATCGTCTCACGCCCGTCGGGCGCGGTGAGTTACATTTTGAAAATATGTTTTCTGTACGCGCGATCCATTAGTTTTATTATCTTTGGAACAAACGTATGTAAAGAATAGAACTCTTGAACTAAAAATGTAGCTTAATTGAAATTTATATAATTTGTGTAATATTTCACAGCACCTTACTGCATATTTTATATTGTGTATAAGGTTACTCATAATTACAATTTTACAATAGCGAGTTTATTTGATCATAGTTCGGGTCCATTTGTGTCCATAAAATAATGACTAGCGGCATTAAACGTTTAATGCTAACTGTGGAGGCGTAAAGTTAAGTCCTAAAGTAATATATTTAAGGCCGGTTTCCACCAAAATGGAAAAAAGAGTAATGATGATAATAGAAATGCACTTTTAGGCCTCCATCCTTATTGAGTTATATTACTTCGTATGGACCTGTCCCAATCAACTTTTCCAATAATACAGACTCGGTGGTGCGTTCAAATATATTGCGCACCATTATGAACTCCTTGAATGTCCATTTTTGTTGGTGAGCGGTCGTTGTTAGTCACACGTACGCAACAATAAGTTGCAAATTAATTACTACAGATTTCGACAGATGGCGCCCAGCGATAGTTCAAACCTCGAGTTCATCGTTTAAGTTAAATTAACCACCTATAAAATTTTGTCGTACAGATACAAGTGTCAGCTTAGTTCTATCATGTTTATAACTAGTTTTAACCCGGGTATGTACTAAAACTGCGACCAGAACCACCGGAGGACGGGCAGCAGCGTCCTCTTAGTAAAAAAAAGACAGTCCTGCGTTCCAAAGCGCCTGGTACTTTTCTAACGTCTCTTGGCTGATGATGTACATTTTGATGGTAATAAAAACCAACCTAAGAGTTATTACAATACTGCTGAACTGCTTTTGAGTCTTGTTTGGACTACGAGTATTATTTACTTCAAATTTAAATATTTGGTCACTTGAAAATGACAAAGTACCTACACAAAAAGCGTGGAGCCAAAAATTCTGTACCTAGCAACTAGCGCTATCTGTTGCGTCCGTTCGAACTACTTTTTTAATTATCTACGCTAAATATTAAAAAAAAAGCTCAACAACTAAAAATGCGCTGACAATCTTTAAAAGGCTGAACAGATTTTCCTGAGTCATAACTAGGAACATTCTCGATCAAATCGCATTACAAAAAAAAAAAAACTTATATCAAAATTGGTTCTTTCTTTTGGAAGTACGATGCCACAGAAAGATACTTATAAACTTATAACTCCCCTCTGCTTACGTCGGTGGTTAAAAAGGCCTCATCATTATCATCAGCATCATCATAAGACGATAGCTGCTGAACATAGGCCTCCCCCTTAGACCGCCACACCTATCAACAACGTGTCACTTGCATCACAGAATAGATTTCTTTTGTGCTTGCATCCATCGGTTGCCTGCGACTTTCACAATGTCGTCGGTCTTCCTAGCGGGAGGCCTGGCTACGCTGCGTCTTCCGGTCACTCAAGAACCTTTCCTATCCGTCGGTTACCGGTTCTTCAAGTTATGTGGCCTGCCCATTGCCACTTCAGCTTGCAAACTCTGACAGCTATATCGGTGACTTTGGTTCTTCGGTGAATATCCTCGTTCCGGATTCTATCGCGCAAAGACACCCCGAGCATAGCTCTCAACATTGCTCGCTGTGCAACTCTGAAAAAGGCCTCATTATAAAATATTCAAACTAAATAAGATTAGGACAGCGTTACCAAAACTTCCTTTATAAGGCGACCACGTTGTAAAATTACAAACTCCCGAAACTACATAATATATTGAGGAGCCATTCACCGTTTATCGCCATACGCCAATACTTACAATTTTTCCTAACATTTCACTCATCCCCTGAAAAGCGCCGCAAAATCATCGATACACGTCTGATATTACCCCGGCCTCCCCTCGAACGGCTTTACCCGCATTTCCCGCGGGGAGATGAGAAAGTGTTGCTAATAGTTAGATATTAAAAGTCCTTGAAAGAAGTTCGATATTATCCCGATGATTAGGTAAAAATACTGTAAAGGCATCCAAGTGGTAATTAGGTACCTACCAGCTTTTCTCATAGGCTATCTCGTTCGCACATTTTTGGTGATAAAAAGTTGTTGAGAGGCAAAAAATATACAGGCATTTATTTTAGGAATAACATTGAAAATCTTTTGATTCAATTTTCGAGTTCCCTGTTTCAAAATCCTCCTCAGTCAAAATAGAAAGATTTAAACCGGCTTGTCCTGAAAAATCTTTCCCATAAATTCTGTCTATTTCTGAACTTTGACCTCTCCCAAAGATACTTAAGTCGTAGATCACTCATACAAGATGGCCAGGTACTCTATTTTCTTTTATTACTTGTGAAATATCACAAAAAAGCATATAAGAAACTCAATAATAATAATAATAATTTCATTTCAGGCAACAGGAATTACTTAAAAAACACAGGCCCATATTATATTTATGTCCATACATATTTTCTACATATAAATACATTTAAATTACAAATAGGGTGTGACATTTTCGGCTTGGTGCCGCTTTCCATTAGCGCCTGTAAACCAGTCTCGCTGGCAAGAAATTAGGCGAGAGGAGCGCGCCGATGTAGTCCAATGGCGCTGGACTTGAAGTCCGTCGTCCGTATACTCGACTCCAGGCACTCCAGTATTACCCCTAAATTCCGGGTAAACTTCCTATCTAGCAACCCCAACCGTATCGCAGCGATATGAAAATTTGACATGAACCAATATGCGATGATACCTTCCAGGGTTGCGTTACATTTTGCAAACGTTATTGCACGTGTGAAGTAACGCACATCGCCCCTTCCGCCATTTTACGATGGGGTAACACCTATATCCGTAATTGTTTTCCGGTTTCGCTAAGTGAAAAGATGAGGTCACACACACTCGTATGTTTTTTTAAATTTAAGTATCTGGATTTTTAAATTAATAATAATAACAAACAATAAACACGTATTGAAATTTGAGAAAAATCTGCAAAAAGTTGAATTAGCTGTCTGATCGTTATAATTTCACTACCTTACCCCATTAAAAACCCCCATCATACCTCTTTAGGAGTTGATGTGTGTGTGTGTGTGTGTGAGTTCGTGTGTGTGCGCGCGCGCGCTTTTGTGTGGGTGTGTGTCTTTGCATGAATTGATTGAAAGATTGAAGTTTCTAGCTCCACCCGTTTGCCTAGTATACCATAATATTATAGTGTGTTATAATATTCAATATTTGCCTAGTTTATAAAGATACGATGGTGCTGACATATACTTGCAAGTCTAAAAGTACAATAAAAAAAAACTACCTCATGTCTCACTCAAAAAATAAATACGGATATAAGTAATCGTTCCTTTACGATACGTTATAGGCCTTGATTAGTTCATAATGACTATTAAAGTCATATTAAAGGGTATTAATTTTATGCGGAAGGCTTTGTAACGGTGAATATACAAGTTTCGGTGAAACATTTATTAGTGGATAGATAATTAATTAAAGCTATAAAATTAAAATAGGAAATCAGCCGCTTTGCAACTATGATATGTTTCATTCAAGAGGCTCTAATTTTGAATCGCTCGTATGTTTTGACGAAAATGTCATGCGATATCACAGATTTTCTATCGATAGAATGCAAATTCGAATGGTTGAAACCACTCGTTGCGTTGGCGAGATATGATTAAGAATGCGACTTTTGTTTGGGATTTCGTTCGAAAGTCAGTTATTTTGCATGATTTGGCATGATGTTTTTGTGCGAACTATCATTCGAGTGATTAAAGAATTGAACCCCAGTTCAGCCGCTGGCACGAAAAAATATTAACACGATGCCAGCCCGTGCCAGCGCTAGCGGAGCGGTTAGATTGACGCCAGCGACTAGCTTCAAATGATACTTTAATGCGTGTTTCATTTAGGTATAGAGTTTCTGAATATAGGAATCTCATTTCTTCTAGACAAGGCTGCTTCATAGTGGACCGCATCATCGTCTGAATTCAAATAGTATACTTATTGTCCAAAATCAAGCTGTAACTGTACTAATACTAATATAGTAAAATTTTAAAAAAAATATGTTGTAAAAAAATCTTTTTTGAATGGATTTGATCATTCATATATGCCTGATTGTTCAAAAAATTTGATTGTTTTTGATCCAACTTGTAACGTACGTACGTCTTGTCTGTATAAAAAAAGACATAAAACAAAAGAAAAATAAACACCTAATGAAAAAATAATTGTTTTTCCTCAAGTTAAAAAAAAAAGTATTTTTGTTAAAAGAAAAACAAAAAACCCGGCTGCTAAATGTCACTCCAGGCATAAAGAGACGCAATGCAACGACACCACACTTGTCAAAATCGGTCAAGCCAGTTGAGTAATAATAGTAACACACATACATACTTCTTCTTAAATACACCCCAAAAACAATAATCACCTTCTTGGGCAGTCAGGTAACCAATCAATGGCATGGACGCTTTGTCTATAAAAAATAAATTTAATAAAAAAAGATAGGTACTTATTGAAATACATACCCATAAATTGACAGGTAGATATAATATTTTTATGCCTAATCCATAAAGCGCGAGGCCATAGTACAGCTATAAAAGCCGCCATATCTCAAAAGTGTAAATATACGGCGCCCGACGGACAGGACGACGCGTAAAATATTATATTGATGTTTATGTCCCGCTTTGGGAAGATTAGGAGATTGGAATAGGTGCTTTTAGGGGATATCAGATGCTATAGGGAAATTAAAACTTTACTATTAGTATTCACGGGATATTTACCACAAAGTTATTTTTGTTTTAATAAAACGGGAATACTCACGTTAAATTGAGTCGGTTATTCCGACTATAGTTTCGATCACATTCGGTGACCTTTATCAAGGAATGCTCAGCGAGACACGCGCGCGACCTCGTCTTGCCTTGCACTGCGGGCTGCGGCGCGTCGCGCGCGTGACGTCAACTCCTGCACTGCAGGTGCGGGGGCGGGGGCGGGTAGAGTATTGTGCTGCGTCGGCGCACACTGGAGCTCGTCCTCACTGCAGTCCCCAGGCGTGATATCGGGAACACTCCAGCATACAGAGCTCACCACATCAATACTAGTCTCGGCGGCACTCTCGTGAGTTCCAGGAAGACAACGATGACGATGATTTAACGTGAGTATTCCCGTTTTATTAAAACAAAATGTATCAAAACCACGTCAGTTTTCATAGTACAAAGTTATTTATTGGTAAATATTCATGTACAAGTCAAAAATAATGTATACTATTGTATACAGTTAATTATTTTTGATATAATGTATACAATAGTATACAATAGTTTAATAATGTATACAATAGTATACATTATTTTTGTATACAATAGTATGCATATTAAGTAGAGGATGTTCATTGAATACAAAGATCATTAAAATGTGCTACACAATGTTAATAACATTCAATTATAATAATTATTACTTACGTCAGAACATGAAATGTCAACGAATGTTAAGATATTTTTTCCTCTTTTTTTCAATTTCCCGATATGCCGATGTCAGGTCAGGTCATGTATAGCCACTTTAATAGTAATGTAGTAAGCAACCAAGAAAGTCTAAAACAGTGTTTAATTAAATCTTTACTATGAAAACTGTCGTAGTTTTGACACATAGTATTCAACACGAGAATCATAATCATCATCAGCGTCCACTGCTGAACAATGGCTTCAGCCTTAGGGCTGCCTTAAACCGCAGGTTGTGCTTCCACAGCCGTAGCATTCCTCATAGTAGCCCGTTGTTCTACAGGAACCTATTTTCCGGGATATAGCGTAAATTATGTGCTAATTCTATACCTTCATACAACGTTTCACTCGATTCTATTCAGCCGTTACGGAGTTGTATGGGAACAACCGTGCTTTCATACTTACACACAAACTTTCGCATTTATAACATTATTGTAATATGATTTAGTTAATTTTAGGTGGTCAAAATTATATTATGAAATCTATTTTTTCTGTATAATCCCTATTACGAATAGAGGCCAATTAGCGACATGTCTGCACAGTGGTTGGTCCAACTGCATTACGCGGACATAACTTTAATGATCTAAATGAGCGACTACCTACACAAGCATAGCTCATGTGAACATCCCACGGTGTAATTATCATGGCATTTCCTCGTCTTTATGTCATTTTGAGTTATTTTATAGCCATAGTTTGAAAGGTTTTTAAGAGTTTCTTAGGCTTTATAAAGGGTTGTAGGAGTTTTGGCGGAAACTTAAAGTCGCCGTAAAAAAATGTCATGGTATTATTTTCCAAAATTTGTGTATTGTGTAAAAAAATGAGGTTTTTTTTTCTCCATTACTATGTGTCCGTGAACATGCACTTGCTGGCAAATGGTATAATGTCGTGACAAGTGACTTTTCGAGTCGTTTCCAAAACTCCACAGAAACAAGTTTTAGACTTTTTTTTTCCTCTTTCCTCCTAAGAGGATTTTGGCGTCGTATGTCTTATGCATTTGCCAGTGTCAAGTATACATATATATTCTCAAGTTTTGTTAGATATTATCAAACAAGTCATAGTCACGGTCAAAGGCAAGCAAAGCAAGTCACGGTCAAGTCCATGTCATGCCCCAGTAAAGTGGTGACAACTTTACTAGAGCCTTCTATGGAGTTTTGGAAACAACACGAAAATTCACGTTTCACGACATTATACCATTCACCAACACTCGTGCATGTTCACGAACACTTAACGGGTAAAAATTTACCATTTTTACACATTAACACTCGAAAAAACACAGGTTTTGGAAAATAATAAAATGACGCGACATGAATTCTTCACGTTCCCGCCAAAACTCCAGACTACTAAAATAAGGTATCCATCCACCACTTAACTGGGGCATGACTTGGACTTGACCGTGCCTTACTTTGCTTGACTTAGACTATGCTTGAAACGATTTATTAGTAAAATAAAAGGCAAGAAAGAAAAAACAATTAAAACAAGTACACGTGGCATTAAAACATTTTCAATTAAAAGCATCTATCGCAAATATATTTTAGTACAATATGTTTTAGTACCTACATAATATTAATGAAACCAAAAATAAACAAAAGATCACACAGAAGCGCCGATACCCTTAATATGTAAATACACTATCTTTAGAATTCTAAAATGTAGTGCAAATGCAGAAAAACGAAGTTGCAGTAGTACTGATAAGCTAAAGCAATACGATTTAAGGCTAACCAGTTATCTTTTAGAAAAGGATTGTCGATTATTCACCGTTATATCTACAGCCTACAATCCCATATCTCACGAACATGCTTTTTCAATTTTCAAAATTAGGATTAAGAATCTGTTTATTGCACAATGGATTAATGTTTCGTAAGACATTATGCAAAATTATGACATTTCGTCAAACCTTGTTTGTTTGCGCAAGTGGTCAGAGTTGGATGACTTTACTAGTTTCAAATTTATAGCTAAAGTGAGGATATAAACTGATAAAATCACGAATTCAATAAGTAGGTATAAGTAACGATAATTTTATTCCATCAGCAAATAAATCACTGAGTAAACACGGAAATAAAAATTTATTAAGTAATTTTTTACACTGATAGCTTTACTATTTTAATGCTATAGATACCTTGCTTATTACTAGTAGTTCGCGCCGAACTGAGACCTCGCGATCCCTATATCTTCACAACCCCTGGACCGATTAAGCTCATATTCGAACTTAATAATTGTATTGAAATGAACTATTGTATATCATGAAGATCGGATCAACAGTTCGCAAGTTATCATCGGACAAATATACACACAAACATACAAACATACATACAAATGCCGATATGTCCCAGTAATCTCTGAGACATTCGCTTCGCACGGTCAATTAAGTCGATCTTTACACTGATAGCTGAGCAGCCTTTTCCTGTTGGGATATCGGCCTACCCTCGAAGAATCCACCACGCTGGCCTAGTGCGGGTTGGCGGCTTCACGAACGCCATCAAATTTATTTTCCAAAATTATGCAGGCCTCACGATGTTTCTTTCACCGAAAAGCCAGTGGCATATCCGAACGTAAGTTCCAAAGAAGTCATTGTCACACCCGCGGCCCCACGAGTTTGAGGCGAGCGTGCTCCCACTAAGCTACCACGACTTTGGGACTAGTTATTTAATCTCTGTTATTAAAATCTATCGTAGCGGCAAGCGCAGCGTAGGACGTCCACCCACAAGGTGGACAGACGTCCTGATATAGACCGCAGGAACACGCTGGATGCGAGCCACTTCCATCCGCTCTTCGTGGAAATCTAAAGGGGAGTCCTATGTCCAGCAGTGGATGTCCTGTGGCTGAGATGATGATTATGATGAAGATGATTAAAATCTCATGTTGGTACTTATACAGATTGTTATAGATCCACCGCTTTAATGCTAGGTTTTTTTATTACAAACGACTCGATAATCTCGTCGCTTGCCTGAATGAAGCGTCACGCTTGCCCACAACAGTTCAGGGCCACCCAGAATTTTGAATTTCAACAGTTCGAAATCCCACGCGACAGGCATTGTACTCATCACCCTGAGATATTAGATAATTAACTTTATGGCCTGTAATTTCGCTGGAAACATTGCCCTTCAATCCGGAATCGAATTGCATAAAAAAAAACTGTATGTAGTAATTGGCACTTGGCGGTTTTTTTTAATCTAGAGGCCGTAATTAAACCACCTCTATAGGTAAGTACTCAAGAGTAGCACAGCGGGCAATGGAGAGAGCTTTGCTCGGAGTTTCTTTGCGCGATAAAATCCGGAACCAAAATCGAAGAACCAAAGTCGCCGATATAGCTTTCAGAGTTTGCAAGCTGAAGTGGCAATGGGCAGGCCAAATCACTCGAGGAACCGATAACCGGTGGGGTAGAAAGATTCTTAAATGGCGACCACGAACCGGAAGACGTAGCGTAGGTAGGCCTCCCACTAGGTGGCCGACGACATTGTGAAAGTCACGGCCAACCCGTAGATGCAAGTGGCCCGTTGTCGGTCGGTGTGGCGCTCTAAGGGACTATCCTATGCTCAGCAGTGGACATCTTATGGCTGATGATGATGATAGGTAAGGATTTAAGTTAGTGGTGACAATCCACTAGATCTTTTTCCAATTAGGCCGCTGCCGTTCTAGTGTCTCTCAATAAAAGTAGGATGCAAATAACAAACAAACCTTAAAGCAAAAAAGGAATAAAAGAACATTTCGAGCCTTTGTTCAAACGACTGCAGTTGAAAATGCAGCCGAACCTGTATTCCGATTGCATCGTGCTTTCAACCTCTGAATTTTACATCAGGTCCCTCGATTCCCGTAGGTTGTACGCTTTGTAACTAGTGGGAATTGGTATAGCTTGTTGCGTGAAAAATGTATGAGATTTTGTCCGTTTATTTTTTCGCTTCGCGCCACTGTCCAGCGTGTAATTGGAGAATGTTCTTTGTGTGTATTGATTTTTATGTTGCTTGCGATGGATTAGCTGGAGGATTTGTTTTTTTTTTTTTTTCTCCACAGACTCCGGGGTCCGTGCCATTTATCAAATTTTACAAATATTTTATCAACTAAAACGGAATATAAAAATTAAAGACTTTACAAAAGGAATAAACTAATAAAAATAAAAAATAAATAAATAATGCAGTACTAAATTATCGACTTTTTATCGAATTTGAAGTGTAGTGAGAGAGTAAGATAATTAATTGATATGATTAGACATACAAATTGCTGGTAGAATTTAGAAATTCGGGATTTATCGAGACACTTTTATTTTAAATGCAATGTCTATTTGTCTTTTACCTGCCTGCTCAAGAAGGAGGGTAATGTTTTTGGGGTGTATTTATGTCAGGATGTGGCATGATGTTTGTGTTGCTATATTTTTACATTAGTTACACTAGCCTTTTATAGGTATAGATAAAAAATAAGAACATATATTTTTTTAATTTATCCTAAAATACGGCAATTTTCTGGTTTAAATACGGCAGCCCAAAAATCGACTTCGAAAAACACTGTACCTTGGGTTTCTATTTCAAGTCAAGCAGAAATCGTGACGTCGCAGATTCGAGTACTAGCGACATCCTACGTCCTTTTCAGTACTACAATTGAGTTTCGCATCTTTCTAAGGACATTAGCACTCTTAGTATATTTCTCTATGATAATGACTAAGGCAAAAATTTACAAAAATACTTGTTTTTTTCGAACATTTATCTCAAATTCAAACGTATCAAAACATATAAAGATACAACAACTAGTTTTGGATATTCACACTATCTTTAAAAAACTTGTAAATGTGCGACTGAGATAGCTACGAAACGGCTATACTCCGGTAGATCTATCAAATTAAGATGAACTTAATTTGATCTGATAATTTAATACAGTAAATTATCTACTGTATTATTGCTACTGGATGCATTACAAAAATTTCACAATAATCTAATACAAAATAGATTACTCATGTCAAAATTAACAGAGAGCGCATTTTCATTTCCACCCCCTGTTAAATTTAATACAAAAATGTGATTAAAAATTCATAGGTGCGTACGCTCAGCACAGTGGTGCGAGGCCAATGGGCGCGGACAAATTGTTACTATCTGAGTGATGGAGCGATTTACACTCCCCTGAGAGTCGGCTCAATTAGACGTCACGAATTCTTGCTCTCTTTATTTTTATGTATTACATTCATTCACGAAAGAAAAAAGAGGTCGTGTTACAAAACACGACATTTACGGCACTTTCAATACACAATATAGCGTTAACTCCACCCCTTTCACTAGTGATTTCCTAACACTTCAAAAACATTTGACAGCTAACGCCTTTGACTAGCTTGGCTGGGATACAGAATAAGGCCGACGTGCCGCAAGGCGGTCCAAAGTGACGTGAGAAAACAAAACTTTGTGGCCCATCCGCTATAGCAGAGAAATTACAACCCTTGATTCCATTCAATTCTTTTATCCTTCGACTTATTCTTGATGCACTTAGACATGTAATTTTAGTCACAAATTGCGCAAAGTTGGTGAATAATGTAATTTTGTATAAAACGTGAGTTTTCATGGTGTTTAAAACTCCCTATAGACGTCTAGAAGTCTACGCCACTTTACTGCGCTTTACTGGACATGACTTGAACCTGACTGTGACTACTTTACTGGACTAAGACTTGTTTAAATTATTCAATATTTTATTTCACTTAAAATATTACAAAACTTGATACAGCCAAAATATGGGTTTTTATAGAGTTTTGATGCCATCATGAAAATGTATGTCACCGCTAAGTATTATTCTCCGAAGATATACATTCACTTTTACATTACATTTTTACATTTACATTCACATTGATTAGTGTTGGCAACACCAAGAAAGCCTGCAGTCTCAGCAATACTGGGCCCCTATTCGGAGAAATGACATTTTATCTCGGTCACTGTCTCTCTAATTTAGAATTTAATGGGAGTGAGAGTGACCGAGATAAAATGACATATCTCCGAATAGGGTCCCTGGCCGGTTGAAGGATAGCGTTTTTGAAAAGCGAAGCTCTGTGAGATGGGAATCGGTGACGTATGGCTTTTGACTGGCTGGAGCTTCAGAAGATGGAAGTTGGTTTTGGGTTTTTATGTGTTCATGTAATTTAGTTTTTGAGCAGATGGTTTGAATCCTTAAAGTATTACGTGATTGTATAGTAGAAGTTTGTTTAAATGACCATGCAAAGAAATTGCTAACATTAGGAGCACAAGTTCCTAATAAATGTAGAAAATTATATAATAATTAAGTTTATATAATATAATTATGCAAGTTCGTTAATTTACATTAGTCTAGCCAAATATTGTTTGTTTTTTTTTTCCGAAATTCCGTAAATGCTTAAAGCACCCTTCACTTTACTGAAAAACTCTAAATGAAGTTGATTAATAATAATAATAATAATAAATATCGGTGGACGTTTTACACACAGCGCCATCTAGCCCCAAACTAAGCAAGCTTGTACTATGGGAACCAGATAACTGATAGAATACATAAATACTTTTTTTTTTTGTAAATACTTACATAGAATACATAGAAACACCCAGACAAAGAACAAACATCCATGTTCATCACACAAATATTGGGTGGGAATCGAACCCACAACCTATAGATCAGAAGGTGGAAATCCACCCACTGAGTCACAAGGCTAGTCAAAATTATGGATGAATTATGATTTATGAATGAGTTTTGTTTTGAATGTCATATTTTTTGTTTTATACTTCACTTGAAATCCTAATCCTAACTAATAATATTAATTCGAATGTAACTCTGTCTCTATGTCTAACGGTCTGGGTGTTTGTCGCGTTATCACGGCTAAACGGCTGAACGGATCAAGCTGAATTTCCGCATAAATAGACGGACATTATCGGATAACAACTAGAGAGAAACTCTATGAACAGATGCTTGCAACTGGCTTTATATAACCATCCTTATTTTTTCTTAGCATGGCATAACAGGTTAGAGCAGGATGGGATTGTTTATAAAGAGAAACAGCGGCAAAAAATAGCTCAGCTGGTGCGGCCAGAATCTGGCACTTGTTTTCGAACAAGTGTTGCCACTTGTTCGAAAACAAGTGTAAGCCCGTAAGCGGCCGTAAGTCGGCTTCTTGTCACCCACGAGGATAAATAATTTGACACTGTACCTGTAGAGGCAAATATGAAGTGAAAAAAAGCTGCAGTTATGTAGGTGAACATAAGTAAGACACTGTTTTAGACTTTCGTGGTAGTTTACAACATTGAGGTAGCGAGTTCGAACCCGGGCGGGCCCGTACCAATGAGTTCTTTGGAACTTACGTACGGATATACCACTGGCTTTACGGTGAAGGAAAACATCGTGAGGAAACCTGCATATTTCCGGAGAAGTAATTCAATGGCGTATGTGAATCCGCTAACACGCACTGGGCCAGCGTGGTGGATATGGCCTAATCACCTTTCGAGGGTAGGCTGATATCCCAGCAGTGGGATGTTTAAAAAAGGCTGATATAGATAGATAGATTACAACATTACTATTAGTACTTTTTATCATCCACCCGCATCTTGAGTCTACCCGTGAACATGGCGCATGCAACTGTGCCGAAATATCGGGAACTCAAACTAATAACCGTGGTAAATATCCCGTGAGTACAAACATAAGTTAGGTACTACACTTATAGTTAACTGATCATTTTGAAGCGTAGAACAAAAGTAAGTACAATAATATATGAAACTGTAAAGGTGTAGACAAATGCGAGTATCAGAGTGAGTGAGTGCTCGCGCGTAATCCCCCGCGACTTCGTCCAATTAGATGTCAGACATTCGTCTTCTTGTCCTTACTTTTTCACCTTGGCACCTCTGGGCGGGAATTGGTAGGCATATTGCGAACAATATACAGGCGTATCTTAGGAAGTATGTATTGGGGATGGCATGTAAAAATGCGATTGTAATTTGAGGAAACTGAGGTAAATTGTTTACGATTTTTTTGTTGAGCACTTTTATCATTATGCGGAGGAGATATATGTAATCTGAGTCGCAGTGAAAATATTTAATTACATCCTAATATTTTCTATTACATTTTAATTAATTATTTTTTTATTATGTTTTGTCACTCAGAAAAATATATTATTTATTGTATTTATTTAATATAACTTATCTATACAATTTTGCAATAGTAGGCTGAAGAGCAGGTAGTTTGTTATAAAGTTAATAGGTAAGTAACTGTTTCTATTGTATTTTCTTCAGAATAATACCTAATAACTGTATGTTCTATACAACCTTTTGACACTAGGCCAAAAATATAATCATCATCATCAGCCATAAGACGTCCATTGCTGAACATAGGCCTCCCCCTTAGAGCGCCACACCGACCGACAACGGGCCACTTGAATCCAACGGCTGCCCGCGACTATATAAATATATATATATATGAAAAAAAAAACAGAATTCTCCTTATAAACTTTGGAAAAGAGAAATACAATTTTAAAGCTGTATTTGTCAGGCTTGTGAAATAGTACATAATCGACATCAAAATAAAACAATTTCAATTAGTGCTGTAGAACAAAATATGTTTTTTTTTGTCTCATTTTGTCGGATGACGTCATGTTCTATGAAATAAATGGACCAACTTAAAATAACAAGTGTCAAGATATCACACTTTACCGCCTTATTGCAGCGTTATAAAATAACGATTAAATAAACCGAGTACCCGCCCATAGCCGGAGGGCGGAAGGGTTACAAAATATACCCAGAAGGATAATATCATAAAGGGATCATAGCTTGGCGCAAAAGGCAACCGACATGCCCGAAATCTGCAAACCACAAAACGAGGGAAGGACAAATCAACGGAAGACCTGCATCTTGTTGAAGCATCTTGGGCTGGTTTGTGGCAAAAAAACTCTGTACGTTTTGTTTATTTTTTACTTTTTAATTTATTTTTCTATATGTTTTTTGCTACAAAATAAACTATTGTCTATTGTAAATCTTACTTCAGTCAGAAACGCACAAACTTAGGGTTCTTTTAAGCATAATTATCTTCATTCTTGATACACACACCATAATAAAGTAAACATTAGATACTTAATTGGGGTCTCGCATTTTAAAATAATAACTTTAAAAAAAAGAAATAAATCGAAAAACTTTAGCTTTAGGTTAGATGGGTAGGTTTTGGTTTAGGTTTCAGGATTTGGTTTAGGCTTAGGTTACTTTGGTTTTTTACAAGTAAGTTAGTAAGGTTTTGGGTCTAGAATATTATATAAAACGGATTAAATCAAGTTCCATGCAAAAATATGCTCTAAAAATTGTTAAAAAAGGTAAATATATTACATACCAATTTTTTTTTGCCTCCAAACTGGTCAAAAACTTTGAATTACTTAAAAAAAATAGAAATAGCGTCTTATTTAGTTCTTTAAACACACATTTTCTCATCCAGTCGAAGCATCATATTTATTACCTATCCCATTTGCATACTAAGAAAGTACTTATTAAATATATTATTAATTCATGGTTGGTTATCATTTCAGACAAAACACCCTCAGAAAAGGTTTAACCCTTCAATTCTAATTACTTTGTTAATTTTTCTACCCTTTACGGGATTACTTTTTACTTTCAATGATTTCTATGAGGTTTTACCTTAAATCGTAACTAATTAAATTGTCTTTTTTAATTAAATCATTCTAATCTAATCATTTTAATCGTCATGTGGCTGACAGGAGCCTATAAATGCGCATCTTAAACCGACTGTTTGCACGCTGACAGTGCAAATGGTAACTATGTGCACATTTTAAACCGCACTCTAATTTGACAGCACTATAATTCTTGCTATCTCTATCTTGTGTTTCTATTTAGTAAAAGACAGCGATAGCTTAAAATTGCGTTTAGTGAGTGCACGGTGGAATTGGCATTACTATAGGGCTAATAATCCAAGGCGGTTGCAAAACAGAAATAACAAACTTTACAAAATAAAAATGTTTGACACTAGGTATGGCAAATAGTTATCCACAACTAGCAAGCAAACTTTAGATGGGACTGTTAAGGATTATTCTTTTATTCGTACGACTTTTCAAAAAAATAAACTTGTCTGATTTGAACAATTTCCCCCAATTTCATTATTTTTCAAAAAGTTTCTTCTTCAAAATTAAAAAAAAATATATTGATACAGTCACTGTCGTTTTGGTCTCTACCAATTTTTAAATTTATTTTTTTCCTCCTAAGAGGATTTTGGCGTCGCACGTCTTATGCATTTGCCAGTGTCCAGTAAACATATAAATATATTCTCAAGTTTTGCTAGATATTATCAAACAAGTCATAGTCATGGCCAAGGCGAGCAAAGCAAGTCACGGTCAAGTCCAAGTCATGCCCCAGTAAAGTGGATTTATTGAGCACACAAAAACCGTTCATATTTCATAATCAAAAAGTTTACCAAAGAACACTTAGGTACAGAAGGGTCACAATCGCAACACAAACCGTGCGTACGCTCGATCCCGACCGCGCCATGAATCATACGGCGGTAACCTGATTACGAGCTCGAACCTTGTTACGGCACCCTTTTCCTCCCTGATGGTGTGTGACGTAGGGAAACATTGTTGCTACGAGTAGTTTTTGTTTTGGAGACTGCCTAAGAGGCTTGCACCAACTATATATACCTACTTCATCACTGCGGGGCTACATGGATCGGTGGTATTTTTTTCTTTATGTTTTGGCTCCACACATTTTGTATTTGTATTTAGCCAGTGACAAGTATTGTGATATTTCAAGTGAAGTCAAATATTTCACAATTAAAACAAAGTCTCAGTCTATGTCAAGCAAAGTAAGTCAAGGTCAAGTTCATGTTCCCCAGTAAAGTAGTGGCGACTTTACTAGAGGCTTACCTATATGGAGTTTTGGAAACAAAAAGAAGAGTCACGTTTCATACCATTGTACAAAACACTCGTGCACGTTCACGAACACATACCTAATTATTAAAAAATTTACACACGAAATAAAAAAAGCTTAAAAAAAATGAAGCGACTTGACTTCTTCACGTTCCCGCTAAAATTTTATCGACTGTTACATACGTTACATAATTTGTACGCCTAATAATGATGTATTACTTATATAAATGAAATGAATTGATCTTTTATGTTTTTTTTTTTCGGGCCGAACCGTGAAGAAGTACAGTGTTCGCAAGTTAACATTGGAGAAATAAACACATCAATATACAAATAGACCATCACAGAGACATCTTAGGTACAAATGCCGAGTTATTCCAGCAAAAACAGACGTTCGCTTCGTTCAGTCAATGAAGTATTTTTACTGTCACACTGAAATCACGACATTCACAACAAACAAAACACAATAATTAGATAGATAGATAACACTTTATTGCTCACACCAGAAAATAACAGTTTATTTATTTATTTATAAACAGAAACAGGAGAAAGGTGATTAATACAAATATTTTAAATTTAAACCAAAAATATTGTAGTATCCTAGATTTCGCACTAGACGGCACCTATGTCGCGAGATCTAGTGTCATTTTTCATTCCCTATCAAAACAATATTTTCTTGAAAACAGTGGCGGCCTTATCGGTTAGAGCGATCTCTTCCAGGCAATTATATAAATTTTATAAAATTATTATAATAATATTCTTTATATATTAAAAAAATATATTATTATAATATTATTTTTAGTTGTATTGTTAACTGCGTTTATGCTGTATGCTGGCCACGTGATGGTAAGCGTAGCCCTGGTAGACCGATACAGCGATAGCGTGACGACTTCCACAAGTTTTGCAGCAACACCTAGACAAGATTGGCACAAAACAGGGTGGATTGGCGAAAGAGGGAGGAGGCTTATGCTCTGCAGTGGGCTGAATAAGCTGCCGATGATGATGATGCTGACAAAGCGGGACCAGGAGAACTTGTACTTCTTACACATATATCAACTTTGTAACCCGGGCTCACACTAAATAAATTGAATTTGAATTTGAATTATACTTAGTACCCGCAGTATACAAGTTCAGCGAAATAACTAAAATCAAGGTGTCTATTTTTGAACACCATTAATTTGTATAGTGATCTCTATTTTTTTTGTTGTGTTAATTTTTAATGTATTATTAATTATTTTGTATTGTAGTAATTTATTAATTTTAATGAAATGCATTTATAGAAATTTATATAATTTTAATAAAATTAATTTATGACTATTTACTTGATGTAGCATTTTTTTTTCTGACATGTAACTTTTTTCTGGTACTTATAAAACTGAAACCATGTTCAAACCACGAAGTGCTTACCTAAGAGAAAAGTTTACACAAAGAAAGCCTTGCTTATGTATAATTATGGAAAACGGAAAATAATCTTACTAAAAAAATAACACAGCAATGCAAAATCGTTCCCGCATCGGAAATAAAACGAGTCCTTTTTACCTTACATTGCGTTGCCGCAACAAATTCTAACAACCGCGGACAACTTATACCCTCGCAATTGCTATGTAATTTGCGGTCACGTGAAGCAGCCATTACCCTACCCTGACCAATAGCAGCGCACCGCTTAATACGATTCCATATTTGAAAAAGAAAATAAAATATTCAAATTCCGAATGGGGTTACAGGAACGGTTACCATTGGATATTAGGCAATTAAAGTTCGAGCAGTCAGCAGTCTTAATAAAATTGTTGCCCAAATCCTTTGTATAAACTTAGCCAATTGTAATGAAAATGACATTTAGGATTCAACATTAAAACATAATAACGGTAGAGTACCTACCATAATAGAGGTATCATTAGCCTTTCAAATTCAAAAGCTAAATTGCCCAGATTTGTCGAATTTAAAATTACCGAAGTAAATGCCTGAAATGACCGTCATTATATAGAATATCGATTTAACATCAGCACAATATGGTTAACGATTCTCATCTCATGGATCATTTAATGCAAATCGATCTATTACGGGCTTAACCATTAGGTACTTCGCGGTCCACGACAGTCGACCAATCAGAGAGCGACGTATAAACGAATGTAATTTATTGAGTTTCGAATTTTAAAAACGTTATTGCGGCCGCCATCTTGGTAATTTTGAAAACGTGTAACTGCTACTTTGAAATGATTGCTTCCTTTTTTAAAAATAATGAGAAATGAGATGATACGGTCTCTTGAATACACTTCATGAGAATGACGTATAATTTTATTACAGATTATATCTTTGGCTATTGTCTTGAAGGAAATTATGAGTTTATAAGTATTCTATATCAGTATCAGTAGTCAGTATTGATTTAGCCGAATCTTAAAACGATAACAATTTCAAAATAATCATAATGCTTCTTCTTACGTTATATATACTTACTAAAAAGTACCACATGTAGTGAATTTTAATAACATTGATATTATCAACAAATCTAAGAATTTTATTTATTCATGAGTTTTCGTAATCGAATATTAAAGTATATTTCACTGTAATCGTGATTTCAATTATAAAAGTTCTCCTTAGCTATATAATTATACGCATTAATAGTACCGCTACCTATTATTATTGACTAAAACGAAAATTATTAAAATCTTTGCTCACTTTAGATTGCCATTAAGACGATAATACTTCAATGCCCATGCATTTGCATTACTTAAATCTATAGATCGTGCGAATGAACATTAGAAATGGATTCTACTACATGGTGCGTGTAAGAATATACTACGCACCAATGCGAACTCAGTTAAAGGCGAACCGCGCTAGCGAGCGGGTGTCACGAGTCGTGCCGGTCCCGTGAGTTTCTCACCCCCGAATACTGAAACGTTTGTTAACTTTGACGACAGATTAAGTCTATTGCTGCCTTTGTCATTTGCTTAGTGCCAGACAAAGGCAGTATTAGAAGTAATCTTTTGTCAAAGTTAACAAACGGTTCAGTATTCGGGGGTCAAACGCACACAAGCTCAGGCAAAAAACGGTCATAACCGTAACTCAAAACCTCAAGTAGTTATTTAATTCTATTATATCTAACAGATTCTGGTTATATGGAAAATGTTAATGTCACCAGTATAGCAAACATACCTATACAACCAAAAATGCAAATTTTAATACTCTGAACTCCAAAAACGATATAAGTTGTAATCTCATTCGTAAATTAAATATGCAACCTATTTCCAGTCACTAAGGCCTACATTTCTTCCACAGCCTCTTTCCCCATCACGAGGCGGATCGGCCATCCGTACCAGAACCGAACACCGCCTAAAAGGAAGAAGCCTCGGACTTCCTTCACCAGGCTTCAGATAGCTGAGCTGGAGAAACGGTTCCACAAGCAGAAATACCTAGCGTCTGCTGAACGCGCTAGCCTGGCGAAAACGCTGAAGATGACCGACGCGCAGGTGAAGACCTGGTTCCAGAACAGAAGAACTAAGTGGAGGTAAGATTAATGAAATAAATAGTACTAATAATAGCAAGTTTAGAAAAAGGAAATATTTCTAATAATGAAATAAAAGCGACAATTTTAACAGCCATTCCTTAAGAATAGAGTATACCGCCGTCTTGTCCATACAAAAAACGTAGTCTGAGACCCACTCCTAAGTGTTTTTTATATGTTATCTATGTTTCTATTTTTTTTTTTCGCGTCATCTTCTTTGTTGTAGACACTTAAAGAAACAACTTTTTTTGCGTCGAAAATACGACGAAGAAAAGTAGTTGTTATTAGAATACCATAAACATCAAAACCATAATATATTATATATCATATCATTTAACATAATATAGCGGCATAGATCCAAGCCATTATCACCAAAAACAAATAAGATTTAGGGGGTGATAACAGACTACCCCCAAAACGCTAATTTCATCAAAAACTTAGGTAAATTTACTAACTTTCTCTATTTCACGCACGAGAAACATAGCGACAGCTATACAAATTCAAATATCGAATGCGCCAAAACCTCACGGAGGGACTATCTTCTTAAAACGTAGGTGGACACAAGACAGGCGCTTTTAAAATTCATCTATTATGTACATAGCGAACATAGCAGATGAAAGTTTGTATTGAAGTTCATCAATACGTTTTATTTTTGCGAGGTCAAATGTTGAGAAGAACCGCGTACAGTCACAGGCTTCAGCTAATGTAGCTATAATTGAGTTTCTTACGACTTTGTAATCTTTATAGATCTATCAATATTTCGTTACCTGACTTCAAATCTTACTTGTCCTATTTTAAATTAGCCATCTAACAAGATGCTATCCATTTATACTTAATTCCACACCTGGTAATCACCACTTATACGTGTTTATTACTTAGTTATAAACGCCTATTAAATTGATAAGCGTCATTTATGTTCTGCGCAGTATAAAACTGAGTGCGCAATTGTAATGTCACTTTACTTTATCGTGCGTTATTCTTTACTCTCTTGCTCGCACGATCATATTTTTTAAATTATTTCTGAACTTTATTTTGATTTTGTTTGAGTTTATATTTATTTATTTTCCAATACTTACTGTGCTAACAGTTGCCCAAAGCGAACAGAAGCCAAAATCACAAAAAGATAAAAATATAATATATAGTATGCGGACACAATTAAGTAACTAGTGTAGGGTATGTCTTAAAATGACCAAAACCACCAGACGACGGGAGCTTTGTCCTCTTAGTAAGCGTTGAACAAGCCGCCTACCTATTATGGCAAAAGATAAGAAGAGCTTAACTTTAAAAACAAGTTCTAATGCTTAATTTACGGAATTATACAAACATTTTAGAACAATTCCATTAAAAAAGCAATAAATTCGAAACTCAATTAATTAAGTTTAAAACATGTGTTTCGTAAACGCTTTTAACTGTGATCATATATGAATAATAAATAACGACAATTTTACATTATATTTAAGTATTTAATAGATATACATTTACAATACAGTTTGATTGATTGAAAGCATCGTTCGTTTTTATTAATTCCGATGTGCGCAAGTTATACCATTTTTATTAATTTTATTCAAAGTGTGGTAACACCGGTTTCCATTATTTTGACTTGTATTTAGTAACGCCTTTTATAAAGGTAAAGTGTTACGTTAAGTTTTTTTTGTTTATTATAATTTGACTCTACACGTAGTATTTAGTCAGTGTCAAGCTTTGTAATAATTATCTAATTCAAGTGAAGTAAAATATCTCACATTTAAATTTAGTCGCAGTCATAGTCTAAGTCGAGGGAAGTAAGTCACAGTCAAGTCCAAGACGTGCCCCAGAAAAGTGCTGGATACTCTACTGGAGTTTTGAAAGTAACACGAAAAGAAACATTTCACAACATTATACTATTCACCAACACTCGGTCGTGCACGTTCACAAACACTTAGTGGATAAATATTCTCACACATACATTCTCACACCCATTCATAAATCACTCCACACCCACACAATAAGCTTTAAAAATTGTATTTGAATTCTATTTTAAATAATTTTAATTAATTGTCACATTTATTTCTGGTCGTCATAACGGGGGGAGCACGAATCTCTGAAATACAAGCTTTAGCTTATTTCAGAGATCCGAAGCCCACATATATTTAAGGTCAATGTTGGAAATAATGAAAATTTTGTATTTGTATTGTATTTGTAAATCCACCGTTTCATTCCACAGTTTCAGCACTGGACGTCTAAGAGGTGATATAAAGATTGCTTTGGTCTGCTCATCCTTACCTGACAAAAAAGATAAACCAACAAAACTAAAATCCACAGACTGTAGAGAAGTACAACCGCAAAATACGATCAGATTATTTTGTGTTGTTTTCGTATTTATGCAAAATGTTGTGCAATTACGTTGAATTTCGTTGATATCCGTGTGTAAATAGTTGCATTCATGTTTTTTATGTAACCAGGGACTATAGTGCGTGCCTAGGTTGCGTGATTACTATGAGAAAACGGCGAATTTGTGAGAAAGAGAAGGGTGTTTACCTTTTTTGTCAGGTAAGGATGAACAGGTTTTAAGCTTTTATTTCAATGGTGAGGATTGATTCGACGTGGCAATGCCAAAAACGCACATTACCTACTGTCTTTTAAAATTACTACAAAACAAGATTCCGCGACGCCAAAGTCCCGAAAGGACAAAAAAAAACAAGATTCCAAACAGCAGGCAG
The DNA here is from genome assembly GCA_947579745.1 of Apocheima hispidaria. Classification (NCBI taxonomy): domain Eukaryota; kingdom Metazoa; phylum Arthropoda; class Insecta; order Lepidoptera; family Geometridae; genus Apocheima; species Apocheima hispidaria. The sequence continues at coordinate 4,536,454 of OX388167.1, read as the reverse complement.
GAATGGCAGTACAATACACACTTATTCGAATTTCGAACAGTGTGTTGGTGGCTCAACCGATTACGTTCTAATGGACAAGCCCTGTTTGTGTTCGGGGGAGATAACCCGGGCTCGATACGCGAGGCGCCATGCCACTGATTTTATTGTGAAAAAAATAGTGTTAGTGATCTACCGTCTGATATTTGTTTTACGTTTTAATTTGGAATTTAAAATTATTTGAATGGGATTTTAAATCGAAATAAATATTTATAACTAGCCACATCTATATCTTAACAAACTGACTGATTTTGACCTTTTCGAACGAAAATGGTAATTAGTATCTTGCTTACAAAAATGTATCAACCGTACATAAGTTATGGTTGAAATGTAAAACACAAAAACATAATAACGTTCAACATCAAATAAGATTAAACATGTTTTTTTTCATAACTGGGCACGATGAAAAAAAACATGTCTGACCTGTCTTGAACTGCGTCACACTAATATTTAAATGCGAAAGTTTGTGTGTAAGTATGTAAGTCTGCAAGTGTGTTTTTCCCAATCGACTCTGTAACAGCTGAACGGATTTGGATGAAATTCGGTATGGAGGTAGCTTATTCCCTGAATTAACACATAGGCTACTTATCCCTGAAAAATAATTGATTTCTGTAGAATAGCGGGTGAAACCGCGGGGCACGGCTAGTAACCTATAAAATAAACACATTAGGCTTACCGCTACGATCTCAGTATATCGCAGAATTCACGAGTATAAATCGCGAGAGGTGAGTTTCACATGCGGCGCTTACCTTCATGCTAAACTCTCCCTAAACCATGACTCGAATGAATCAGAATCAGAATCAGAAAAACTTTATTGTATAAACTGTGTAAAAGGATGGTAAAGACAAATAGATAGGTAACAACATTTTGATTCATCACGAACTTACAATGTTATAAATTTATACATATACATTTCGGAATGTAAAATAAACACAACAAAACAGTAAAACAATAAAAACACTTTCTTTCTAGTAGATTTATCAGCCGTCTACTCGTATTAACGAGCCGTGTTAATGGTCTCTTATCAAACTCCTTGCTTTGTTTCTTGTTACTATTAAAAGCCTGACCGTTTTAATTTTAGTTCGGTTCGGGTCTATTCTCTATCATTATTGTCTAGCAACACCGTAGCTGATATATATGAATAATAATAAAAAAATATATGAGTATATATAGTATATATATGAGTAATTATTGTCCAGCAACACCGCAGCTGATATATATGAATAAAAAAATATATATATGAGTAATTATTGTCCAGCAACACCGTAGCTGAATATATGAATATTAAAAAATATATATGAGTATATATATGAGTAATTATTGTCCAGCAACACCGTAGGTGATATATATGAATAATAAAACATATGTATGAGTCATTATTGTCCAGCAACAACGTAGCTGATATATATAAATAATAATACTTAAATATAAGTATAGTATATGTATATATTTTTTTTATATGAGAAATAAAAAAAAACTTAATTTTTATTTTGATGGTTTATTGCTTTCATACGTATAGTACAAGGTGGTCCAAAAAATAAACATAGAATTAATATAAATTCATAAGAGCACAGCGAACCCGGAAGAGAGGAGGACGCCGTAAAATAATTTTACGGCAATTTATCTACACTTAATTTAAATTGTCAATAATCAAGATTATTGTAGTGGTAGAGCTCTTGCAGAGTCCGCATGGGGACGTACCACACCTTTGCCTTTTATTCAACCGCCAAGTAGTAGTGTGCAAACATTACTGTGGTCCGGATTGAAGGGAAATGTTTCCAGCGAAATTACTGGGCATAAAGAGATTTACTAATTATATCTCAGGGTGAAGAGCGCAGTGCATTGCCGCAGGTGGTTTTGAATTGAGCGTGACGCTTAGCATCAGGTGAGCGACTTGCTCGTCTCGTCAAACAGTAACATAAAAAAAAATTGATAAACAGTCAGAGTAATTGTATAAATAAAAATAAATAATTAATTAATTTAATTGGGTTTATTACAGAAAGCTTGGATATGCTAAGTTTGGCATCCTTTCATTTTCCGGTTTCATCCGAATTGACAATCTTCTAAATTGTAGGTAGAAATCATATATTGCCAGAAAAAAAGATATGAATAATAAAAAATAAAAAAATTGTTTACATAACAAAAACAATAAATAAGGTGCAACGTTTCGCACATCGCGCGAAATTCAATTTTTCTTGCGTTTTTTGTCAATTACAGCTTAATTACTCATCGTGGATTTATTGAAACCAATTTTGCGCCAATAAATAAGCTGTTTTAAGATATTATGGGTAAAATGATCACCTAGATAACATTGGTTTAGCTACAAATCTAAATCAGCTGATTTTCATCTTGATTTTTTGTTTAGTGAGAAATGTACTTATACTAGCTTTCAACTTGAATTTTTGGTTGGTGTAATTTCTTGATACGATCTATTTATTGTCGCAAAATTAGTTTTCATGAACCTACAATGTGTAATTACGCAGTAATTGACAAAAAATGCAAGAAAAATTGAATTTGGCGCGTTGAGCGAAATGTTGCACCTTAATGTGCGTCCGTTGCTCCATGTCTATATCGACGTGATAGATGAATAAGCAAATAAAACGAAATTTTTAATTAATCGATTTAGCACAATCAATTAATGTAGTACTTCTGATGTTTATCGTAATACTACTTTCTTTATTATACGTTACACGAATCATTTCCTATTTTTCTGACTTTTTGAGAATTAAACGTATCATAATCATGCCTTTAAATATACACATATACTATACTAGCTGCGCCCCGCGGTTTCACCCGCTATTCTACAGAAACCGTATATTTCTCCGGGATAAAAAGCCTAGCCTATGTGTCCAGGGTATAAGCTACCTCCACACCAAATTTTATTTAAATCTGTTAGGCCGTTACGGGGAACAAGCACATCTACACACTTACATACTTACCTACTTAGACACAAACTTTTGCATTTATAATATTAGTGTAAAGTATAAAGTAAAGTAAGTACTTTGGGTAAATATCATCAAGAGTGCAGGTGCAACTGCGAGAAACGTAATAATATCATTGTGATTTTTCTACAATCTGGAAGTTTAGGAAACAACCAAAGACGCGGGCAACCACTCTATTACCTATGGCCCTGACAGGTTTGATCGGCTCTAAGTAGGGTTATCTCATAATGAAGGTAGACACTGTTGACGGGATTTGTCGTGGTTTGATTAATTTTGTGGCTAATATTCGGTATAGACAACGATATAACTTATAAATTAAAACTAATAACTAAAACTTATTTAGTCTATTTTATTATTTAGTTTTGATAGCTTCTATTTATCTAATTTCACTTGTCTAAGTCTTTGTCTCACAGTAACAGCAACGCAAAGGCGTTTTAATTACTTCTAATTAATAGATGCCCTACTTCACGTATAAGTAAAGTGTATACTAGACTATTTGATAAAAATATATATACATATATATAATATGTAAATCATTTTATAGGAGTGCAAAAAATTTTATTTAACGGTTCCTTTTGATATTTAATTAGTTGAAACCATATGGACACAATATTAAAATTTTTATTTGTTTTATTCAGTAGGTAGTAACGATTTTTATCTTAATTAATTCTCTGATAATCAGTAGCAATTTAAAGATTTCAATGCAATTTGATCTCTATCGGCATAATTATTTGGGATTTTAAACCATAAAAAATAATTTTTATTACCAAGATGACATTAAAGAGCCGGTTTTTTTTCTTTTCAAACCGCTTATAATGTTATTTCCACTAATGTTAAAAAATTCCTTTTTTAACTAATTACTTCTAATTAATATATGTACTACTTCACGTATAAGTAAAGTGTATACTAGATGTTCAGTACGAATAAAAAAACACAGATTTTGCTTGGAATCTGCTGATATTTTTCATAAATTCTTTAACATGTAATAAATTAGTGTGTAGTTTTATTGAATGAAGTAAGTGAGTGATTGAGTGAATGAATGGATGAATGATTGCTGCGCGAATGGCGCGAGTTTGAAATGTGGGTTTAGTTGACATAGTGTAAGTAACTTTTGATAAAGCTGTATATTAGATTTAGTCTTTTAAATAGGTCTCGAAGACGGCGCGAACACTAGAATATTTGTTAAAAAAATATATACATAAATATAATATATGTAAATCATTTTATAGGAGTGGAAAAAATTGCCTCAATTCTAGAGGTATTTGACGGTTCATTTTGATATTTAATTAGTTTAAGCCATATGGACACAATATTTAAATTTTTATTTGTTTTGTTCAGTAGGTAGCCACAATTATTATCTTAATTAATTCTTAGATAATAGGTAGCAATTTAAAGATTTCAATGCAATTTGATCTCTATCGGCATAATTATTCGAGGTTTTACCTCCGATAGACCGATAGACCCATAAAAAATAAATAAATTATTTTTATTACCAAGATGATATTAAAAAAATTGAAATATATTTTTTTCAAACCGCTTATAATGTTATTCCACTTATGTTCAAAATTTACTTTTTTTGTAGATTAATATAAATGTTTATTGCCAAAGAGTCAATAAAAATAAAGAAAAACCTATAAAAATGCCAAATGAATTTGTTTAATGAAAAAAAATAACGTTGATTCAGCTACATATATTTTTTTATTGATTTTAAATATCATCAGGGTGTATGTTTAAATGTAGAAAAAAAAAAAAACTGTCCCTGCCCTCGAAGGGTGGATTGGGCCATATCCACCACGCTGGCCCACTGCGGGTTGGTGGATTCACATAAGCCATCGAATTTCTTCTTCGGAAATATCCAGGTATTTTTTTAAATAAAATTGTTTACCTATTTTCAGTACAGTGTGTTTGATACTGACTCCCAATAATTATATATTCGTTTCAAAAAGTTCAAAGTTCGTTTTAAAAAGGTGTGCAGTATTTTTTTTTTAATTTGGTTTTACTTACAACTGTTTGGCGATGCTCGACGAATAAAAATAAAAATGGGGTGAAACTAGAAAGTTGCGGACCGATCTGCGGATGCGGCTAGAAAAGGCTTATACATGACTAACTTGTCCTATGTTACAAAAGTAAAAGAAACACTCCATTTCACCCCTTTAGGGGTTTATTTTCGAAAAATCCTATGTCATACCTTTTTTTTTACTAGGTGCTATCCGCGACATCATTCGCGTGGATTTAGTGGATTTAAAAAAATATATCATATATAATTAATCCGTCTCCTACCCATAAGCTATATCTATGCAAAAAATCAAGTCAATCCGTTCGACCCGACCCAGACAGAGAGACAGATAGATAGATAGATAGATAGATAGATAGATAGACAGAGTGACGGAGTTATTTTACCATTTATAATATTAGATAAGATTACTACAAGACGTATATTTTGGGAATCACAAAACTATTTTTTAAAAAAACGGGATGATGCAGTTTCAACATTTTGACAACGGACTCCCAAAAACCTCTTTTAAACAGGATTTTCGATAAACACTGATTTATGGGGGTTTTAAAAATATTTTAATACTGAGTTAGGTTTAACTTTTTACTGATAAGCTTTGGTCTTTGACAAAGTTCGTTTTAAAAAGGTGTGCAGTTTTTTTTTTAAATTTTGTTTTAGAAGTCGACGTCTTATGGTTCGTGGAAGTATTACAGCGTAAATAATCATTTTTTTAAATTCGTTTAAATTAATAAAAAATAAAAAAAATAAAACATTTAACAACTCATTTTAAATATAATGCTAATTCTAACTTATAAGTAAATTAGAGTTCGTTTAATTTCTACTTTCTTACCATTACTAGGAAGATCGTATCAATCGTTTAGTTGTCAAAGTTAACAAACAGACAGAAAAATTAGTTTCCCGTTAATTGGTACTTTTATACAAATGACCCATCAGCAAGACACTCCGAAAATAAAGAAGAATCTAAAGACACCTCGGAACCCAATATCGATCAAAATAAGAGGTCACTTTTAAAAACGAACATAAGAGGTCACTTTTAAAAACGAACATAAGAGGTCACTTTTTAAAACTCTGTTGTTAACGTCTTTCAAAATGTTGTCTCGCTTCCAGGCAGTCGGATATAAACAAGGCAACGCAATATGTATGATACAGACATCAATGTTACCACAATTGAAGCCAAACTTCCCTAGGGCATTAAAAATAATCAACGAAATCTACATTCAACACAACGTCCACATAAAATAACCTAAAACCGACGTAAAAGTCACAAAAATAGGCAATAAAGAAGGAGCGGCAACAATGCATGTAAAAAGCCAGGCGCCTCCACCACACTTAATAATTGATGGGCCAAACTGCCGAGTTGTGTTCCTCATCCAATATTAACCCCCTAGCTACCCCTAGATACCCCGTGTTACCGCCTGCTCGCTATGTATATAGCATTAACGTGGAAATTGTGATTGTTAGTTTGTGATTGAAGCTCGCCAAGTTGATGATTTCTTTTTTTTTGCTATTTCGTTATTGTTTTCAGTATCAGTTAAAGTTACATTTTTGATTGAGACTCTGACCCCCGAATACTGAAGTCTATTACTGTCTTTGTCATTTGCTTAGTGCCAGACAAAGGCAGTATTAGAATTAATCTGTTGTCAAAGTTAACAAACGTTTCAGTATTCGGGGGTGTATACTTTTACTACGCATAAATGGATGAAATTGTGGAATAATCCGAGATATAATCATTTATTTAAAACAAAATTTCATACGTGAACAGGTTTAACCAATTCTTTGTGAACCCATGATTCTTGGTAGGTATTTTGATGTATTTGTTGACCGAGCGAAGCGAAGGTCTCAGAGTTTACTGGGACAAGTTGGCATTTGTATTTATGTTTGTATGTTTGTGTGTATATTTGTCCGATGAACTGCGAACTGTTTATCCGATCTTCATGAAATTTTGTAGGCAAGTTCATTTCAATACAATTTTTAAGTTTGAATATTAGCTGAATCGGTCCAGGGGTTGTGAAGATATGGGGGTCGCGAGGTCTCAGTTCGGCGCGAATTACTAGTTAACATTAAATCTATGAAAACGGAACCGACGTGAAATTGTGGAGGGTCCTATGGACTGAGGTGCTGAATTGGAACACCTGGGCCGTGTTCAGTAAGGTCGTCCGACGACGCTCGATGACATTAAATTTGCAGCATACTCGTAATGTCATGGAGCGCCGTCGGACGACCTTACTGAACACGACCCTGGTTTAATTATAGCGTTTTAGCAATTCTTTTCAAATTTACTGAAACAGAAGATAAAAACATAAATTTGTGCATAATTTGGCAAGTACGCCAGTATTTTGGTCGTGCGCTGCGACAACCAGGTGCTCTGATATCTGTAGATTATAGTTTTGTTGTTTTTTTAGACTTCGATGAAGTGACGAGCAAGCCGCTCATGTAATGTTAAGCTTCACGCTTGCCGATAACAGTTCAGTGCCAACCAGAATTTTGGACAGTTTTTTTTTTCAACAGTTCAAATCTATCAGCGGCAATGCGCTGCGCTCGTCACCCTGAGATATTAGATGTTAAAACTCTTTAAGCCCAGTTCCTAGTTACGATCACGATGGACGTCGAAGAACCAAAGTCACCGAATATAGCTTTCAGAGTTTGCAAGCTGGCAGTGGGCAGGCAACATCACTCGAGGAACCGATAACAAGTGGGGAAGAAAGGTTCTTGAGTGGCGACCACGAACCGGAAGACGCAGCGTAGTCAGGCCTCTCACTAGGTGGACCGACGAGATTGTAAAAGTCGCGGGCAACCGGTGGATGAAAGTGGCATGTTGTCGGTCGGAGTGGCGCTCTAAGGGCATGCCTATGTTCAGAAGTGGACGTCTTCTGGCTGATGATGATGAATTACGCTGGAAACTTTGCCCTTCAATCCGGAACACAGTAATGTTTGCACACAACTACTTGCGGTTGAATAGCTGGCCAAAAGGGCGGACTCTGCAGAACAGCTCTACCACTACAAAAAATCCACAAAAAATAATCGTTTCACTACTTACATTGAATGTTACCCATTAAAAATGAATGGAATTTCCAAACTCGTTTGAATGTCAGTAGGTTAGTGTAGGTATAGTAAGTAATTCATTTTTTTGAAGGCAGTGGCAGGCAACATCCACTCCCAATCAATAAAATCCGAGGACGTTAACAGTAGCTGTATGATTCTATTTGGAATCCTTTCTTTGGCGATAAGGAGAACCTCATTTGTCATAGATAAAACACCATTTCGTTTAATTTATGTCTTTACTATCTATATTGGACAGTACTCGAGATATTTTTATATGTATTTTTATTAATACTTCTTGCTTTTTAGGGTTCTGTAGTACTTAAAGAAACCCTTATAAGTTCGTCGTGTCTGTCTGTCTGAATCCTTTACAGCCTTATAACTTCCAGAGTTATAAGCTTACATGCATGAAAATTTGCACAACGATAGTCTAAGACCTACAGTTTACAGTTATTTTTTTTGTAAAATAAGGATAGTATAACACATGTAAAGTGGGGATAAAAAAAAAATCGCGCGTCGCTCACATGAAAAGGTCTTATAAAATAAACTTAAGGTTTCCTACATGCGAAATATGGGCGGACAAAGTTGCCTACAATGTCGTCGTCGTTCCCCTGCCATTTCTAAACTCTCATTAACTTGTAATCTTACATATTGATATAAATCTTAGTAAAAACTTTCTTTTAAAATTGAAAATTTATTATGTACAACTTAAAAAACAGACAATTAAAGAAAACTTAAAAATACTAACTAAAAACTAAAACCTAAAATAACTATAAAGATTAAACTAAACTAGAAGACCATTAGTGGAATTAGAATTAAATTAATTTAATTCTTTTAAAATGATTTTGGACAACATGCTATATATAATCACTTTTTGAGATATGCGGTGAAAATGGATAAATACTTCAAACAACCTGCCCACCTACGGAACCCTACTAAGCTTGGCCCGTCATGCTCTTAACAAGTTATTTCTGTTGTATTTTGGCTCCAAACGTAGTGTAAGAATTCATTATTTCACCGAACGGCTTCGACGGAAGATCAGCGCTGTTTTCTAAAAAGCATTATGCTGAGTGGAGGCCATTTTTGTGATACATGACATTGACAGCTATAGTTATTTGATATTGCACCTGCTTACCCTTCAATTTATTTAATGTTAATGTTGTTGCAAAATAAAATTATATTCTTTCTTTCTTTCATTTTTACGCATTAACACTCGAAATAAAACAAGTTTAGAAAAATAATACGATACGACTTCACGTTCCCGCCAAAAAACATAATACTTGTTCATATGTTTCTCTGTTTCATTTCTAGTTCTAGGTTCTAAGGCTGACTTCCCTGATTCTCGCCATTTCGTTGAACTTTTTCAACATTAACCTAACTAATTATAAATGCGAAACTAACTCTGTCTCTGTCTGCGTGTTTTTTGCGTTATCACAGCTAAACGCAGCAAGCTTAATTTTTGCATAGAAGCTTTTGGGTCGGAGACGGACAGAAGCTACAATTTATTTTGTAGGTCTACGCGAACGAAGTCGCGGGTAACAAGAAGTATAATATAAAGAAGTAAATTTTTTTTAAATAAGCGTGTAGATCGTTATTTTTATTTTTTTCGTAGTTTTTCAGCTTAGTATCTATTATTCGAGTTTTTTTTTTTAAATTGAATTGAATTGGTGACGAGACGAGCCATTCGCTCACCTGATACTATGCACCACGCTTGCCCATGACAATTCAGTGCCACCCACAATTTTGAACTTCAACAGTCCAAAAGATCACCCTGAGATATCAGATGTTAAATCACTTTAGCCCCGTAATTACGCTGGAAACATTGCCCTTAAATCCGGGACACAGTAATGTTTGCACACTACTGCTTCGTGGTTAAATAACTGGCAAAAGTGTGGTACTTCCCCAGGCGGACACTGCAGAAGAGCTAACAAAATTAATAATTATTAATTCATCCTTCTAAACGAATAAGGCACTAATTATCACTTAGTAGGTACATAGTCGAAGTCATGTATGTCATGACGACCACGAACCGGAAGACGCAGCGTAGGCAGGCCTCCCACTAGGTGGACCGACGACATTGTGAAAGTCGCGGGCAACCGGTGGATGAAAGTGGCACGTTGTCGGTCGGTGAAGTGCTTATTACCGCTTCTAAGGGGCTTCCCAACCCTCATTCTCCGAAGCTCTTACCTTATTCCCCACCTTTACACACTCTAAAGGCAATTACTATTTCTTAGAATCGAGTCGACATTCAGACAAATCGAATCAGAAGTACGATCTACGTAATGTTACCAACATGGCGTCTTAACTTCCATTTATAATGTATTTACTCATCCTGCTTCATTTCCTCCGCGCAATTCTTTTCCCTTGTATACTAGAATAATATATCTATCTTCTACGTAAATATAAGCTTTACATCTACACCATAGGGTTGAAAATCTGAAGATTGTAACCTTGCGATTTAATTTCGCAAGGCTTAATAGTAGATCGAGCTATAACGAGGCTTAATACCGTTCAGATAAGGTATTAGATTGTTTGTGTTTTTGTGAGCGACAAGGATGTTCGTTGGATAATTGTTGCTTGTAGGCTGTCTCCTCTGAAATTAGGAAACAAATCCGTTTGCTGATTGATAGGGAGGGTGGAAATGCGTGTTTCCTTGTCGTTAATTTTTATTGCACATCGTTTTTCTTTTTCTGGAAATACATAGTGAATAAGTAATAGACAATGGTTTATTTGCCACAAAAACAAAACAAAATATAAACAAAACTTAAAAGATTTTAAATTACAATTAAAAAATAACTAACACCTATTTTGTTGTTTTTGTCACAAACCGGCCCCACCTCATGATGCCGGCTGTGAACAACCAGCGCTGGTCTTCCGTTGGGGCCGGCAGGTGACGTCACGCACGAGAGTATCAAGAGGCGTGAGAGAGCTTAACGAAAAAAAAAAAAATTAAATAAAAAACTACATATTATTCCAAACAACAGTTAAATTTGTAAAAAATAGACAAAAACAAATAAATAACAACAGTGAGACAAAAAAAGGAAGGTAGCTACGGCAAAGGGAAAAAGATAAGGAAAAAGATAAGGCTTGATGGTTTGAGTGGTGACCACGAACCGGAAGACGTAGCGTAGGTAGGCCTCCCACTAGGTGGACCGACGACATTGTGAAAGTCGCGGGCAAGCGGTGGATGCAAGTGGCCCGTTGTCGATCGATGCGGCGCTCTAAGAGAGAGGCCTATGTACAACAGTGGATGTCTTATGGCTGATGATGAAGTAATGAGGCTTATCTTGTCTACAACACTGAAAGTACTAATTATTGGCCGAGCGAGCGAAACGAGCGAAGTCTTTGCAACAGGTAAAATTTGCTTTCATCTGACCATATGGATACTCGCGTACAGGTCGCATTTTTCAACTAATCTTGACGAAACTTGGTATACAGGTTCTACAACTTAATAGTTATTTATTTGTCGTCGCTGATGTTTGATTATTTGATCTCCCTTAAGGTTCGTTTCGCTCATCGTGCGAAATACAAATTTTCTTGCGTTTTTTGTGAATTAAGGCTTAATTACTCATCGTGAGATCATGAAAACTAATTTTGCAAAGTTTTTTTTTTTTTTTTTTGTAAATAGATTGTTTCAAAAATTTGTTTCACACATTCTGCCGTTCGATTACTAGCCGATAAGTGACAATTATTTATTTATTTATTTATCAATTCCTGTCCATTGGGTGGGCATTATAGGCCACTCCAATTCGCCCACCCATGGACCACAATCTAAGGTTAAAACAAACTAACTCAAAACAACAACACAACAGACAAAGAATAATTTGAAGAAAAACTGAAGCTCCCTGTGGCATGAATGGAAGATGATAATGTAACAAAAATTAAAAAAAAAAAAATTGAAAAGACAGCAACAAAATACATAAAAAGTAACATACTAACTAACACTCATTTATTTTACTAACTTATTTCACTTATTTATTTAATTACTTTTATCACGAAAAAATAACAATTTCAATAGGACGATGGTCTGTCTACAATAAAAATAACATTAGAACTTAAATTTTACGTGATCTTAAAAATATTTTATTCAGTACTAAGTAATTAATTTAAGTCAGTCGATTAAAGAATCTCAGTCTACGACAAAAATAGCCCACATTTTTTATTTTTATATTTTCTGGCTTTTTATTTTTTACTCAGTATCAAGTTTTTAATATTCACAGAATTCTCCTTATAATATGTCTTTGATTCATAGTGAAATAAAACTATTCACAATGAATAGAAGTCTCGGTAATCTAAATCAAGCGAAGTAAGTCACGATCAAGTCTGAGTCATGCCACACTTTACTAGATGTTTCTATGGAGTTTTGGAAACGGCACGAAGAGACAGTACCTCCAAAACGTTCCGTTTTATCATAAATGACACTTCAACCCCAAACTTAATACTTCATAACAGATTCAGCGCAGCCATTCATAATGCACGGAGTTTTTACGAGTTGTAACGTCTTGAAGTTTTAAAACATACCTCGGATATATTTGACTGTTCTGATAACTGCCGGCCGTAAAGAATTTTTATGCCGTATTTTTCCGCGTGATTATTCCTAGTTTTGGTTTTGGATCAAATTAGTTTTATCGTTATACTAGCTGCACCTGCGGTTTTACCCGCGTGAAAATCCCTCAGGAACCGCACATATTCCCGGGATGAAAAATTGCCTGTGTCACTCTCCGGCCCTTAAACTGCAGGGTGGCCCATCGGCAAGTGACCACCCAAAAAGAGCTCATCATTGCCCCGGTGGCTCAGTTGGTAGTGAACCTACCTTCTGTGTTTGGGGGCGTGGGTTCGATTCCCATCTAGGACAAACATACATGTGATGAATATGTGTGTTTGTTCTATGTCTGGGTGTTAATATCTATATAAGTATATATTTAAAAATATCTATGTACGTATATCAGTCTCTGGCAGCTATATTACAAGCTTTGCTTAGTTTGGGGTCAGATGACCGAGTGTGCAAAAATGTCCCAGATATTTATTTATTTTATCATTATGTACAACTTTTACTATGGGACCAACCCTGAAATCGAGATTACTTTTTAATTAATGTCGTCTTCTTTACGTTCTCTATTGTTTATTCTGTGACTAAACAAACAAAAATCTCTCTTCGACGAACGACGATTCAGAAACGTAATTTGTAAAGAGAAGAAACAGAACAGACGCGAAAGTAATTAATAAAGCAGGTCTTAATTACCTAGTAAAGTTAGATCGACCGCGCCTTGTTCCTCACAGATTATAAGGTTGACTGGATGTGGCTCTTTGTTGTCGAAACCCTAACCCACACAATTCTCTTTATAAATAAGGTCTTTGCCCTAATCTAGTAAACTCAGAATTTATGGACTAAACAATTTTTATTCATTGCTTTATGCTTTTGCCAAAAAAAAAGAGAAAAAAAAAGTTCAAGGTTGTCTCGCTCAATCACTTTCAAATTATTGAAAAAACAAAATCGGAACATGCGAAATTAAAAATGAATGATTATCTCATGATATTTTTAATTTTTCTTGCGACCTGAATTTCCCAAGTGTTGTGGACAATCTGAGATACGTGGTTTTGACTTTGGGTATAGCTTCTGCGACTTGCCTCACAATACTGAGCTTTTTTAACTGACGTCCAAAAAAATATGAGGTTACAATCCGACAGTTTAAAAAAAATGTTTTTTACCTCTGAACTCAGTCATTAACCGATTTGGAAAATACTTTTTATATTTGAAAGGTATACTTCCAGATTGGTCTCATTTTTATCAAAATCAAGTTCTGATAATGGGATCCATGAGGAAATGAGGACACTCCTCAAATATTATACGCAGACACAAAGCAATTTAAGTATTTTCATCAACAAGTCAAGCATTTTCATTCAGAAAGTATTATTTAGGAAATGGAACTGATGAAAAAGACAGATGGCCATCGGAACTCGTCAATGATAAATATTTCACGGGTGGCGCGAAAACCATCCCGATAGTGCATTGTTTTCAGAATATACTGTCGAAGTAGGTTTAAAAAAAAATGTATTACTAGCAGCGCCTTGCGGTTTCAATTTAGACACTGAATATTTTTCCGGGATAAGAAGTAAGTGTGAATCTAGGGTATAAGCTACCTCCATACCAAATTCCGTCCAAATCCGTTCAGCCGTTACAGAGTTGAACGGGAACAAAAACACTTCCATACACACAAACTTTCGCATTTATAATATTAGTGTGATTTTAGTTTTCGCGTCATTATGACATGTCACAGCCGATGTACTATCCCCCGAATACCGAAACGTTTGTTAACTTTGACGATAGATTAAGTCTATTGCTGCCTTTGTCATTTGCTTAGTGCCAGACAAAGGCAGCATTATAATTAATCTGTTGTCAAAGTTAACAAGCGTTTCAGTATTCGGGGGTTAAATATGTCAAAATTCAGAAAATGTGAGTAGTTCTCAGATACAGACAAAAATCAAGAACCCACTGAACTAGCTCAAAAAAGTCTATAATAATGTTGCTATATAACTAATGCTCGTCTGCACTAAAGTCACCAAAGATAAAACTTAGCTAAGCATCACATAACTAAGTCGGACTTAGGCATTTCAAAGGAAAGGACATGTCTTTTGTATTTAGGCATTTTTGGTGCAACGCATTTTTAATTGTTAGGTACGTCCTAGAGTTGCCCTGATGCCGGGGCACTAGAATACGGCATCGGTATCCCCTGCCTGTAGTAAGAGCCTACTAAAAGGGGACCTCTGGGCACGGGTGGTTAGAGGTGGGGCTCTAACCACCATCTACCAAAGCGTCGAGGACAACAGCGTTGAGTGGCGGACGCTATTGTAGGATTAGACGTCTCACGACAGCTGCTAGCTGTCCCGGGAGGATCTGAAGCGTGGTGATGAGGGCTTCGGTGCGTTTCCTTGGATATCCCGGAGCCCTCGGTCAAGCACCAAGGTAGGCCACCGGGGAGGTTTTAGTGGGCATAATCCCACATAACCCGGCTGCACCAGAAAGAGGCAAAAAAATGTACGTCCTAGCGAGTTAAGTATGAACTTGGGAGCTCACAAAGTTTAGTGCAGACGGGCATTAAACTATGTGTACCTTTAAAATGTCAATGGTTATACCTATCACTTCCAGTAAGCACCATTCCGGTAAGCGACTTATAAAATAATAAGCCAGAAATTACTAATTGCCTCCCGCGTTTGGCTTATTTAAGGAAAGTTTAATTGTACTTCACTTTATCCAATTATGAAGACTCAGCTTAACTCGGGAATGAGCGGCGATGAGTTAGTGTTGGGGTACTTCCAATGTCGATAAACATTAGTAACTAAATGAGAATGGACGACGCCTCTATAAAATGTTTAGTTGTCCTTGTCTTTGTGTGTGTTTAGAGGTATCCTCGACACAGGGATTCCTAGTGGGGAGCTACGAGAGAATAACATTTAAAAAAAACTTTTTAATCACCATTATTTATTATCGTATAACGCAAACAGTCTCCTCGTCCTCTTTAGTCTTTGAGAAAAAGTCTTTGGTCTATTGCTTTATATATTATTCAACCTTGTTACATAATCCGTTTTTTGATTTTTTTCTTCGATGCTAACGACATAGTTTTTTGGCGGGAGCTTGAAGCAGCCATGCCGCGTCATTTTACTTTATTCCAAAGCTTGTGTAATATCTAGTATTAATGTGGTAAAAATGGTGGATTTTTATCCATTAAGTGTTCTTGAACGTGGGCTAATGCTGGTCAATAGTATATATGTAGTCGTGTCTCCAAAGTCTCCACCACTTTACAGGGGCATGACTTGAACTTGATCGTGAATTATTTTGCTTGACACAGAGTATGACTGATACTTGTTTTAACTGTAAAATATTTTACTTCAGTTGCAATATTACAAAATTTGAAACTGGCTAAATACACAACATGTAGAGACAAAAATTAAGAAAAAAGAAACTATCGACATCCAGAACGTCACAGTCACATCCCTACCCGTACATTAACCGTTCTAATAAAGTTCTTCCAACGTTATAATAGACTTAACGCTTTGTTCCATCATTCATTATCCTCACACACTCGTCCAGTCTAACGAGAACTGTCTAACAACCCTTCTTCTATGGGGGAGGGTCCTCACTTAAATGGTTGAATAACCCTGAGTACTCTAAAGGGGTGGTCATATATTTCAGTCTAAACTTTAAATTCGAATTTACTTTATATGTCTGTGTCCGTTCTAATGAAACGTAAATTATAAAATTTTCTTAACTTGACTTATACTAAGTAATTTGCTAATATAATTGACGCAGGATTTATTAACAACAACAATTTACATAATTATAAGAATGCGCGGTAATATATTTTTCAAATTGTATAATTTCATCCAACATCAAAGCTTTTATCATCCATTGACATTATATATTATTTCGTAAGGACCGGGCGAATGAACATTTAAAATGGTACCAACTTAAAGGTGCTTACTAGTATACTACGCACCATTGTGAACTCAGTCGCAGACGACTCGCGCTAGAGCACGGACGTCATCTCACCTCTTCAGAATGCCTCTCACGCACGTCACACGTACATCTCACACTGCTATGCGAGGTAGTTAGTACAATCTACATATCTATATATGCGAGAAAGAACAAGCCCTTTTCTCGAAATCAACGCACAGATTAAGCCACTTTTGTTAGACACTTGAAATTTGGATCTAATATTCTTCAAATGGTCGAGGTGAACACTAAAAACGGATTTTTTAACTCTAAAGGGGTTAAATAGACCACCAATATTTGTATGAAAATAAATACTTTTATCATATTACACCAATGAAACTCGGGAAAATAAAAACAACACAAAAGAAATACAAGAAATACTGATAATAATGTAGAGTACAAGAAATAAAGAAACAGATGTCGATTTTGCGAAAATCAGTCAGTTTTATAATTATTTATTTATTGACCGAGCGGAGCGAAGGTCTCAGAGTTTACTAGGACAAACCGGCATTTGTATGTTTGTGTGTATATTTGTCCGATGATAACTTTCTACCCATTGATCCGATTTTCATGAAATTTTGTAGGCAAGTAGTTCATTTCAATACAATTTTAAGTTTAAATTTGAGCTGCATCGGTCCAGGGATTGTGAAGATATAGGGGTCGCGAGGTCTCAGTTCGCCGCGAAGTACTAGTTTAAGTATACATTGCCACATAATAATAATTCAGAATGTACTAAATTATACAGTATACCCTGTTCTAGGGTGTTGCAAATTGCAGCAAACGGTTTATAGTTTCATCTGAGAAACTGAGTGTGTGTTCTGTGTTTTTCCGCATTTTTCGAGATAAAAAGTGAAAACCGAAAGACGCAGCGTAGGCCCTTCGAGTGGCGGACGCTGTTGTAGGCTTAAACGTCTCACGACAGGTACTAGCTGTCCCGGGAGGAGCTGAAGCGTGGTGCTGAGGGCTCCGGTGCGTTCCCTTGGAGATCCCGGAGCCCTCGGTCAAGCACCAAGGCAGGCCACTGGGGGGTTTTAGAGGGTATAATCCCACATAACCCGGCTGCACCCCAAAGCAGTCGGGTATCTTGAGAAGAATTCACTCTGCCAAAAAAAAAAAAACACAACAGATACCCCCGAATACTGAAACGCTTGTTAACTTTGACAACAGATTAATTCTAATGCTGCATTTGTCTGGCACTAAGCACATGACAAAGGCAGCAACAGATTTATTCTGTCGTCAAAGTTAACAAGCGTTTCAGTATTCGGGGGATAGTCTACAAAATTATGATCTGAATTCGCCGGATTCCTTTAGATACTACAAAGCATAGACAATATGAAATGTGGAGTTTTGGCGGGAACGTGTCGCGTCATTGTATTATTTTCCAAAACTTGCGTTATTTCGAGTGTTGATATGTGTGGATTTTTATTAGTAAGTGTTAGTGAATGTACACAAGTGTCGGTGAATAATATAACGTCGTGAAACGTGACTTTTCGTATTGTTTCCGCATTTCCACAGAAACCTTTGGTAAAACTCCACCGCTTTACTGGGGCACGACTTGGACTTGACCGTAACTTACTTTGCTTGATATAGACTATGACTAAGACTTCTTATTGTTGTGAAGTGTAGTGGTTCAGTTGAAACATTACTAAACTATACACTGGAAATACAACGTGTGAAGCCAAAACTAAGAGAAAAAAATAATTAAATGTATTATCTACCACTTTGTTCAAACCTTCTTGTTCATACTTAGTCTAAAGTGTTCATAACGTACACGGCACTTGATCCCCGAGTCAAGCGCTCAGTAAAGGCTATAAAAGCAAACTTGGCGCAGATGGCAAAGCATCTGCATAAATTATGGCAGACTCGTCGGCCGACTGGTTGAGAAGCTGGTTGGTGTAATTTCGTTTGAGTTTTAGCGTTCTATTGGTGACGCAGACGTGTCGTTTTGCAAATCAACAACATAACAAAATATGTTTTTACCCGACTGCCCAGAAAAAAGCCCTGCGCGGCAATGCTCTGCGCTTATCACCCTGAGATTGAATTCTTTTAAAATTACTGGGCATGGCAATTACAAGCACCTGGCCCTTCAATCTGGAACCAAGTTATATTTGCACACTACTGCTTCGCGGTTGAATAATATACGAAGGGGCAAGTGGTACCCAGACGGACTCTGCAGATGAGCCCTACCATTACTAAGAACCTTCTCCAAAGAGAACCTTGAATAATGATCACGATGTCCTGTCACTACAGAAAACTGCGGTCTGAAAATGAGACAAGTTGGACAACCAGTTGAATCACAAACAAACTTTGGACGTAGAGTTATACAAACTAGAATATGCACGAAGATATTCAAAAAACTCGTTAGCAATCTTGATTACATATTTAATTTATTTAAAGAACCTACTTTGAAGCATATCGGAATTCCATTAGTAGTTCAGCGGCCGGATATATAAGCTTGTAACAGAGACTAAGTATATATTTAATATTAATATTTATTTATATTAGTCCGATGTCATTACCAAGGAACATAATACTCTCCACCGAAAAATCATTACCCACGTCAAACTAGCGCCATTCGTTCTTATTGGATTTTGGTATTTTTGATAGGCTGTGATTGGTTACTAAATATTCATACTATTTATATGTTACAAAGCGATGTATTCAATTTTTTTATCTACTCATCATATTTTAACGACTGGCAAGTAAAGCTTAAACTGGGACTTAAGGCCTTGCTACATGGCCTGACCTGACACCGTTTGAAAGAGATGGCGGTATATAATTTTCTGGGGGAGCGAAAGGGAGAAGCTATAACCTTAATAGTTTGTTTCTTTCGCTCCCGTGAAATTCAAGTCTAGCTGTCCCTTTCACACGGTATCAGGTCAGGCCATGTAGCAAGGCCTTCACACAAGATGTTTGTACAAGTCGCGGGTATCAGCTATTTAATAAAAAAGTAGTAGTTAAGCGAACAGTTGACCTCGGGAGCATACATTTTTACACAACCTCAATTCTTTAATTCTAAATTATTTCTAAATTTCATATAAATTTAGAAATAAATTAGAATCACGCAAAAAGAGGGGAAGTTTGCTGCGGCGCCATTTACCGGCCGAGTTTGATAATATTTATCGCCTAATATGCCTAATATGACAAATCAGTTATAAGGCCAATAAATGATTCTATTCTATTCTATTCTATTCTATTCTATTTGGCAGAAACATTCGATAATAAATTCTTGACAAGAATTTTGAACATGAGTGAAATAGGTCAAAAACGATACAAAGATACGAATAACGATAGTAACGCGATAAACACAGACGGGTTAACTTTCGCATTTATAATATCAGTTAGGATTAGGATTGTAGAATATGTGTACCAACTTTCATAGAGATTAGTTGAAAATACGACCTGTACTAAGATACTGACAGATGAAAGAAAATTTTTGCAGATACTTCTTTCGCTTCGCTCATTCGGTAAATAACCAAACAAAAAATGTGTATATAGAAAACAAAAGAACTCTTCCAGCTTCTTTACATCGACTTCTATTTAGCTAAGTACAAAGGTATTGCTTCTAAAAACTTAGCCCCAGCCTTAACTTAAAAGGGGTGAATACACTTCAGGCTAAACGATTCACGCCTCTTAAATATTAATTCGTTGAAACTTTCTTGGTTCAAGAGCTACGAAAATCAAATAGAAAACACAAACACAAAAAATAAACCGATAAATAAGCACAAAAAGATGGCCTTCTCGCTTAAAACACTATCTATTCCAGAAATCATTTTGATCGTAATCATTCAAATAACGGTGTGGTGTCTTATCTAATATGGAGAATTGAATGATAAAGTAAACGTTTCAAATAAAATTAGTTTAAATTACTTACTGTCATTATGCATGAATAACATGAGAGTTTTAAAAAAAAAAAACTAGAGATTAGGTTATCGTTATCGATAGAAAAATCGACAACTTATTGACCTCTTTTCACTACCTACTTAAAATTTTAAGATAATACCATATTCATTGCCGGCTCCCTGAATTAAGTTATTAAGATATCCCTGCTCTGAGTGGTTCATTTAACATTAATTTGCATGCTTCTTATCAACAAACTTATACGTTCATTTGATATAATCTTTAAGACAACAGCTTATAACTTATTATCGTGTGACAAAGGACAAGTAATTGAAGCTTTGAGGGTTGTGTTTGGTTGCAATGATATCACTTAGTTGTCGATAAGAGGATAGTGTTGGGATCAGTATATCGATGCTGGTTTAACAGGTTTTTATTTTGATTTAACAGTTAAATCTGTGCCTTGGGGTTCATCGCAAAAGTGTAATAATGCTTGTTGACAGGTTTTAACCACGCTAATAACCGTTTAAAAAAATACTTTTTAGCGTGGTTAAATCCTGTGAACAAGCATTAAATTATGTGTTCAAATCGCGAAAGCTTAACAACTAAATGTGTTATACTTTTGTACACCAATGTTAATTAAAGTAATAGTAATTAAAATTAAATTTCAGTCTTTTATGTGGAGCAACGCACTAACATAGATATTTAGCGTTATAATGCCGTCACCAATAATCCAAATTCATTAGTTAGTGTAGTTTTTTGTAGTAGGCTAAGACGGTAGTTTGTATTTTTTTAGTTTAGGTAGTAAATAGTTAAAGTAAGAACGTATATAAGGCTTCAGATTCTGCAATCTTCAAGTCAATCTGTCGATAGCATCCATTATATAAAAATCACTGTCCATTATCACTATCCACTGCGTCCATTATATAAAAATCAGTTGCCGTGCGTTAGTCAAAAAAAAAAACGAAAACGGCTCGACCGATTTCAATATTTTTTTGGTTGTTTTGTTCGCCTTTATACTGGGGTGGCTTAGGAAAAAAAAACTACGCGGTTGAAACTGCGGGGCATAGCTAATACAATTGAAATCAAGTTGTTAATGAAATTAATTTTGAGACAAACATCGATATCGATAGATTTTCCGTCGCAATTAACCATATTCCAAACAAACGACAATCCTCAACGAAATTACACCATCGAAATACGATCGTATCGTTCGCTTAGCAACGATTATATTTGGGCAAGCGCATTAATATGTACAGAGTTGGGCTTTTAAGTGAGATGTAATGCTTATCGGGTATTAAATTTAAGAACCGGCTCGCGGCTTTTCTCTTGCAATGTATTTAAAGACAACGATAATACATTTAAATAAACAATTTTTGTAGTGGTAGTCTTTGTAGAGTCCGCCTGAGGAAATACCACGCCTTTGCCAATTATTGAACTGCCAAGCAGTAGTGTGCAAGCATTGCTTTGTTCCGGATTGAAGAGCAACGTTTCCAGCGTAATTACTGACCATAATGAGATTTAATCCTAACTAATATTATAAATGCGAATGTAATTCTGAGATCTCTCTGTCTCTCTGCCTGGTTTTTGTCACGCTATCACGGCTGAACGTATCCAACTGAGTTTTGCATACATATAGCTTAAGGGTCGGAGACGGACATAGGCTATTTTTTTGTAGATCCACGCGAACGAAGTCGCTGTTTATAACTTGTAACAAATAATAACATAAAAATGCTATAAATTATCGGCAATGATATGCTTAAGATATACCGTGTTTTTTTTTATTAAAAGAGAGGAAGAGCGAGAATCAGAGGATCTGGATTTTAAATGGGATATTAACGTTCTAAGATAATAGCTCTTAAAGTTTCTGGTGGGGCTGGAGAGGGATGCTCTGTCTGATCGTTGATCGTTTCAATTTACGAAGCAATTAAAAACAAACAGCCTATTCTAATCTATTCTATTCTATTAGCTCTTGCCTATTCCAAAGTATTATCAGTATTATCCCTTACCTAGTAAACATATCGTCGTTGTCATGACAACTATAATTGACATAAATCGACTCCAACCCCATCTATTATGTCAAGTTGAGGATAGAGCTTGATTTATTAATTAGTTTATAATTCATTTAGATGAGGAGATTAAGTTAGTGAAAATTGAGCTAAAGCTTTACATGCCCGGGGATTATAAGGTAGCACACACACCAGACAACTACGTACCCCAGACCAACCAGAGAAATAAGAAATCATATCACTGGGCGTCATTTCAGTCCCTTCAGCGATGTAATATCGACTGTAGGTATATCGAGGTGATAAAGTGTTTGTATGGGAACTCCACCATATCAATCCGATTGCAGTACGAGAGCACAAAACTAATCCAAATTAGTGCAGAAAGTCGTTATTTCTCCGAAACTATTTACGAACGCATTAGAGAACGGTTTCAAGTTCCCCAAGTTTCAAGTTCAAATCCCAAACAAAAGTCGCATTTTTGAAATAACCATATACAAATACAAACAAAATACCAAATATTTTATTGAATTAATCATTAAAGGTACACGTTAATTAGAAACCCTACCTGCTGCTTTAGCGTTACCTGTGTTGCAGCAGGCAGTAACTTCCCAAAAGTACAATTACAATAAAACAGGTAAAAATATTAAAAAAATAAAAAATAAATGAAAGATAACTACAATAAACATCAAAGTTATCACTCGGTGAAGCAACAAGTGGTTTGAACTATTCGAATTTTCTTTTCATCAATAGAAAGTATTATTATTATATAACATAATTGTAACACTGCATCTAAAGCTTACTAAATTTTAAATACATTTAAAAATAAAAATCCGGGACATTTTTTGCACACACGGTCATTTGACCCCAAACTAAGCAAAGCTTGTAATATGGCTGCCAGAGACTGATATACGTACATAGTTTTTTTTTTTAAATACATACTTATATAGATATTAACACCCAGACATAGAACAAACACAAATGTTCATCACATAAATGTTTGCCCTAGATGGGAATCGAACCCACGCCCCCAAACACAGTAGGTAGATTCACTACCAACTGAGCCACCGGGGCAGTCAACTAACATTATGGTAACTTTATGGCATTATGGTAACTAAGAAATCCTAGCTTTACAAACCTTTTTAACCGTTATTATTATGTGTCGTTTAGGATCTAATTTACACTAGAAATTGTACTATGTTGATTATTTTATGTTTAATAAAATAATAAAAAAAATTGGTATCCATGATATTTTCGTGCGAAATCATACCACCAAAAATAGAGATCCAGGGCCCGTACCGTGTGGTGCTTATTGCAATGATGCTTAGGCTCAGCCGAGGACGCTGTGCGACCATACACCTTATCGCGCGACGATACGGTTCGTGGTCGCGCAGCGTCACCGGCTGAACCTAACAATTATCGCAATAAGCACCTCACGGTACGGGCCCTGGTTGATAAAACGCTTGACCAAAATGATGGCGTTTATCTGGTACAACGCATTGGCATTGCCATTCAGCGTGGTAACGCTGCCAGCAAGCTGGGTACGTTTCCGACTGCTCCCTGGGTAACCCAACTGCTAGTTGGAACCTATAAACAAAATATGACATAAACATATCTATTTTTTCAAATTATAAAGCTTAACAAAATCTTTTAGCCAACTTCTAATTGCCCATTTTTTTGCCGTCTACTGTGTAGTTCCGGCATATAGCTTCATAAACACGGAAATAATTTATTATCACTGAAGGTTGTACTTTTGCTACAGGTGAAAATGTGACACTCGACAAATGTAGCGTAATTTTAACACCTTCCAGATATGACACTAATGACATTAATGAGCACGTGTCAAAACCAATGACAAATGTCGGTCATGCTCCGGACAGAGTAGGGCTGACTGTAACTCTATGTTTTATTAAGAACTAGCTTGAATAAGTTTTTAGGTTTCCCTAGTCGAGGGGTGTCAACAGGACCCTATTAAATTTACGTCGCCCTCTGTCTGGACGCTCGGACTCATACAGGCAGAACTCAGTGTCTGTCTTACCTTTCAAGAAGAGAAATCCATCGAGACCTCTCGTGAAAATCGATAAAACCGTTTAGACTACAGGAAGAAATACACAAACATACATACTTCCATACATCCCATAACATAATCCTTCTTTTGGGCAGTCAGGTAATTAGTCTAAAAATTACGAATATTGCTAAATGAAGGAAAATAAAATTTATTCAGACAAATCAAGACTAGTTTGAGTTAATACTTGAACTCAGATTACTCGCGGTGCATAGCGGCTTTAGCATTATGAGTGGGTTGAAACACATTGTCAGCCTGGCAGCCCTGGCCACGCCTGTACCAAAAGCAATTTGACCGGAACCGGCTTGCTTTCAGCCTATGCTTATTAATTCAACGAACTATTAGCAGCAGCGGTCGTTCACGTGTTAACATGCTACGAGATAATTATCGATTTTAGAATAAATGCGACCACTAAAAAGATGATAGTAACATTAAAAGCGAGTCGATGGTAACAGACATAAGGTCAATACTTCTTGCGATTTAATAAAAAGGTATTTCTCGCCGTTCATGATACGATGCGATACTGTATTTATATCTGATAACTAAATCCATGCTACTTATTTTTATTATAATTATTATAATAATAAATTATAATGTTATTCATTCATTTACGCTTCCGGCTTTCTGAGTAAATTTTCCTCCAGAAATTTACCCTCGAGGATCAACCTCGAATTTATCGTAATAATAATTATGCAGATATTATGATTATTTATGATTGTAATTTTGATTGTGACTTTTAATGTAATAATTTTATTTAATTTGATTTTATGTAATGTGCCCACGACTATGGACTGGTTCCGAAATAAATGACTTTTAATTTTTAATTTTAATTATTATTATAATTACTGTTTAGTTCTAACCACTAACTACATTTTTGTTACAGACGCCAAACAGCCGAAGAGCGGGAAGCGGAGCGACAAGCAGCCAATCGCCTCATGCTGTCGCTACAAGCTGAAGCACTTTCCAAGGGCTACATGCCGGAGCCGACACCTGGCCAGCTCTCTGCACTTCACTATCAGAACTCTGCTCCTCCCGCTGCCCCACCCCCGTCAAACACTGCGCTAAGCGCGCTTCAGAACCTGCAGCCTTGGGCAGGGAACCAGGCTAGCTTTATGAATGCACAAGCCAGTACCCAGCCGCCACATCCACCACCACCGGTCGCGTCGCCTATATGTTGAAAAAACCAATGAAGAAGGAACCACTACCTGGAAAAAAAAAACATTTCTTTTATGATACTGATTGACGGGTCGAGCAAGTCGCTCACTTTATGTTAAGCGCCACGATTACCCATTACAGTTTAGTGCCACCCATAATTTTTAACTAAAACAGTTCAAAACCAAGCATTGCGCTCGTCATTTATTTAGATGTTACTCTTTGTGTCCAGTGATTACGCTGGAAACATTGCTCTTCAATCCGGAACACAGTAATGTTTGCACACTACTGCTTAGTGGTTGAATAACTGCCAAAGGAGTGGTACTTCCCCAGGCGGACTCTGCAAAAGGTGGAGTCTACATGCTCTCTAGGCCTCTGTCGAAAGAACCAAAATTTTTCCTGCGGAGAGGATTTTGGTGACACTGTACATTAGATCTGATAGCCATGAAGGATACTTCTCTCCGAACTTAAGCGCTGCCTTAGGAACTCAGGACTTCTTCTTCTCCGCTAACGGCATCGTACACCGCAATAAGTGCGCTTCGGTTTACCTTGGAGGAAAACCAAGTGTTTTCATGAAGGCTAAAGTGAGAATAACTAAGCCCGCGGACAAATTTTTATCGGTCGATCGAATAATAACTAACAATTGAGTACGTTTTGAGGTTATCACGATCAACATTTTTATATATATTTTGCTTTCAATCGGCTTGGGTACGGTTGTGAGGATGGTTGTTGCATACAAGAGATAACAAACATCTGTTGTTCTAACGACTTTTGAAAATTCACGAAAAAATTTTTTAACTTTTTTACACCAACAATAACCTTGAACTTTACCGTTTCTGTAAATATTTTAAATAATAGGCTAAAATAGACAAATTATGTAAATAAAAATAATTATGCAGGTAAGCTTTAGATTATCTCTGGGTCGTGAACAGTATTATAATTATAGTTCAATAAAGATATTAGATATAATAATTTTTTAGCTTAATAGGTTTATGTTAATAAGAAATAAACGTATTTAGTTATCATTAAGTTTAATGTCTAATTATACTAAAATAATGTGTAAATAATGTAAACATAACAATTTTGGCATTTTCTTACTCGAGTTGTAATTGAATGATAATTTTTAAATTTATAGTAAGTATATTATAATATTGTAAATGTATACACATATTATAAAAACTGACGTGGTTTTGACACATTTTGTTTTAATAAAACTGGAATACAAGCAAGGGAGTGCAAGCCAAGACGAGATCGTGCGCGTGTCACGCTTAGCATTCCTTGATAAAGGTCACCGAACGTGATCGAAACTATAGTCGGAATAACCGACTCAATTTAACGTGAGTATCCCCGTTTTATTAAAACAAAATATACACATATTGATACATATTAAATATTATTTTCGTCTTCTCGAACTTGGACGCGAATTTTATGATAAATAATATAATAAATGCTTGTAGATGATAATTATTCAGAACATTAAATAAATAAAGCTGAGTTGGGTCGAAAATGTCCAGAAAAAGGAGCATAATTTTGCTAGTAAAAAAATTGCAGAATATAATTTTCGAATTCAAGAAATCCTCGACAATTCTTCACAAACTTGTATATAAGTCTATATAGGTACTCAACACTTACCAGTTAAACTTTTCCATTCCTTCTGACTTGTATTCAGTATCAACAAGTACCTATTATTATTGAAAGAAAAGAAAACTCGACTGCGAAATGTAGCATATGATACTCTGGGAATAAAGAGGAATCCAAATACACCTCACTCGCAAAACTGGTCAAGCCCAGATATACTAGGCTAGGCTATAGATGAAATATAGGAACACAGAAACATACTTAGATACACCCCAAAAACATTACTCTCCTTCTTGGGCAATCAGGTAAAAATTGGCTCGTGTTTACTGAAATTTAACTACGCGGCTAAATATTTATTTATTCACGTCAAAAATGGTTAAAACGATATTAATTAAATTTCGGTAAGCATCGGCTATGTTCTATTGAAGCACTTGCTTTTATACAAATGTGATTTCAATATTTATGAATGTCATTATACGCTTTGACCAAAGTAAAAATAATGGACGGACCCTAAACACACAACTTTCTTAAAAATAACAAGTCAAAACAATCGAACTTAGGTTTCATTTCGTAATTAACGTAATTACGTAACGTAACTAAATGTACGTTTAACCCAAAAAGAGATAGCGAATATAATATCTACGAGAGGAAAAGGGACACTTGTGTTTATCAGTTGCTCTCGAACCATTTGATACTCGAACGTACGTATCGCACTTTTCACAGACAGAGCGACTGAAGCAAGGTGAGCGCCGGCACTCACTTTAAAGTGTTCTTCTCTTACTTGGGCCTGTCCATTAATTTTACGTTGGTCGAAGATTATACGTTTATTTATTATTATACATCTGCATTGAAATGAAAATAAGTATTATGAAATAAAATTATGAATCAATATTTTATTGTTTTTTATTAAACACTGACTGAAATGTCCGCGACTTCGTACGCGATGCAACCTCGGCCTTCGGCCTTGCTATATTTTCATACAAACCTTGTCCTGAAAATTACGAACATAACAAAAAAGAAATCATCCAAATCGGCGTAGCCAATCTCAAGTGATGCTGCGTCATACATGTGGCAATTGACTTTTAAATGTATACTTTTTAAGTGTTGCACAAATTTTTATCACGCTTTCAGTATCGATAATAGAAAAAAGCAATAAAAAAAGCAAAAATAGTAATAATATTAAAGCAACACGTCTGTGCCTACTTTCCTCACTACTTTCCTCGCCACTAGTCGAGCATGTGGTCGCAGCATTAAAGGGGGTGTTACAAAGTTTGAAAGTATAGCGACTGAAGAAATGGCTGAAGAAAGCAAGGACATGTAGCTAACACACTCGAACTTTCCACTCTCGGAGAAGAAATTTAATAAAAATAAAAATTACCGATTGAGACAAGCAAGCCTTTCGCCTGATGGCAAGCGTCACTCTTACTGATCAACAGTTCAGTGCCTCGAAACAAAATGCTGAAATATTAAATGTTAAAATACATCGTCTTTGGTAGTAAGCATCACTTAAATAATCTCAGCCCATCTGGAAATGTTTTGCTTATGGGTGAACCCATAGAGCGTGTTTACGAAGCGCGAAACCTAGGCTTACATATGGACTACGAACTGCGATATGAGAAACACATAGTAAACTGTGTTAAAAGTTGTTTTTATAAATTGAAGGTTCTATATCGTATGAGACCGTACTTATTTATTTTATTTATTTATTTAAAGAAACACCAACAGTATACATATTAATTATCATCTATAGGGTAACACTTTTTAAATTAGATACAGTTCTGATATGTACACCAGTAACACTTAAGGGCTACACTTAAGCTACGAATACAACTGGTAGAATCATTAATTTTGTCAAAATAAAATTATTTGGATGCGGTATATGGTCCACGGCTGCTAGCCAAAACTAAAAAGCTCATACAAAGAGTTCAGAATGCCTGTGCACGATTTTGCTTTGAAATACCGTTTAGGTCACATGTGACCCCGTATTTGAATAAGCATTTCCTATTGAAGATGATGCATCGTCGTAAAATTCACATGGCATGTCTTCTGTTTGGTGTTGTGAAATACAAAACTCCGAGTTATCTGTACGATAAGTTATCTTGGAAACAGAGTCGTAATCCTCACTCGGTCCGAGCCTGTTCGAAGCTGTCGCAGCTCAGGACGGAGCGGCATAGCTCAGCCGCCTCAGAGGCAGTTTTCGATATGCTGCGACTAAGTGTTGGAATAACATCCCGCCACCTATAAGGAACCTGCAAAGTATTTACGGGTTTAGAGTTAAACTTAAGAAATATATATTCTTGCATTAAAAGACTGAGGAAAGTTTAAGGAATGACACCAGTGCAATTTAAACTCAATTAAAGTAATTTTAGCGTTTATTGTGCTAAATTTATTTAATTAACAGATAGATACTCACTTGTACTTTTTTACTGCTCGTTACATTTTGTTGTTGATATTTTAAAGATTTGTTCAAACCAGTATTTTATGTTGCTTAAAGTTTCTTTATGTACCCCCTATTTTTCTTTTTCCGCTGCACTTTTTCGCACACAACTGCGTCGTACCGCGCGTGATGTCACCTGCCGGTCCCAACAGAATACCAGCGCTGGTTGTTTACAGCCAGCTTACGCTGAGTTGGGGCCGGTTTCGTGACAAATATATTTATTTATATAGGTACACTTCCTGTCTATTACGTGTTTATTTAATTTATTATTATGTTTCTTTTGTGTCTGTATTTTTTTGTTACGAAATAAATATTTCTGTATTTCTGTATTCTGTATAAAATTTTGATGCACAGTAAGTAATTTCGCTGGAAACATCTTCTTTCCATCCGGAGCACAGTTATGCACACTACTGCTTGGTGGTTGAATAACTGGCAAAGGTGTGGTAAAGGTCTCGCTTAGCATTCCTTGATAAAGGTCACCGAATGTGATCGAAACTATAGTCGGAATAACCGACTCAATTTAACGTGAGTATTCCCGTGTTATTAAAACAAAGGTGTGATACTTCCCCAGGCAGACTTTGCAAAAGAAAAGAGAACTACCACTACAAAAATAATGTGGTTGGTTTTGGCGGGAACGTGAAGAATTCATGACTCATTACTTAAAAAAAAAAAAAAAACGAGTGGCAGATTCACATGTGCCATCGAATTTCTTCCCTTCCCGAGACACTAGCTAGCTTTAGGAATATTTTAATGCAATAGTTACCTTATTTATTAATAAGTGGATCTTTACTTTAGAGCCTAGGTTTCCTCATCAGCCTTTTCAACATCCCACTACTGGGGTATCGGCCTACCCTCGAAGGGTGACTGGGCCATATCCACCACGCTGGCCCAGTGCAGGTTGGCGGCTTCACGAACGCCATCAATTTTCTTTTTCGAAAATATGTAGATGCTCATGATGTTGTCCTTCACCGAAAGGCCAATATATCCGTACATAAGCTCCAAAGAATTCGGAAACTCCGAGAACTACGGACCAGCCCGGGCTTGAACACACGACCCAACGAATGTGAGGCGAGCGTGCTCCCACTGAGCTACCGACTTCAACCTTAAAAACTTTAAAACATAATAAAATAATTAAAATAAAATGTGTGAAAACATCACCTCTGCTCACAGCGACTTTAAGTATTTTTTAAATTTTTTATTGATCGGGCGTTGACAACGTAGGGTGCGTTGTAACCCGAAAACCTAGTTAAAATCCCTAAATTTTTAATACCGCAATCTCCAGTCAAGTAAAAATATTATAAAGAAAGCAATCAAAGATAAATCAACAAATACATTCATTTCTACGCTCAAATGTGAATGAGGGCTAATCGAAAATAAATGACGCTGTATTTAGCGACATAAGTTGAAACTCAAAAAAACGAAACCACACTAGACATTAAACCTAAAAGCTACTCATTTGACCTTAATTAACTTTCGGAATTACCAAAGAAGTCTCCAAATTCAAACTTTCAAAACGGAACACAATTATAACAAAAATCCAAGTGCGGGTCGGACTCACGCAACAAGGGTTCCTTACCAAAACAACCAAAAAAATATTGTATTTTCCTTCATTAAGTTCGGGGTCTTTAACTTGACTATGACTCACACTTGACCGATTTAAATATTGTTTTGTTATAAAAGAGTTTACACTATAATTAAATTACACACATTTGACGCTTGTATTGTATACATGTTTTCGCTATATTGAAAAAAAGGTAATAAATATATTATAATTAGTACAGTTTTTACGATACAGCGAACACAATAACGTTTCTAATTTCATTGTCTACGTTTAATTGACTGCCCTGGTGGCTCAGTTGGTAGTGAACCTATCTTCTGTGTTTGGGGGCGTGGGTTCGATTACCATCTAGGACAAACACTCATGTAATGAACATTTGTGTTTGTTCTATGTCTGGGTGTTAATATCTATATAAGTATGTATTTAAAAATATCTATGTACGTATATCAGTCTCTGGCAGCCATATTACGAGCTTTGCTTAGTTTGGGGTCAGATGACCGTGTGTGCAAAAATGTCCCAGATATTTATTTAATTTTGCAATTTACGCTGTTTTTTTAGGCAATCATTTTTCAGGTACGGTACCCTAACACCAGAGTCCGACCAACTAATCTAGAGTTGGTCATATTTCGAACTAAAATTTTCAACGGAAGGCTAATAAATACTAACACCAAGCAAAACTACGATAGTGGCTCCATTCAACAGTTCGGATAATATTGTCGACTGTTTAAACGAATTCAACTTACAGTAAAACTCTCCAAAACGACTGTTTCCTCAAACGCTCGATTTGGGACAATTACACATCAATTCGATACTATAATATAACTTTAATGTCCGATGATGGCGATGCATTAAGTACGTGACTTCTGTGCTGTCATTAGGAAGAATCGGACCCTTTATTTAACTGCGGAAAAAATAAATGGACCGTTTGGGAACGATCCAAATTATCCTTCACGATAGAAAAGCGATTCTTGTGGTTTTTTGATCAATTTGATATCCATTGGCTTTTTTTGAGGATGTCACTTCGATACTCTGTAGTTTATAACACTGGCTATACATGGACAGACCTGACATCGTGTGAAAGAGATGGCTTTATATACGTTTCTTGGGGAGCGAAAGGGAGAAGCTATAACTTTAATAGTTTGCTTCTTTTGCTCTCGGGAAATTCAAGTCTAGTTGTCCCTTTCACACGATGTCAGGTCAGACCATGCAGCGGGGCCTTAAGAGAACTTGCCCACACGGCTTCGCTTGCATTGCTTATTGATTCTTTATTTCATAAAGAAGTGAAATAGGATGTTGAAATTAATATAAGCAACGCGAGCGAAGCCATGCGGGCAAGTTTACTTATAAACTACAGAGTATCGAAGTGTATTTAAAAAGCCAATGGTTATCAAATTGATCAAAAAAACACAAGAAGGAAGAAGGAAGGAGTTTTCTATCGTGAAGGATTAAAAAAAACTTTATTTTATATGCTCAGTACACAAACCGAATTTCATTGGCGTAATAAGAAAACAATAGTTATTTCCATACAAACTTTGGAGGCCCATTTCACCCCGTCAGAGGTAGAAAATCGCAAAATTCTACTTAGACAATTTAAAACTTAATGAGTCCAAATTTTACGTCTCCATCATAAGCGGTAAATTAAAAGTCAGCTGTTCCATACACTTGTCGACTGTAATTGACATTTTTCTATGGCCCAGCTAATTTTTTTTCACCGTTTCTTTGTTGGTCCCATAGTAAAATATGTTCATACTTATGAGTATCATAATCCTTCAATATCGTTATACCTTTCAGTAACATCTTGTAATGATGAAATGGTGATGTCATTTGACTATATTGCCAATGAATTAATACAAAAAATCGGTAGAAATTAATGATAGAGTGAGGTGGCCAGGTCACGACCGGGGTTACAGACAGGATGATCTGAAGGAGAATGACATAAGTCACAATTGATAATTTGTAATCTTGTGGTGCATCAAAGCCGACCATTTCAAATGATACGTTATTTGAAATGGTCGAATTTGATTCGGGTTATTATATCGGTATTTGTTTCAAGGATTATTGAGGTCAAGTCCTTCTAAGAACCATTTTTATTAGACTAGCTGCTATCCGCGACTTCTTTCGCGTGGACCTATAAAAAAAGTAGCCTATCCGTCTCCGACCCTTATACATGTCGCAGGTATATTGTCAGAGCCGTGATATAATATTTTAACTAGTGAAAGTATAATTGCGCGGTATTATCAATCGGCTCCATTTCTTACGATTTCATGGTCTGTTTTCAGTGTCATTGTAATTTCACGGGGCCACTATAGTGATATTGTAAGGCACTGTTGGGATATCGGCCTACCCTCGAAGAGTGATTGGGCCATATCCACCACGCTGGCCTAGTGCGGGTTGGCGGATTCACATACGCCATCGAATGCTTCTCCGGAAATATGTAGGTTTCCTCGCGATGTTTTCCTTCACAGAAAAGCCTGTGGTATATGTGTGTATACGTAAGTTCCAAAGAACTCATTCGTACGGGCTCGCCAGGCTTCTAACCCGCGACTCCACGAATGTGAGGCGAACGTGATCTCACTGAGCTATCACGACTTTTTAATAAAAAAAGTGCTGCTGTCTAACCAATCCAGTACAGTACGTCTTGTAGGCCAAACGAACCCACACCCCAACAAGTTCTTTTAGTAAAACCATTTTTTCCACATCCTTGCTTCAGACCACCTCCGTCACCGTCGACAGATGCTGAATATTCGATGGCAAGACAGAGGGTCAGTTCCTGTCATCCGTCAAACTCGAATTTAACTTTAAATTTAGTCTCTATTACATTTTTCCTTTTTGGGGGAGAATAAAAGCAATGTCGAGTAAGGGCGAGAAGAGGTGATTTTTAACACTGAAATGTTGACTGTTTAAATATTTAGGGACTTCGATCTGTTTGGAGGTCTAGGTTAAATGCTTGTCTGTATGTCTTATTTGGGCACGTCGGTTTTTTTATTTTCGGGGCTAACATTCTGTCTCACGTGGCACACTCGATAATTCGATGTGTCCTTATGGTTTGTTTACGTCACAGAATCAGAGTTCTGAATATAAATTACTACTATGTCCGTATTTCTATATTTATTCTAAAATACAGCGCGATCCGTTCAGCTGTTTAGCCGTGATAACGCGACAAACACTCAGACAGAGAGACAGACAGGCAGAGTTACTTTTGAATTTACAATATTAGTTAGGATGTTTGATGCAATACGTCCTGTCGCTCGCATTTAATCAACGTTTTATTTACATACAATTAATGAGGGTGAACAAACGAAGTCAATGAAGAAATTTAAGTTACAAAAATATTTAATTTTTTGTACAAATGGAAATTTTGAAAAATCAAAATTGACGCGAAATGTTTCGGAATCGTCATCAGTTAAGTTTTTTTTATCAAACGACATGGTGAAATAAATATAAAAGTAATTTTTTGTGAAGACTAATATTTTAATACAAAATATTTTAACGTTCACTAACCCCATGACAAACAGTTAAGTTACTGGGTCTGGTGGCCAAACCAAAATTGATTGTATCCATTTGTCGCTAAAATCCGGCACTTGCACGTCGTGGAAGGCTAATGAGGCCGGTGAAGCCGAAATTGGAAAGAAGTAGGAAGATTTTGGATAAGGTAACAGGTAAGGTGATAGTAACACTAGTTAAAGTTATTATTTGGCATGACAGTATTCCTGCAAAAAAGCAATAAACATGAAAAGAAACCCGTAAATTATTTTAAATTGGCGAATCACTCGTTGGGCGCCAATTTAATAAAGGAGCCAAAATCTGACAAGCCAACAATGGAAGGTAAATATTCAAGAAAAAAAGTAACTAGGTATAGTATAAATTGATTATTTGGTGCTCAAACAAACAAAGCATAATTCTATTTAGTTAACGTTGGCGCCCAAAATGTGGGCGCAAAAGTTTGGTCAAACCACACCAGCAGGGCGCGACACGACAAAATCTTTTTGTTATGCAAGAGCAGGACACGGCTACGATTATAGATACATTTGTCTCATTTTTCACGGCACGATGAGCAGAGAAGATTTTTAGCTCTGCAGGGACTAATGCGTCTGAGTTTGCTCTACTCGTGACAACAAACTATCGTCATTGTTGCTATGACTGTATTGTAAAGTTCTGAGAAAAATATCTTACATATTCAAGAGAAACTATCTGTTTTTCGAAAAGATTAAACAGAAGCTCCACGATCCTTCGAAATTCCCTGCTTCACCTCAAATTGCAGCCGAGCTGGGATTATATTTGATGCGGCGCTAATCAGTCTCACTTGTGCTCTAATTGCTTTCCGCGCCACACTAGTGCACACATATAGGCTGAGATGAGATAGGTTAGTAGTTTTAAACTGATTAAGATTTTGATTGTGTATGATTTTGAAAAAAAAACATACCGTCACTTAACATACGTTAACCATGAGATAGCCAATGAGATCCCTTGGTTGCAGTCCTCGAAACACGCAGTTTCCAAATTTGGTAAGTTTTTGTCGGAACACGATTTCGTAATGTGGTATCTAGGGTGAACTTTTTTTTATGGTGCTGAGTAACTAGACGGGCAAGTTGCTCACCTGACGCTAAGCGTCACGCTTGCCCATAACAGTTCAGCGCCACCCAAAATAACAATGGCGAAATTGTATGCCATAAATCTTAGAATATCATCTGCACAGAACGTATTTAAATATTTTTCTACGTTTTTTTACATTGCAACTTCATTTCCTTTGGATTGTTAAATTATAAACTTGGCCTTATACTTTTGAGGGTTACTAAAATATATTTTTTATTTCACTTTGGGCCATGCTAATTTGTGGTTATACTTTAAGCGGAAGCGCGATAAAAACATGTCGGCTCATTGTAATATTTTGCATAACTAGTATTTTTTGTTTTTTATTCGTGGTTAAATACTTTGTAAAACAACACAACATTAACAAAACACTATATACAGTGACTACAGGCGGTTTGGCCATGATGGCTTTAGCCTGCTCGACGGGTGAAAAATAATAATAATACAAAGACGTTTCTGGTTCGGAAGTCAAATGCATTATTTCCTTTTTATATTGAGGCTCCACACTTCTTTGCCATTCCACGCTCTTATACTTTGTTCTTCGATTTAATTTTATTTCCATATATGACCTGGACTGCTTCTGGACTTTACGGATATTGTTTTATGTACAACCTAGACTGCCTTTGGGCTTTACGGTTTTTTTTTTTATTTTATTTATTAATAGACCAACAGCACAAAATCATAATATAAAAATAATCTTAAACAAAAATATAGTACAGCCAATAAAAGGTCTAAACATATTACTTAAGTAGGTAGAAACAAATCGTATTATTATTTTGTGTTTATATAGCTTAACTCTTCTCTGTGACTACTACTTGCCCAAGGATTCCGATTTTGCTTTGTATCCAACGCCATCGTGCTGTTCTCAGATTTCATTCATATGATAACAGTAACATAAACTAAAAAACTTCAAAGCCTAATAACAATTGCTCCTCTCCTCATCTTAAAATTCCTTAGATTAACAATTTCATGAAAATATGCTGTATATTACTAGGAATATTTTTGATCGAAATACGCCGTGTATTTTACTGACATAAAATTATGTATGAGAGTTCGCCATTGTTCTTTTGAACTTTAACAATTCAAAACCCTATGCGGCAATGCACTGCGCTCGTTACCCTGAGATATTAAATATTAAATCTCTATGACTGTGACCAGTAATTCGCTGGAAACATTGCCCTTCAATCCGGAACACAGTAAAACAGAAATGCACACTATTGCTTGGCGGTTGAATAACTGGAAAAGGCTGGTACTTCTAGGGAAGTACCACATCGGACTTTGCAGAAGAGCCCTACAACTAACATAGTCAGTACGACGTTGTCTGTGTTTGTATCAAAACTTGAACAAATTATCTATCCCTAGTTTTATTTTAATTCCTTATTTCGTATGTTTGTTCCAAATTATGACCTATTAAATACAAGAGCTTTACGTTCCGTGACTGACCTTCCGTGTCGTTGAAACCGTTCACAAAATGTTTATGACAATTTTGTCATGTTGATAATAGTAGTGAGTTTAAAGGAAATTGGTATTTGTACACCAACAACAACAACTTTCGGGCAGAAAGTTAGCCTCGTTATCAAACGGGCCAACATGATTGCATTTTGGGCATGCCGCCTGAAACTGTTAGCAAAAATGTATTTTTTTAACGAGGGAAAGATCTTCGTAAGATACCCGATTGCTATAGGGTGCAGCTGGCTTATGTGGGATTATACCCACAAACAAAATACCGGTGGCCTGTCTTGGTGCCTGACCAAGGGGTTCGGGATCTCCAAGAGAACGCATCGGAGCCTTAAGCACCACGCTTTAACACTTCCGGGGACATCTGCCAGGACAGCTTCCTGAGACGCCGCCGCCGCCTACTACAAACGTCAGTAACTCGATGTTGTCGTCCTCCCCGGGCTCTTGTAGGTAGATGGCTAGAGCCACACCTCCAACCACCCCCCGAGCCCTGCAATAAAGACATGATAAAGATGGTCTAAAAGATGCTTATGTTGTTTTTAAGTTAAAATTGATATAGTTTTATTAAACGTCGGCTGTTTCGGAGTGAACTCCTTTTGTTATGATTATGTAACTACAAGCTACGCAAATAGGCATAGAACAATAAGCATAGTTTACAAGCATTGTTACATTTTAGATTACATTTCTTTTGTTTAATCCATATGAATACGTTGGCACACGGGTTTCATAATTTCTTGTCCAAGTAATAACATACTGTTATTTTGGTCTATATAATATAACAAATATTTAAAAGTAACAAAAAAAAACGTAACAAGTTATATTGTACTTATCATTATTATTCCAATAAAATTACTTATTATTAATTTTAACGTTTTACGTGTTAAGTTTTTAAATCATTTCTAATTAAAGAGAGTATGTAGATACATACTTTCATTAAACTATTTTAAAATTAAACACTCAACGACTTACATTCGCAAAATGAACAAAACATTTTTTCCCCACAACACCAATACATGCCAACTTCACTATACTAAAAAAAAATCTGACAACGATTTAAAAAAAACTACTCCGCGATTCCCGTGGACAAGTCGCCCTTACGTACAATTTGAAAACTAATTTAGGAGGATCGTCACGCGATCTGTCAAAAAACTTTAAACCACTTCTTAAGAAGGTTTCGTCTTTAATTCGTTCTATTAAAATAATGAGTTTGACAAAACTAGTGTCATTATGTTTAATTTAAGGTTTCATCGTGGTTACCACCAGTGATGTGCTACTCCGTGTAGCTACGGATAAGTTTGACATTCACCCAATAAGGAACCTTTATTTTCATAGCTTAGCTTAACTTAACACTGGTGGAAACGGGTTCAACGAAGCCATGTTTTTAACCAGGCGTGGCGCCAGGGTGCGTGCTAAGGATGGGAGCAACGGATGAAGATTGCGCAAGGGAGCTACGGATGGAAGCTGCGGATGTGAGCTGGGTATGTGCGGAGTACATGACGTCCCCGCTCTAATTTCCTAGTACCGATGCATCCATTAGCTCGAGTCACGCATCTTCATAGCATAGCTAACCAGACAGCGCATGTTCATAGCGCATCTCACCCGGTCTGCTATACCTCAGAGCATTAGTGGAGAGGGTCACATCGCTTCGTAGCTTAGCTTTACCTCGTTCATAGCTTAGCTGTATATCACATAACTGGTGGAAAAGCCTAAAATGTATAGAATAACACAGGGCCGTATCGGGGCCCTGTGTATTGTAAAGCATTAGTAAGTCTAACAATAACTTTTGAATTCCCTTGACCCTTCCATTCGACTATCAGCACTCATATCACTTGCTACCCTTACGATATCAGATATTCGTGCGAACACTGCGAATCTACAAAACTATCAGCAAATATAACATTTAATATAGACCCCTTACACCAGACTGTAGCGGTCGTTGTATTCCATTCTTTCTGTTAGCCATTTGATGGGAGTCTGCGACTGGCTTTTAAAACTGTGCTCTTCAGTTTTTTTAAGAAGGCCGGCAAACAAGCAAGCGTTCCCCCTGGAGGTAAGCGGTAGCCGACGCGGACACCCGCATCGCTATTGGGTTGTCGTTGCTTTGCCAGTCCAGAAAATTGTTTGTAGACACCCTTTTCATAATGCTTCATGTTGTTTCTAAGCAAGTTTTTCACCGCCAAATAAAGAGGGAATATACAGACAGTACGACCTTTAATTTTTGCTAGATATGGGCTTTAGGTGAAGCTATTATGATCCCAAGGGCAAACAAAAACAGTTTTAACAAAATGAGCAATTAATGGTATGGAACCTTTGTCTTGGTTGTGTATAAAAATACAGTTCTGCTTTAGTCTACCAGTTTATCCTTTCGAAAAGTTTGAAACAAGCTAAATCGTTGAGGGTTGCATAGGTCTAAATACACTGGTCGATGTGATAATCCCTCAAAACTATGATATCCTCAAGAGACGAATCATAAATGTTTGGAAAGTGTCACAGAAATGTAATACTCTCCCACGCTTTCGTCAGTTACTGTTTAATTGGAATAGGCGCTTTATCTTGATTTTGTTAGTTACAAAAGCATAATAATTATCATCATAGTTTAGTGACTCCCTCCCTCTGCCAGCTTGTTCTATACTTAATTGCCATTTGCTACGTAAATTTACTTATTGCTTGCTACTTTTTCAATACTAAAGATCTATTTATAGCGATCCTAAAAATAGTTTAAAAAATTGTATTGGGGAGGATGAAAAAAATCTGAAAATTGGAATACCACGAGTTAAATCGAAGGGTAATTTTACTATGAAAGGCCAACAGTGATGGAATTCCATAGTAGTTACCTTTGCTTTGTTGGTAACCTTGCTCATTCCCCTGGTGTTAGCGTGTCTCTAACA
Source organism: Apocheima hispidaria (assembly GCA_947579745.1). Taxonomy (NCBI): domain Eukaryota; kingdom Metazoa; phylum Arthropoda; class Insecta; order Lepidoptera; family Geometridae; genus Apocheima; species Apocheima hispidaria. The sequence goes on along the minus strand of OX388167.1, from coordinate 4,496,366 downwards.
ACCCCAGTATTGATACGGTAGGTCTATCCAAAACCTGCCCGTATTTAACTTACAGCCATCATAGGATACAGTGCAAATTCACGGCTTTATTCTCGTAATGAAGATCGAAAAGGTCAAAGTCAGTGACCCAATTTTGTAATAAAAATAAACAACACAAACTGATATACAGTCAAGTGCCATTACGACAACAAAAGGCTCACGCCTCAACAATGACAACAAAACAACAATACAATAACAACTATAATACATTAGATTCACGATTCGCGCCAATTTCCATCCCTATTTTATTAACTCGTAAAAATTCCCCTCCACAAAACAATAACACGGTTTTTTTAATCCCTAACAAGTGAACCTCGTAAAGTCTCCATCTGGACCCCACAAAGCTTTGTGACCCCAGGGATTACAGCACACTTGATATAAGACCATTGAAACATTGCCAAATAGATTGTAAAGCTACGTAAATAAAATTTAAAATGGTATGGCTTGTAGATGATTCATATGACATTGATGATTTGGTACACGTAATTGCTGTTAAAAATCTGATGCCTGCAAAACAAACTCTGAATATAGCAGTGTTCGACCGAAATTCGATTGGAAGTACAATTGAAACTAAAGACGTTTTCGACTTGAAAGTGAAACGTGATTCCCATAATCAGTAACGCGTGTGGAGAAGTGAATTTTGCACTTGTTCAGAGGCATGGATAACATCTTGTTCGAGGGGTTCCACAGGGTACCATTTTGACATCTAAATTATTTTTGTTCTTAGATTCTCACGCTCGATTTGCGGGATTAAAAGCTAATGGGCTGAGTAATTTTGAGTTTAGTTGTAGGTTTGCGGGTAGTCCGCGATTTAAGTGAATAGGTTGAATGTCACTTGCAAAAAAAAACATGTATATTTAACTAGTTGTTACCCGCGACTTCGTGTCCGTGGACATACAAAAAAAGTATTCTATGTCCGTCTTTGTGATACACAGTAACTCGTTATCAAATTTTGTCAAGATCCGTTCAGCCGTTTAGCGGTGATAGCCCGACAAACATCCAGACAGAGAGACAAAGTTACTTCCTATAAGTTCGTTAGAAGACGTTGAACCATTTTTGTTGTTGGAATGTAGGGAGTTCTGAAACACGCTAGCGAAGTTTTTTCCTCGAGAGGAACATATTAATTTTTAAATCTCGAAGCTTTATTGGCCCTGATACGACTGCGGCTATATTCCTCTGAATTATAATATTAGTTATGATTATTTAGCATATATCTCAGAAAAATAAAAAAAGGCAATTATGAATGTCTTCCAGCCTTCTCTAGCCTATTTCTACTTGCTTCCTCTCTTTCGCTAGCCATCTTAGTCTAGTGCGACAGAAGACCACAGGTGGCCAATGATAAGCATTTCACGAGTGGTGCCAAAAACATTTCGATAGTTCATATTTTTCAAAGTATTTTATTGAAGTCGGTTTTTGTTAAAATTATTTAGATCTTGGTCAAAAATTAGATTAATAAAGTGCCAATCTTTCTACGCCATAAAAAATGTATATCATTAAAATAAAATAAATATAAATAATTGCCACCTAAGTTAAGTTTTGTTTTTCTGTTGAACTTCAAGTGCGAAATAAAAATAATTTATTTTAAGGCTGATCGTGATTTGAAATTAGTTCTGTCCAGCTCAAAGTTCTAAGGTTTAAAGTTGAAAATCGCATATCATACTTGATGAGAAAACGGTAAATTGTAGTTTTTCATTGCTTTTTTGCCGATTATCGGAAATATACAAAACAAATAATAAAACTGCCTGGTTCGCCGTATAAACCACTAGCCTGGATATTTAATTTGTAAAAGAAAATTTGTAGTTACCGCTGAAAATTCAGAGCATTTGATTTCAGAAGGGTTTTTCAGGGGGTCATTTTGCGATTTTTTATTTTGTAACTAAGACAAATTTTCGAAATTTTATTCGGTTAAACGTAATTCCAGTTTTATTTTCTATCTGCAGTATTTTTTGTACCTGATTAAGTAATCTCGACACTTCGATCAAAGCGCTGATAAATGCTACTTTTTGTTGTTTTGCGATTACCTCGCCTTAAATTAAATTCCAGAATGTTTAACATCTAGTCCATTACCTACATCTATTCGTAACTCGTATAACAAAAAGAGTGGAATATTAATAAATAAAAGGAAGCGGGCCCTAGAGTCCTCGACGACGATATCAGCTGGTAACCCCACTGTGGTGCATATTATTCGCGTATTATATTATGGGATAATTCTATCTGACGCGCCGTGGGGTTTATTGTGCGGGACACGGTGTGCGCACACCCTTATCTTTAATAGGGTTGTCTTGTCATGCAGAAATATAAAAATTATAAAACAAATCAATACCGTTTTCATCAGAACCATATTTAAACTAACTCTTTCTTATTTCGAATTATTTCTTTGATTCGAATAGTTTAATTTTGTTGTTTGCTTTCTTTATATTAGTTATTGAGTTACTTTGTTCGACGTTCTAATTGTCTCTAACATTTCAGTTGAGCAACCTGACTTAACTTCACTCAGTCAATCGCTAGATGCTCACTTGCTTACTAAATACAAAAACGTAACGTACTTATTTTAGTGTGTGAATAAGGTTTTTGTTTCTCGCAATTTACCGACTGAAGTGTTGCACATTTGCCACAATTAAATAGAACATCGGAGTATTGTCACCTCTAGCATGTAGTACATAATAATTGTATTAGTCAACTTTTTGAATTAATAATCTTGAAAAGTCAATTCAAAATAGGAACACGTTTGCAATACTGACGGTACTATTCTATCAATTATTATGTATATTTTTATCTCCTCTTTACTTTTTTACTAAACTAAATAAACTGTTAACTTAGACGCAGCGTAGGTAGGCCTCCCACTAGATGTACTGAAGACATTGTGATTGTCGCGGGCAACCGGTGGTTGCAAATTGTCGTTCAATGTAAAACCTGTGACCTTTAAGAGGTCTTTGTTCTACACTTCTGGCTGAAGATGATGATGATAATGGAGATGGTGATGATAATGGTGGTGCTGGTGATGATGATGGTGATGAAACTGTTTACTAAAATAACTCCAATAATATTGTTCAATACATTCATTTCATTTCGTCCGTACCTAAATAAATTATATGCACCTACTCTTTCGAAAATAAGGAAAATTAATTTGACTTAGTGACAACCCTAGCTTTCTATTTTAAAACGGCATGTCAAGATACAGACAAGCAATTTTTTTTTTTGTTTATTATTATTTTGTATATTAACAACAGATTGTTTTATTATCCACGGCTATTGTTAAACAATTTAGTGATTTCACGATTGAAGTATCTTTTATTGTGATTAATAATAACTTTTTATTTTTATTGTAGGCTTGCTCTAAGATTTTATTTAAGGTGCATCGTTTCACTCAGCGAACAGCTGATATATTTTTATCGATTTCAAGGTTGGTCCCATATAAAAAGTTGTTCATAATGATGAGTACTATAAGCCCTTTTTGGCTTAGCATACCCTTTCCTTATAACCCTGTATAGTAGTAGTAGTGTGTCTTCAAAATTTTACTTTCTCTAACAATATTTCGGTAAAACCATTTATATCTCTCGATTGCAATTACTTAACCATACAACTTCCATTATTATTAAGATTCCTATCACGCAACAAGATCGATTATAATCGAATCACAAACAAATAAATTTTACCACAGTTTTCCAGTATAAGCTGAACTATACCACTTTTGTATCCTGAAGCAACGGTAAGAGTGAAAGGAGTCAGGTTAGAGTGGGCAGTTATTTAACCCTCAAAAGCGCGTTAAAGCTGAATAGGGCGGGATCGAAAGTATCTATCTTTCGCAAAGAATAATTGTTATAGAAGTTTGATATAGGTTGGAATAATATAATTTTGATGTTTCGTTTAAGGCTTAGACACATATTATGTTTTGTTGGCCCACCCAGCGGATGGGTATGCGTAAATGCAGTTTCTCACATAAAAAAAAAAAAAAAAAAAAAACAGGTAACTTTTTTTTTTTTTTATGGGAGAAAGTGCATAAAAATGGGAGAAGATATATTATTATTTTTATGACATAGGTGGCAAACAAGCAGACGGGCCGCCTGATGGTAAGCGATCACCGTCGCATATAGATACCTGTATCACCAAGGGCATCACAGATACGTTGCCGACCTTTTGAGACTCTATTAACAGCCATTTTGAAGAACCCCATGTTGTAGTCACTTGGAAATACCGCAGGTGGAAGCTCATTCTACAACTTGCAGGTGTGAGGCAAACGCACAATGTGCGATTTCCAAAGATCGATTTTCTCTCTTTCAAACATTTTTAACATAATTAGAAGCGTACAAATCTATACCGGTAATTGGTATCTTAAAGGCTTGCTCACGTTGAGCTAGCAGACGCAAGCGCAGAAGCGGGCGCGAGTTCTGTCTCACGTTGGCTGTCAAGCGTTTGCGCGGGTGTGACGTGTGACTTACCTGAAACACACAACTGCACACGTTTGATATTGCCATGAGCGACAATCACGAGCTTCCCCGCTACTTCCACCGCACCTGCTAAAAATACCAAATATTTGATTTTTCGCGCCACGCCCGCTAATTAACGTGAGTAACCTTAAACTAAGGTCTAAGTTAAAGTGGGGCTCACTTAAGTTAACTAGAGGGGACTAACGAAATATTAAACGTATGGTAAGTATACGATGCAAGTGCTTGCGTGCAAAACGCAAGTTTGTGGAAGTCGCGGCAAGGTGGCAACTGTCACTTATGCAGTTGTTTGCTTATCTCGCGATTTTAGGTAAGACCCCACGCAAACTTGACGGCCAACGCGAGCACAAACTTGCGCCCGCACCCGCACCCGCGCCCCTAGTAGCCATTTGTAACCCTGCCTCGACTTTTCGCTATGCACTTTGCGACCGAATTCGATCGCTATGACGCAAAATTCAACGCTATGTTTGCGTTTTTTCATAACAATTAGTGTTCGTTGTCGAATTTTTGCGTCATAGCGACCGAAGTCGGTCCCTATGAATCAAAATTCAACGCTATGCTTGCGTTTTTTCGTTAGCAATTCGTGTTCGTTGTCGAATTTTTGCGTCATAGCGACCGAAGTCGGTCGCAAAGTGCTGTAGCAAAAAGTCGAGACTAGCGCCCCTGATCTAGCTAGCTGTCCTTCATAGAATTTCATACATTAATCCTCTATAATTGACCGAGTGATCGAAGCGTACGAAAGGTCACAGTTTTAACTGGCAAAATTTGCTTTCCTTTGTTCGTAAGTTGGTACTCGCGTACAGGTCGTATTTTTCAACCAATCTTGACGATACTATACAGGTTCTACAATTTTGTAGATTTTTTAGTCGTCGGCGATTTTTGATTTGATTTATTTCCCCTAAAAAGGGGGAAGTTTGCTTCAGCCCCATATAATGACCGATTTTGATAATATCCGTGTGTTAGTATTCGCGTAATACTTAATACTTAGTATACAGGTTCTACAATTTTTTAGTTTTTTTTTGTCGTCTGCGATTTTGAGTAGTGGGGTATTTCCCCCAAAGTAGGCGAAGTTTGCTGTGGCTCCATTTACCGGCCGATTTTGATAATATTTGGCATACACTTTCGGTATTCAATTCTCAACAAGAATGCCGAATATGAGCAAAATCGGTCAAGAGGTTGTCAAGATATAAAGTCGTGTGTTCTCAGTTTGATGTCGCGAACTGAAACCTCACGACCCTAACTTATCTTAATCTGAAGAGATTAAAAAAAAATAAAAAATAGGGAAAATAGGGAAGCCTATTTTGGGGGGAAATACCCCACCAATCAAAAATCGCCGACGGTTAAAAAAATATATGAAATTGTATAATTGTTAAAAAAAATGTTCTAAAATACTTATTAGATGGCGTAATAGTCCTAGAACTTTGTCTGTTATTGTTAATTCTCTCGAAATATTATATGTTTATTTTTTAAATCTTAAATTTTGGCTCCGCATGTTGTGTATTTAGCCATTGTCAACTATTGTAATATTTCAAATGAAGTCAAATACATAGTTACATTACTTGAAATTGGCTAAATAAACATGTGGAACCAAAAAATACGAGAAAAAAAAAGGCACACGTACATTTTTTTGTCTTTCATGTCTTGACAGTGACAGAAAAAGTTCAAGTTACATCTAACGCCATCTATTGGGTACTTTTATTAATGTTTTTTTTTTGGAGAACGTCTCATTGCGTTTGCGCATAAAAGTTTATACTCGCGAGGTCTTCTGTTCGCAGAACTACTAGCATGTAAGTACCTACTGCAGACTGCACACACAAAAGATACGGATTCTAACTGTATTTTACGATTTTTTATGTCGCTTCTGCACCCTACTCTATGCATTGGAGTGTTGCAATAAGTTAATTGTTGCAATCGAGGGGTGTCGGGTTATCGTTAACTATGGTTTTGTTTTACTGTCGGTTTACTGCTTAACGGTTAATGTCATTTTTATGACGTCGGCTGATAATTTACATTAGTAGACTACTAGTGCTGTTCTGTGGGTTTTTCTGACTGCCTAGTTATTCAGTATTTCTCGTGGAAAATACTTTTTTTTAAATTGTAAAAGCAAGCGTTAGATGAATAATATTATAAAAAGAAAAACAAAATACCCTACTGCAAAATGTAGCCTATGTCACTCCAGACGTAAAGAGGAATCCTTGTCAAAATCGGTCAAGCCGTTTAAGATACTATAGGGACAAACAAACATACTAACAACATAAACCAGTAAAAGCATTACCCTCCTTCTTGGGCAGTCGAGTAAAAAACTCAAAACTGACAGAGCGGCCACTCGCGCGCCTAGGAACTTGACGAAAGTTACACTTCGTTAGATGTTCTAAAATCAACTTTATCATGACCTAATGAGAGTGTATTTATTTGATTGTCATCACAGAATTCTATACTTGAAATATTATTTATTATGTGCCAAAGCGTCGCTTTACCGGTGAGATGGTGACGAAAGGCAGAAACAATAAAATGTGGCCTATGAAAATGCGTAAAAATTTCGAAAATATTCAGTTGAGTAAGGCTTAAATAAAGGTACTTTATTTAAGTTTTGCGGCAACTCCTGGACGAGTTTGGCACAACACAGGGTAGATTGGCGAAAGAGGGAGGAGGCTTATGCTCTGCAGTGGGCTGAATAAGCTGACGATGTTGTTGACGTTTATTATGAGGCTATTTCGATAGAACGCTAGCGCTATACACTTTCGCGCGCAGATGAAAAGAGATGGCTTTGGCACTTTCAAAAAACAATACAATTGCTAAACATCTAAACAAGGAAATCAATCAAAATACTGCTCTATGCTATCTTAGATATAATATTACCTCACCATTAGTGTAATAATCACTTGAATATACAACCCAGCCAAAATGTGTGTAAATAGAAATCTTTGCAATAATTTTTTTATCGAGAAAATCATGTAATCATGTTCTCCTTCTATACTATACTCGATGAAAGAACTAAAATATATATATATCATAATCAAATATATATATAAATGGATCAACGACATCTAGCGAACTATAGGAAGTAACTTTGTGTCTTTGTCTGAATGTTTTTCGCGCTATCACGGCTAGACGGCTGAACGGATCTTGATAAAATTTGATAAGGAGTTACTGTATATCACAAAGTCGGACATAGGATACTTTTTTATGTCCACGCGAACGAAGTCGCGCGTAACAACTAGTAATGAAATAATTTCCAAAAACAGTGGAATGAATCCGCTGGTAGCGCCATCGTTCACTCTCACCCCCTTTTTAATTCGTCAAACATAAGTCCTGCTCCTGATACCCTCAGAGATTAACTCAATTACTGTTCGTATGCTCATATTTTTATTTACATACTAGTTGCGCTTCATGGTTTTACGTCAGCTTTTTTATTTTATTTTATTTAAAAGTTGTCAGAATGAGCTAAGTATCGAGCAATAGACTTGAAAATGAAAAGCTGATATTTTGTGGAAGTGGACCCCAATTCTCAGAAGCTGATATTCAATCTCGTCACGAAAAAAATGTCGAACTTCGAGATTTCTTATTCTCAACGCTATCTTTTGAGATATTTACGATTGCTAGCGTGCGAGATACATGGAGTGGTTGGAGGCAATCGAGGCGAGATACAGTCAGCTTGGAATCTCGAAATCGACATTAATTTGTCATATCTCAGGATATATCCTGGTCTTTGTGTTGCTAAAGGGTTAAAACATGCAGTTTTTTCCAAGTATGTATTAGGTACCTATACATCTAATCAGGACACAGCTTTCTATTTGGAAGTTTTTGTAGATAATTAAGTGATTTATCATCGTCATCAGCCAGAAGACGTCCACTGCTGAACAAAAGCCTCCCCTTTAGTAGGGCTTGTATTAAGTAGTGATTAATAATTAAGTAAAGTTGATAAAGTGATTATATATATTCAATAATGTGAAAATGCGAGAAAAAGGCGGCTGTGGAGGCTTCTAAGGGCTTAATAGGACGTAGCGACTTGTGAGCGCATGGTTTCAAGCGCTACCATCATAACACGGCGAATATCTCGCTCGGTCACGACTGAGGCCATCAAGCCGGTTATTTATTTTCATCCGACTGCCCAAGGAGGAGGTATTGTTTTGGGGTGTATTTGTAAGTATTTATGTAAGGTACGTACGAACATAGGTACATTACATACCTATGTTATGGTCGTTTCGCTGAAGATTTTTGCTATATAGGCTATATTATGTTCTATCTATAACAAGCAATCCAGCTGTCAACATACCAGTACTAGCTTAATTAATCATTCATCGCGTCAATAAAGCTTCGGTCAAACTGAGGCGAATCCCGCCGCGGATCGCGGGACCTGATTCGCTCGTGCGGATTGTGTCAACTAACTTGTATGGATATGTTGATATGTATATGTTCAAATATACAGCGAAATATAAGCGGGATCGAGCGTGATTTATGAAACCTTTCTAGAACATGGAAAGTACTGAAAAAGTCAAGTTATTTTTAATCGACTCAAGAACGAGGGTAATGTTTTTGCGGAGTACCCGTTCGAAAGTATGTAACATTTATATACCTATGTATTTTTTATGTTCCTATATAACGTCCTGTAGCCAAACGGCTTGACCAATTTTGACGAGTGAGATGCCGTTGGATTACCCTTTACTTCCGGAGTGACATACATTTTGCTGTTTTTTTATAACGGCTCTAAAACTCTTTCGCCGATAGATTTAAGTCTGACGACAGTAGTATGGAATTATTTTTACAAAATTAAAAGAAAACAAGATCATATAGGACCTTAGCCACGAAGACTATAAAAATTATAGGAAAAACGGTTAGGATATGGGACGCGATGGGTTAGCTCATGGACTTATTTCCTTCTCTTCTTCCTCAAACGTTGCGATTCTTCTTCAGCTACTGATAATAATAGCAAAGCTTCAGCTTCGAAATCAAAAGACATCTTTACCTATTAAGAAACTAAAAATAATGACTCGCGGGAATTCGCGTTTTTTCGGGAGGCTAGACGATGGAGCGAATCAGTTTATCATCGGAGCTTTATCATATCACTGGTAATTCATGAGTTTTATTGAGCTGTATTAGTAATTAACGACATGACAGCTTATTAGTAAGTGGCTACGGATAATGAGCATGCGATGAAGCTAGACGATGGAGCGAATCAGTTTATCATCGGAGCTTTATCATATCACTGGTAATTCATGAGCTTTATTGAGCTGTATTAGTAATTAACGACATGACAGCTTATTAGTAAGTGGCTACGGATAATGAGCATGCGATGAAGCTAGACGATGGAGCGAATCTCGCCGCGAGCGAAACGCTCGCTCTGGTCAATTTGACCGGAGCTTTATCATATCACTGGTAATTCATGAGCTTTATTGAGCTGTATTAGTAATTAACGACATGACAGCTTATTAGTAAGTGGCTACGGATAATGAGCATGCAATGCGGTAGCTGGTCGGAATTAAATCTGATGACTTGTTCAGTAGTTTTTATCGCGAATAATTTTGGCTTGTGGTTTAAGAACACATATCGCAAGCGAGTGAAAAACCGTGATCAAAATTTTAACAAAATTTAATTTAATTTAATTTTGTAGTGTTACAAAATTGTATTTGTGTTTGTAGGGCTCTCTTGCAGAGTCCGTCTGGGGAAGTAGCACCCTTTGCCAACCGCCAAGCAGTAGTGTGCAAGCATTACTGTGTTCCGGATTGAAGAGCAATGTTTGCAGCGTAATTACTGGCATACAGAGATTTTACATCTAACATCTCAGTGTGACGAGCGCAGTGCATTGCCGCGCATTGATATTCAAAATTCTAGGTGGCTTTGAACTGGTATGGGTAAGTGTGATGCTTAACATCAGGTGAGCAACTTACTCGTCTCATCACCAAGTAACACAAAAAAAAAACATGATTCATTTGTTTTATTTAATCCTATAATGCACAGATAATAAATTAACATGATTTGACAAAGATAATAAATACCAAGTTGCTCGTAATTTGGTGTAATTTTGTGTGTAAACCGTGACGAACAGCAAACCAATCTAAATTAAAAAAGTCTAAATATAGACTTAAGGGTATCCCTTTAAATAAGGGCCAAATATAAGGTAGTTTATAATAATAATAATAATAAATGTTTATTGTCAGGCACATAATCCATAACTTAAAAGAACAGAAAATTCAGAAAATTCTAAATACAAAAAAAAAAAAATATTTAAAATTAAACATATAAGTCATCACTACTACTACTTTCGATTTTTACTCCGGTGGACAGATATCCAAAATCTGTTTATCGGACAACACAAGTTATTGGACAGGCCCTGCACTATGCTGTTATTCGATCTTCGTATTTTGTCCCAAAAAGACGCAATACTGCATAGAATAACTGCAAAGAAATCAGGAACCCGTGCATCAGACAATATGCCCGACGCGCTGCAAAATCGAGGCTTCTTCATAAGGATGCGAAATGCATCATTATATTGCACCCTTATGGTGCTATATGAAATATTACGAAAATTATCTGCATTTTATCAGCTGCCAGTACTTATCTCTTATCTACTCAGGGGTATATATAATTAAATTTGCAGTTATCTATGGTAAAACTGCCATTCAGCGGTAACAGTAACACGATTAACAGATATGGCAGTAACGAAACACAGTCAAGTGCTAAGTGATTAACTGTAGCGGTCTCTATTAATAGCGGTATTATATTTGGCGATGTAGTACTGATTTATAGAGACTACTTTGTAAAGCGGTGATATGGCTAAGAGATCAGCGCGTTTTGATTGCACTCGCAGGGCGTGGGTTCAAATCCCAACGCGAACTTGAGCTAACAGTAAAGGAAAAAATTGTAAAGAAACCATAACATAGGGTAGTTCTAGTACTCTGCTGCCTACTCACAAGGTAAAATCTGTCGCAAAACTCTTTAGGGTTTGCAAGCTGTAGTGGCAAAGGGAAGGCCACATCGCACGAAGAACCGATAGCCGATGGAAAATAAAGGTTCTTTAAAGTGATTTTTAAGGAACAGAAAAAACCTAAACAGAGAGATTGGACCGAAGTAGTCAACCAACCCCGGCCATTCATCTCGCTAACAGCATCAGATGATCCAAGCCTAACTTAATTAATGCGCAATTTCGGTGCGTGCCGTTTAAATTCTATCCAGTGGGCGAATACCCCGCATAATCCTGGGTAGTAAGAACACTGTAGATACTGAATGACACATACAGACTTAAGAGGGTATTTCAAATACAGACTTGGTATTGCGAGACAAAAATAGCGCTATACATTTTCGCGCGCAGATGAAAAGAGATTGCTTTGTCGCACGCACGCTAGACACTAGTCAAAAAACCAGATAATTGCTAATTACATCTAAGCCAGGAAATCAATCGAAATTCTGTGTCATGCAAACCTAGATATTATTATTACCTCGCTATTAGTGTAATAATCACTTGAATATACACTAGGGGTTCCGAGCACCACCGAAAACTGTATTTTTTTTTGAAATGATATAGCTGTCGCTCTGTTTCTCGTGCGTGCAATAGACAAAGTGAATTTTCCTAACTTTTTGATGAAATTAGCGTTTCGGGGGTAGCCTGCTATCACCCCCTAAGTCTTAACAAAATCTTTTATTTATGGTTTTTTTCTTTCCTTTTAGTATCAATGGTTTGGATAAACCGTAATATATGCTGCTATGTTTTGTTTTTTCAAAAATGTTGATGGTATTTCTAAATAACAACTACATTTATTCGTCGTGTTTCCGACGCAAAAAAATTGACACTTTGTGCCTATAACAACGATTGCGAAATTTAAAAAAAAAACAAAGAAATAGCATAGTTTTTCCCCTGTGTAGATAACATATAACAAAATCATCGAAATCGGATAACGTTTAAGGGTGAGTATCAGACTACGCTTTTTGTATGGACAAGACGGCGGTATACTCTGTTCTTAGCAAACTAAGTATTTATAAATGTAATCCAGTATAGGTAAAGTTGTATGATTGTATCGTATAGGTAGGATGTTGATACGGGGGCCTTCTCCGATATAATTTTTATGAGAACTCCCATTGTTCTTCTTTTTCGGCGTGATATGTCTTGATACTATGTTATCTACGATAAGTTGGATTTCGTCATGATTGGTGACTTTCGGCATTTTTCTTGTTTCACCTACTTACTTTTTGACATTGCGTGGAATTGTAGGTTATATTCATCATCAGCCATAAGACGTCCACTGCTGAACATAGGCCTCCCCCTTAGAGCGCCACACCGACCGACAACGGGCCACTTGCATCGACCGGTTGCCCGCGACTTTCACAATGTCGTCGGTCCAGCTAGTGGGAGGCCTACCTACGCTGCGTCTTCCGGTCCGTGGTCGCCACTCAAGAACCTTTCTTCCCCACCGGTTATCGGTAGGTTATACGTCAGTCAAAAAGTTGAATCACGTAATTTTTTACAGTTTATAGCGATCATAATTCAATGTTTATTTTAAGCCGTTGACGCCCCTGCATAACGCATCGTGTGTCTCGTGCACAGATCACACTAGATATACCGATTTACGCGATCGTTGTCACCAAAATTTGTGGAAAGCACGGGTTGGGGGGACCAAACGTTCTTATTGGCTATCTCAAGGTTACGTACTCACGCCTAGCCATTAACCAATGAGATTATATTTTATGAGTGTATTCAGATCGATGCGTAGTGGCGCTTCAATCGTCCTAAGTGCGGGGCCTTAGTGTGATCTGTAGTCACGGGTTAGTCCAAAAAGATCCAGAGCTATCTCACTCGTACATTTGCAAGTTTTTGTAGGCAGGCTATTGGTTTTTTTTTTTTTTTTTTTTTTATTTACAATATTGCTCCACGGACTCCGGGGTCCGTGCCATTTATCAAGTTTTACAAATATTTTATCAACTAAAACGGAATATAAAAACTAAAGACTTTACAAAAGGAATATACCAACGAATATGCTAATAAAGAGCTAAGTGCTATTATAGATTTGCGTATATACTCCGAGCAGTCCAGCTCCCGCTCACGAGTTGACGCATGTGCCAGCCATCGCTCTCCTCAACCATATTGAAGGGAAGAGGGCGACCCGCCACACGACGCCGCCGCAAGAAGAAGCTTTTTAGTGAGCGTGATTGCTCTGGGGTATACACACAAAACTTACAACAAAGGAAACAAAATAAATAAATAATACAAATGTTACTTTTACAATATACAAACTATCTTTTTACAATTCAATCGCCTACTCCTGGCCCAGGGCCTACATCACCGCCTCGTTCCGATCTTTTTTTTTTTGGAATTTCTTAAAGCAGTGTGTTGTATCTGTATTTATAATTATATATATTATAAATCATTATCATCATTTTCAGCCCGTAGTTGCCCACTGCTGAGCATACCTCTTTTCTTGTACGCCACTTATCCCGGCCCTGTGGCAATCTTGTCCAGGTTCGACCCGCGATTATTATCATTATAATATTAGAAAAATGTTTTTTCTTTTTTATATTTAAAAAAATTTGAACGAGTTATTCCAAAAATATCCAGAGCTCATTCGTACATTTGCAAGTTTATGTAGGTAGGGTATGGGAATTTGAAAAAACTGTATGTTGTATCTGTATAATATGTATCAAAGACATAAATATGAGGAGAATTTTGTATCATTAATCAATCAAAGAATCATTATAATATTAGAAATATGTTTTTTCGTTATAATATTTATAAATATATAGAATGTTAACGTAAACAGGCACAAAATTTTATTTTTGGAAATTAATATGTTAATGTGAAAATCGAACGAGACAACTGTGGATGCGAGTGTGCGGGCATAAGTATCAAAACCGCTGAAGCGCCCTCCACCATCGCACAGGAACGTGCCGCGCCTACAAACTGTCCCACAATTGTTATTCCGTGTGCTCACCCCACTGGTGTTGTTCTTATGTAATTTGTCCGGGACATTTACGATGTTGCGGTAACCGTTCCTTACCTCCACGTCCGTGTGTTAGGAACAAGGTATAAATACGTTCGATGTATGTTTTATTTTGAATGTAAGGTTCCGTTTCGTTTGACTTGTGAATACGAGATAGGGATCAATTTTAGTTTGGTATTTTAATACATGTGTTTATTTTTTTTGTTTTTCGATTGGGTTCTTGTTACCTCTAAAATTCTTAAATATTAAGATAAAAAAAATCCTGCTTGGTCCTTGGGCAGTAAGTATCTGTGGGAATTGTTCCACTCGTTTGTACGCCAGAATCTATTTATCTGTGGCCAGAACCGAGCGCACGCCGTTGGCTGCGCGATTGTCACTGTCTCGCCAGCCGCGACGCACGGCATAGTGACCAAAAGACTTACCTACTCCCATCCTGAAACAAATCTGAATGACATTAAATCACGGTTGAAAATTCAAAACTTAAAACCCGGCTTACAGGCCTCAAAGGTGACCAAATGACTCAAATGTGCCAAATTTTCCGTATTTTAATGGTACCGGTTGAAACACTGCGCTCATCCGTGGAATCTAGCTCCTGTAGGCGATATCAGAGCAAAAGTATATTTTTTTCGGTACTAGTACTTTTTAACCGGCTGCCCGAGAAGGAGAGTAGTGTTTTTGGTGTATATGTAAGTAGGTATTTATGTTTGTGTGTTCCTATGTTACCTCCAGCAGCTTGACCGATTTTTAAAAGTAAGATGTAGTTTTATTTCATTCCCACTGTGAAACCAAATTCACCAATGGGGATGTGATGGGGACTGCGGGAATAAAGGTAAAAATTTTTCCTCTTCTGTGGCGGGAATACACCTTTCGTTAGATTCTTTTTTCCGTCCGGAGTGACATAAGGCGCACCACACTCCAATGACACATTTGTGTTACGTCGCACACCTTGTGGAAGATAAAGTGGTGCGCTTTCTATTAGCGCATTCTCATTGAAATGTAGGTTTGCGATAAATGTGTCTACGATAAATTTGCGATTCACTATACTTGTAGTATTGGTGTGGTGTGCCGGTCAGGTTACAGTTGCAGTCGTGTTTTTTGTGTTTTTCTCCGATGAGGA
The DNA here is from genome assembly GCA_947579745.1 of Apocheima hispidaria. NCBI lineage: Eukaryota > Metazoa > Arthropoda > Insecta > Lepidoptera > Geometridae > Apocheima > Apocheima hispidaria. The sequence continues at coordinate 4,480,836 of OX388167.1, read as the reverse complement.
CAAGTTCGCTGGCACCAGAAAGCCGTAAAGCCTCCAGCTTCGTCTACCAGAAGTCGGCTGAAGCTATCTCCGCCGAAACTATTTACGAGGGAGGAAGCCATGGTTCGTACCCTGGTTTTTACCAAGTAGTTTTTTTTTTGTAGTAGCAGTAGTAGTACTTGTCAATAGATATTGAACTGCCTTATTTCTAAACAATAAGTTATCCCCAATACTACCCCTTATCCATAGGGGAAGCATATCCAGTCGATAACTTCAAATGATCCCTCTTCCACGTACAAACAGTCATATAAAATTAGAGTTCCATATAAACCCCTGGAAAACTCTCGACGTGGTCACGTACGGAACCGATGGAAATCACTGCAGTACCATCAAAATTTCATAAAGATCTGTAGGTGAATATCAATGACCTATAGAGGGTGGGTTGTAAGATTTAGGTTTTATTCGAAGGATAAGTTAGAAAGGCTGTCTGAAGGTGTGTCCACACGGGCCTGATCTGATTTATTCGAAAAGTATAGCTAGTATGAATACTGTCGTGGTTTTGACACATTTTGTTTTAATAAAACGGGATTAATCACGTTCAATTGAGTCGGTTAATCCGACTATACTTAGTTCCGATAAATACAATATTATGAGAGCGAGCTGATCTGATGATGGAGACGGAAGGTGAAAAACGGAACTCTTCAGTAACTAACAGTAGATTGATGGAGTTTGGACTCATTTTGATTAGCTTACATTACCAATAACGGATTTTGTACAAGCTTGCAAAAATAAACTTTTACACAAAAACTTATCTTATTTCATCTGAACCCCTTCGGTTTTGGTCTTTCAATAATGCTTTTGCCTGGTGGTTATTTCCACATAGTTGCTTCTTTTGTCCACCGTTTCTCTGGCATTCTAGTAAGGAGGCCCGTATGTCCTAAAACTGCGACCAGAACCACCAGAGGACAAGCAGCACCGTCCTTTAAGTAAAGTCCTTTAAGCCGTGAAAATTCTGCGATCTTCTTCGTGGGGATTATGGCAATTGAGCTTTTTCATCGCCATCATCAACAGCCTGAAGCCTGTGTATGCTTGTGTATATTTGTCTTATATTACCTTCTGTAGCCTAAACGGCTTGACCGATTTTGACGAGTGAGGTATCGTTGGATTCCTCTTTACGTCCGGAGTGATATACGCTACATTTTGCAGTCGGGTAATTTGTTTTTCTTTTAATAATATTACTTGTTTTTGTAATTGGTCTTTGGCGGATTCTGATTCATTGTTGGGATATATTTCAGTGGAACCATGTTTGGCTAGCATAATTAGATAGGGGAGGCCGGGAAAGATTCAATACTTTTTTACATGACATGAGTATGGACACCAATAATTGATGTTAGCCTAGTACTTACATATAATATATGATACGGTAGATATGCTACGCTGTATAGCGTGGGTTAGGATAGCGTTCATTACCATCGTGTGGTTTATCGCGCTTTCATTTAAATGCCTTCGTCTTGTAAGTGACGACGGATCGTACGGCTGCAGGAAAGTACGACTATTCAAGTTTCTTATCGAAGATACTAACGTGTAACCTTGATGTTTGTCTGCTTCGTTCCTTCTTTCTTTCGTTGCTTGTTCGTTGTTTGTTTGTTGTGTTGTTTGTTTGTGATGTTTGTTTGTTCTTGTGATGTTTGTGTTGTTTGTTTTCTTTTGTCACATTTTGATAAGTTGTCGAAGTTGTGGCCAATTTAATATTATCTAAGCCAATTCCGAATTGCGTCATGGGGTGATGGAGTTCGTAAATGAGCCTCTAAATCGACTGCTCATTGGTCTGATTATGAAAATTCTTTCACAAATACAAAGCTTTCCGATTCCCAAGTGACATTTATTTATTTATTTATTTACATAATTAGGCTACGCGGATTAAGCCTGTTAGATTGGGAGTGTTCGGCGTAATAAAGGCCATCTCAATAAGTGTGCACTATTAAAATTTGGTGCATTTTTTTTTGAGCATGTATAGTAATTCTGATATTTGACAGCTGTCACCTATGAAGGTGACCGATGTTCTTCTTGACGTGGTGTCTCAACACCCATTGTAAGTGCTTAGCGTGAGTATAAGGTAGATGCCACTAATTATCTTCAAGCGAGAATCTTGCTCTTCTGTTACACAACTTTGTCACAACTTTATGGAGACAACATTATGATCTATACATGCTCTAAAACAAAGGCTACATTTTATTCTGGAAAATTTGCATTATTTGCATTTAATAGCCGAAGTAACGAAAAGGCACAATTAATCTAGTGATGTATTTAAAATTCAGTATACTAATAACGGACGAAGGTAAGCAGTGTCCTCATAGTAAACAGTGTGCGCTTTGTTACCCAAGCGTGGGATTACGGCCCCTCAAGTTTCTTTGTTCAGCAATGGACGTCTTCTGGCTGGTGATGGTGATGATTCTATAACTTACTTGCACCTGTACTCAGGCTGCATAATAAAGTTTGAACAGAACATAATATTAAATAGCTTTTAACATTCCTCGCGCTATCTTAACGTCTTCGGTGGACATTTATATTTAGCCCAATACGTGTCCAATGTTTACCTTTCTGGCCGTTTATCGCGAGGCTTTTTTTTCACTTTATGTCTTTTGGGGGTCCGTGCAATGTTAATGGATAATTTAACATAGGACTGACGTCACCGTTTATAGTTAAAAAAATTTAAAAAAATATGAACACATTTTAGATTTTTTTATTTCTTCAAAAATTTATTTTCCGCTGTAGTTAAAAAAAATGTTGACCACTTCGATATCTGTTTTGCCCAATTTTTATTTTTTTATTATGTAAATAGTAAAATATTATTAGACTAGTTATGTCCGCGACTTCGCACGCGGTGCTTGGCCTTGCAGGGTTAGGGCTCGGCACCGAGGCTCGGGCTTCCGCCTAGCAAACACGACGTTACAAAAATTACGAACATCCATATATTTAACCTAGTTTCATCCTTTTTTTAACCTTAAGGGATTTAAGGGGATGGATTTCCAAAAAATCTTTTGGATACGAAGATCCATACAAATTTTCAACTCTTGAAAATCTTGAAAATCTATTCAAAAATATTTTTGATGTAGAATAACAACTCAGTTTTTTTTTTAATATGATATTTCAAAACTGAGTTGTATAAGGAATTCTTGTGTTAAGTTTCATGCTTCATGCGTCTTCTGTACCTTCAGTTGTTAGATTTTACTAAGTAGAAAGATTTCGTGCACATTAAAATCGAAGCCCAATATCAGCCTGTCTTTAATTACATTTGAATAATTTATTATAGCAGCATCTACTTTCGTAAATAAGTAAGTACATTCTCTATTTTTTAATACAAATAATTTTATAATATGTTTTAGTTAAAAAAAAAAAACAAATAATTGCTTTTATAAAATCCGTTCCGTCTCCATCATCAGATTAGCTGGCTGTCATAATATTGTATTGTCATCGGAACTTTACACGCATGCAAAATTTCAACTCAATTGAAGAACGGGAACTGGTCTTAAATGCAATTGCAAGATTTGATCTTAACATACATACATACATGCAAGTTAAATAAAAGCTTGTAAAAAGTAAAATGTTGCAAAAGTATATATCTAAGAAAAAAATTACATAAACAAATAAATTATATAAAAACTATATTTTTTTTTTATTTTTTTTTTTTTTTTTTTTTTATATGTATATACATATAATAATTTATTATATATATATATAATATATATTGATAAACTAAAATATTTTTTTTAAGTTTTGAATTGTACTTTTTTTATTTTACAATATTGCTCCACGGACTCTGGGTACGTGCCATTTATCAAATTTTACAAATATTTTTATCAATTAAAACTGAATATAAAGACTTTACAAAAAGAATATAAGTACCAACGAATATACCATTACAGAGCTAAGTGCTATATAGATTTGCGTATACTCCGAGCAAATTCGTACTTCCCGTTACAAAAAGAGCCCTTCAAAAATCCTCCGGAACCCTCGACGAGGACGACAAATCTAGAAAAAGTATCTCATCGGAATGCCCTCGAAGTGATTTGCGACGTTGCGCCTCACATATTGAACGTTTTTAAAACCTTTTAAGTTCGAGCCGAGTGCTGATAAAATTGTTATAAACTTGTAATTAATTGACCATATTAAATAGACACATATTTCTTTGGGGTGATACCGATAAGATGTTTCTTTATTGGTGTGTGAGTGGCGGATATTGGTTTGAGTTTTATTACTAATGCGCAAAGTAAATGATTCGAGTTATTTTTATTTCTCTTTTACAATTTTTATGACATTATCATAATTACAATCAGCTAAGCGAATGTGGAGCGAAGCGAAATTGTCCATAAAGCTTTAGTGCCGTCGAGAATAATTTTGTACCCTACCAGTTCAAATTCCTACACGGCAAGGTAATGCGCTTGTCGCCCTGAGATCTCTTTATGCACATTAATTTAAAAAAAAAAAACAAAATAATAATAATATGGATATTAAAAAAAATACTTTGGAATAATGCTAATGCTTTAATGCATGGTTTATTTTAACATTTTCTATTTTAACGACGAATAAAGAAAAAAAAACTTTCTCATTTTCCAAAATAAAAAACAATGACATTATTTATTTGAAGTTGGTAGGGCTGAGCACTAGGGGTACTTTTTGTCTCTAATACATTAACAATAGATCAATACTGAGCATACTTTTGACGAACAAGAAGATGGGGTATAATAACCTTTGTACACAATAAATATGCTATAGTGCTTTCGGTGTTATGTACAATTTTCATGAAACATCTCTGTAGCTCGTATCTTTAAACTATTTGCAGCTAAAACACAATAACGTCTGTCGTCTGCGCACTCAATTCGCACTATCGGCGTATAGTCGTCCACCGACAATAAATCGACAAGTCGTTTCAGAATAAAGTCGTCACGATATCGTATCGACATCGGACGGCCCACGGACGCGTCGACTGCTATACGAGTACCGACGACAAAGGCACTTGACGCAAGGGCGTGCCTCTACCGAAGCGAAGCGAGCAGATTTCAAAATATTAGAAGATTCTTAACTTGTGAAAAAACATATATTAATTCCGTCCACATTAACACTCGAAATAACAAAAGTTTTGGAAAATAATAAAATGACGCGACATGAATTCTTCACGTTCCGCCAAAACTCGAAAAATTCATTAGCCTTATAACACTTTGTTACATTGGGCAAGTCATTTTAAAAATAAACAATAAAAAAGTCAATAAATAGCAGAATTTAGAGCTGACAAAGAAAAATTTTGTTTATAGACTTAATAGAAAATATAGGTTATTTATTATTTTATACCCCATTATTTTGCATAGGACATGTTTATGATCTGTTAATAGATATTTTGCTAGTACGAAAATAGCGCTTCGCTTTGAACTTGCTTAGCTTCTATCCCAAAACCCTGTACGCCCTGAGCCTTATAGTCCAGTTCAGGACGACACTATCAGCGCAAAATAAATTGTGAACAAACGCCGTGGTTGCTTCGACTCCAATACTACATACCTACGCCTACTCACTGATTAGATAGCGCCTTTATGAGGGGTAGATACCTAGTTATAAACAGGTAGAGATCTTCCAAGCTGAACTGCGCAGTCTTCCGCTAAAATATGCAATGGAAATGCAGGAATCGCATAGAGCTATTATTATTATTATTATTAAAAGAAAATGAATAGTCCCGACTGCGTCATGTAGTTTAGGATACACTCCGAGGACAATAGCGTCAAGTGGCGGACGCTGTTGTAGGCTTAAACGTCTCACGACAGGTACTAGCTGTCCAGGGAGGAGCTGAAGCGTGGTGCTTAGGGCTCCGGTGCGTTCCCTTGGAGATCCCGGAGCCCTCGTCAAGCACCAACGCAGGCCACCGGGGGGGTTTTAGTGGGTATAATCCCACATAACCCGGCTACACCCCAAAGCAGTAGGGTATCTTGAGAAGATTTCCCACAAGAAAAAAAATAAAATAAAATTTATATACTCCGAACAAACGACATCGAAATCGAAAGAGAGTCAGTAGGTAATATATGTACATACAAACATATACTGACCACAAAGTAAAACGGAAGCATTTTCTGTGACATACTTACTTACATAAATCTAAAAACAGTTTTTTTTTGGCGGGAACGTGAAGAAGTCGTGAAACAATAATGTCGTGAAACGTGACTCTACGTGTTGTTTCTAAAACTCCATATAGAAACCTTTATTAAAGTCTTCACCACCTTACTGGGGTATGACTTGGACTTGACCGTGACTTACTTTACTTGACTTAGACTATGACTGAGATTTGTTTTAATTGTGAAATACTTTACTTCACTTCAAATATTACAAAACTTGACACTGGCTAAATACACAACGTGTGAAGCCAAAATTTAAGAGAAAAAAAAACATTATCCTCCTTCTTGAGCAGTCTGATATAAAGATATTACCTATTATTGCTGACACAAGAAATTATTGTAGATACTTACCTATCTCAACCAACCTATGAGACAATTTGCGAGACAATTGAAACATTAAAATAATTTACCTCTTCGAAACATAAAAAATAAATTGTACAAAATCAGCTGCGTTCATCCAAACAAGTCGTGTGAGGATAAAGGTTTGTATTTGTAAGGGTACTGGGTCATTGCCAGATAAAAACTCGGCCGCTGTGTTGAAAGGAAAATCAGGCTCGATTTACACCCGAACTTAGAACAAGTAATATTGATACACACACGCACATACACACACACACAAACACACATTTCGTCGCTGCGAACCCTGACTCTTAGAAATTGATATTTTTACCTCAAAATTTAAAGATATTCTCCACACTAAGCCCATCAGGTCTAACCCGGTACAGCCAGAATCAACCCAGAGGTTGCGTCTGGCTGCTTCAGGTACTTATTAAAACGTACCCATGCAGATTGCGCGTACGCAGAACTGTTCGAGGATGTGCGTGGTCTGCAAGTTTATGAACAATTTCGTTTTATATATTACTAGCTTCGCTCCCTCGGTTTCACCCGCTATTCTACAGAAACCGAATATTTTTACGACCTCCATACCAAATTTCAATCAAATCCTTTCAGCCGTTACTGAGTAGAACGGGAACAAACACACTTACATACTTACACACTTACACACAAACTTTCGCATTTATAATATTAGTGTGATGTATAACCTCGCTCAACGACTTTTCAGTTTTTTTTTCTGTATACACAAGTTTTGTATTACCTACGATGTATAATTGTTTTTTCTATGATATCTTGCTTGTATAGATTATAGTTTGTGTTGTGTGTATAATTAAATAAAATAAAATAAAATGAAAAATGTCACACAGAAAAGAGGAATCCATAGACCCTTCACTCGTCAAAATCGTTAAAATCATTTAGGCTGCGCTAGGTAATATAATATTATACATTCATACTTACATAGAAACTTACATAAAAACTTTTTTTTAAACGGGCAAAAAATCCGTCATACACGCTGATTTTGTCATCGAACCCTTTTTCCAGAAATTATAACCGGAAAGCGAGGCGTTTATTTTATCATTTATGTATTTCAGTCGCTTGTGGTCTAAGTCATCACAAGTCATAAAACAAAATTTTCCTATCAAACCTCCATAAAACTCTATAAAATTACGGCTTCGAAAACTCATCGAAAACCAGGTAGCAGCAAGAATACAAAATTAAAATAACAATCACATTTCACTTCAAACTTATTTCAACCATCCTACAATAAAATTCAATTTAAAATCCATCCCAGTAAATTGACCAAATTAGACGTCCACATAATAACTGGCAACACTCTATAAATAAAAAAGAAAAACTCTTGCAATGAGTGAAATTCAAAAATAGAATGCAAAATCAAAAGTCATTAATGTCCAATAAGTTAAAAAGTTAAGCGACGCAAATAATAAATCATTTTTTATTTCATCTCTGTACCAATTTTTCTGAGTCTTTTTTCATCAATTTAACACGAACAAAAAGTGGCACTCAATTGTAAGGTTTACGCGGCGCTTATTTTTTTTATGATGGGCAACCCGTTTAATATTTTCGGCCAATGAGGAGCTGCGTTCGTTTGTCGCGCGCCGCCCTCCTCACGCGCGATTGGTTGCCTGTTCGGTTCGGTTCAGATTGTGCGATAGCAGGAAACGGATTTAAGTCTATGGCATCTCATTCTTACAATCGCTAGTGTTGTAACCGTTTATATTTTTATCGATAGATTATATTTATAAATAATCCTTTGAAAATGTACTAGCTGATAATAAGTTTATGACTAGCTGACTAGTATAATTATGAAATCTTTTAAAAGACTGCTACACACAAAAGGCTTTTCTTTATGTACCTAAACCTACTATTAGTATTGGGTAAGATTCAGGTCGCCAGAAGCTCCATCATCATCATCAGCCAGAATGTCCACTGCTGAACAAAGACCATAATTTTGGCAGGCGTTTTGGGGATCCCAGATCTCTCACCGTTTACTAAGAGAAGCAAGGTAGTTCTTGATAACTGGACCTGTGGGCTTATCCCGTAACTCTGAAAGCGATAGTGATAGTGTGTGCGAGCGAGACCGCACATAGTGCAACTAGGTTGGTACGAGCGGGATGGCATTCTCTCGCAATCAGAATCACGAACGTTTCAAAGTTAGAGGATAAGCCCGCCGCTCATCAGATTTTGACAAGATAGGTGTCTATGGATGCGTCTTCACGCTCCGCGTGTCATATACTAAATTCAATATGGCGGATTTTATCTCTTGTCAATAAATGAGTATTTTACAGAAACAAAAACTGCAAAAAAAAAACGAGTATCGATACTATTCAGTCGGTAACATCACTAGCGCAGGTAATTTAGCTCCGCAAAGTTACACTAAGCGAGTTCGACTCGGTTTGAGTTTGAGACGTCTGCCCCACACCAATTTCATCAAGTAGCTCGCTTCGCTCGGGTAATTTTACCGAACTTGGCTGGCGTTTTAGAAATAAGCTATTTGGCGGTATATATTAGGTATAGCTCAGTAAAAATAGAGCAAAGGGTAACATGGATGAAGGTAGGTAAAGTTTATAGTCTATGCATAGGTGTGGAATTTATGTTTTAACTAAAGTAGGTACTTACCTGCTATATATTTTTTTTAAATATTTCCTTGTCTTTTTCCTGGGAGAAGTATTTTATGTTTGTCCTTGTGATCGTTAAATCGTGAATGTTAATAAATGGATAGATAAAGTTATGTGCTTTCATTCAATTTATAAAATACTAACTGATGGCCCCGACTACGTACGATTCTGGTCGGCCATCGCCCTTAGTCCGTGCCTCGGCTCTCACTCGCACATTTGAAATATTTTGTAGATAGTGTGAATTTCCAAAATCCGAATCGCAAATTATATGTAAAAAAAAAAAACGTTTTTCTATCGTTTCATTTGACAGAAAAGATCTAAAAAAACTTGTCTTTTCGATAATGTCGATCTCCGTAAAATTAAAATAGGTGTACAGGGCTATAAGGAAAGGCTACAGGGCTGTAAGGGGCTCATAGTACGCATGATTGTGAACAACTATTACTATAGGACTAACCCTGAAAACACTTAAAAAACAGCTGTTTGTTTCTCGATTTCAGGATTGGTTCCGTAGTAAAATTTGTACATAACGATGAGTATTATGAGCCCTTTTCGGCTTAGCATACCCTTTCCTTATAACCCAGTATAAAATTTTGTATGAAGAATAAAGAGTACTATCTAACGCTTAACGAAACTTTTATATTTGATCGTTAACAGACACAGTACAGCATATTTTGTGGAACCTCACACTTAGTATATTTTATCTTCAATAAAATGCGCGAGCGAGACCACTGTAAAAAAAAAAAACATGTAATAGCTATTATTCAAAGAAAAACAAAATACCCCAAAATGTAGCCTAAGTCACTCAGGACCTAAAGAGAAATCCAACGACACCTCAATCGTCAAAATCGGTTTAGCCATTTAAGCTACAGTAAGCAATCTAAGGACACAAAAAAAACCTTGCGGGAAGCTAATGAGTGTCTAGTGTTTTTTTTTCAATAGTGCTACGAGCCGTAGCTCCTCGTAGCATATACTACCCCAAAACCTACGCCTCAATAGTACCTACTTGTTTTTTAGCCCGGTTATGGACTAAGCCTGAACCACAGGAGGACGGGCAGCAGAGTCCTCTTAGTAAACGGTTAGCATTCTGCGATCCCCAAACCGCCAGCTACGTGTAGGGATTATGAGGAGAATGCCTTTGTTCAGCTGTGGACGTCTTCTGGCTGCTGATGATGATGAAATCGTACTACTCATTTGCAAGGCTAGCGTGCGCACCGCGAAAAAAACTTCTCTACTCTTCATGTCGTGAAAAATGAGACAAACATATACGTAATCGTAGCCGTGTCCTGTTCTTGCATTACAAAAAGATTTTGTCGCGGTGCGCATGCCCTGCTGGTGTCAAGTGACGGTGTGGTTGAAAATTGCTAACACACCTTAGACTTGAATATGAGCGATGTGAGCTGACTCTCAAGTGTGTACTTAAGTTGTTTCTGTTTTTCTATACAATTAAAATGCAATGTATTTTCCCTACAGACTCCAAAACGGTGGACCGATTTTGATGAATTTTTCAGGGAATTTCATCTTTATCGTATTATAATTATTTCACATTTTAATGTGAAGAAAGGAATAACAAAGTTTCAAATGTGCCGCTATACGGATTGTCCACTAAAAGACGTTCATAAAGTTGTTAATTTGCCATCTATTGGTACGTAGCAGAACTATTATGACTTTCGGAAACCTATGTTGGCAAAAAGTATTTCTGCGGATTTCTTTACGTTGTCTTATTAATTCGTATTGTACTCGTTAGATGACACTACTGGTTGATAGTTAAACTTCCATCTAGCATTTAACTCGAGAACCATCACAACATGTGATTAGCAGACATTCGGTCAGCCAACGTTGGTAGTTCTAAAGAATATTCCTAGATGGTGCTATAATTGTTATATTGGGAACGTAATGTAGAATAAGTATGTACTGTACAAAGTTTTTTTTTTTCAATCGGAAATATTCTGTTTATCATTCGAAATCTGACTGCAAAAGTGCATTTTTTCCGCTAGCAAGGAAATATTTTTTATAATTCGAAACTTTCTATTCAATAATTTTCTATACGTACCGCCATTCACTGAAAATGCATTATTAGGTATGCTTCGGCCAGGGGTGTCTGTGCATGCCAGGCTATACCAACGGCACTATAAGCAGAATTCGAAGAACCCACTAACCTGACCAGTGGGCTCATCCCGTAACTCTGAAAGCGATAGCGAGAGTTGCGCGAGCGGGACCGCGCATAGTGCGACTATGTTGGTACGAGCGGGATGGCATGCTCTCGCAATCAGAATCACGAACGTTTCAAAGTTAGAGGATAACCCCACAGCTCTGAACTCCACTCCAATAAGTAAGGTAGTCGCGCCCTTGGACGTCGCTTTTCCTGGACCGGGGAACAGGGAAGCCACAGCAGGACACTAAAGTTCTTCACCAACACCCACTGATCGTAGTTCTTTGATGTAGGTAATGTTTTTGGCACAGAATATTATATATATTTAAAGTAAATCGCAGGCGAACATTGACGAAGCGCTCGATGCTGTGCGCGCGCGCTTTCCGTTGGGTACCGTCGACGACTTGTTCCCGAATGTCCATAGTCGCTGCGCTCGGCAAGGACAGTGTTCCTTGTTCCCTTTGCGGGCCTCGTGCTGGCAATGCATTTCATTCGAGACGACGCCACTACGACACATGGACGTCATGGGCTTGTAGGAGTCGCATTCTGAGTATAATACCGTATGATAAAATGGCGCAGGTAAAAAAATAGGTAGTAGCTATTTAAGTAGTTTATTATAATATAATAAACTACTTAAATAGCTACTAAATACATATTATGTCGGTGGGACAACCTCATTTATTTTTTAGAATAATCGCAGTGACCACCACGACAACTCCAAACGTACAGCATTTAGCATTTTCCTTTTTTTTATGTAACTCGGTGACGAGACGACCATGTCGCCCACCTGATGTTAAGCGTCACGGTTAACGGTTAACAGTTCAGAGCCACACAGAAGTTAGAACTTCAACAGTTCAAAACTAGGCGCGGCAAAGCATTGCGCTCGTCACCCTGAGATGTTAGTTGTTAAATCTCTGTATGCCCAGTAATTTCGCTGGAAACATTGTCCTTCAATCCGGAACACAGTAATGCTTGCATACTACTGCTTGGAGGTTGAATAACTGGCAAAGGTGTGGTACTTCCCCAGGCGGACTCTGCAAGAGAGACATATATATATACCTAGACATTAATTTCACGGGAGCAAAACAAACACACTAAGCCGTCGTTGTTTGTTTCATTTACTCTAATTAAATGTATGTCTAGCTATCCTCGTCAAAAAATAAGACCAGACCCTTGTGGACTTTACTGTCGAAGAAGAAGGAAAACCACCAACTCTTTGAGAATATTTCCATCTCCTTCGCGAAAAAAAAAACAATAAGCAGCCATAAAAGATTAGGATTGCTGTTCTAAAAACTAAAGATAACTTGTGGTGTGTCCCATATAATAATACATAAAATACATAAATGTAAGATAAACACGCGCAACCGTTTGGTAGGATCTCTGTCTTCGCGGCGGTGGGTCGGCGCATGCGCAGTACTGCGCATCGACGTAGCCGGCGCGCGCGCAGCGGTTTATCAGAAGCGGATAGCGATTCCACTTCGCAAGGTAAGTATTTTTGTATTGTGTATTTATTAATTATATTTCTTTATTATTTCGGTTTCATATTATCTTACATTTATGTATTTTATGTATTATTGTATGGGACACACCACAAACTTTTGGTTTGTTTTTTTGATTTGCACTCAGTAATTTTTTATGTAAAAAATGTCGAAAAAGTGAAAACGAGATGTCCTACATAAGGGACTAAGTTCCAAATAATTCTCTGTATGAATAATGAATAATTTTATTTTTAAATAGGCATAAACAATCTTGTTGTCAACGTTTTTAAACTTATAGGTAATATAGATACTTAATAACTACTTATTTATATTACTTACAGAAGTACTTAGTACATACTATGTAGTAATTCAATAAAATACTTATCTCTATGAGTAATAAATACAATGGCACTAGTTGTAAAATGTTTTATAAAAGTAAGTAATTTAGTACATATTTTTTATAATAAATACATACTAAGGTAAAAGAAAGCTAATTAAGGGGCTTATATTAAAAAAACTTCCACGTACAGATAACAAGCATATTTTTCAAAGATAAAAATATAATCCATGTCTTTATCGTGTTTTTTTTTCCATTAGTGTCCCATACACAGATGTCTGTGGTTCCATAATATAGGATTAAACGAACTTACAAAGTGAAGTTCTATCAATATTATATGAGTACTTCATGTGATAAAATCATTTAAAATAATAAACTAGGTATTCTATGGTACTAAAGATACCACACATCTAAATCCGTGCAGGTCTTCAGTAAGTATGGTGGAGTTGAGGAACCTACTACAAAATACCTAAACGCTAATTGTTTTAGGCAGTCGTGTAAAAAGAATTAGCGCACGTTGCGCTAGTTCAAACAAACGATTGCTAATAATGTATTACTAAACTAGGAAATCAATCAATATTATGCACTAATCGTTCCTAACTACTTTATATCAGAGTATGTAATAATCACTTGATTAAACATTAGGGAGGGGCTCAAATCTGGCGACAAAAGGAGTGTATCTCGAGGTCCATTCAATGTTTTTTTTTACAATTGACAGTAATTTATTTTGTACAAAAAAACATTTAGAAAAATAAATTAAAAAGTGAAAAATAAACAAAATGTATATAGATTTTTTTGCCACAAACCAGCCCCAACTCAGCAAGATGCTGGTTGTACCCGACCAGCGCTGGTCTTCCGTTGGGACCGGCAGGTGACGTCACGCACGAGAACAAAAAACTAACTAAAAAACAAAATGTATCATCCACCTGCATCTTCAGTCTACCCGTGAACATGGCGCATGCGACTCTGCCGAAATATCGGGAACTCAACAAAAATTAAAATCGTGATGAATATCCCACGAGTACTAATAGTAATGTAGTAAACCACCACGAAAGTTTAAAACAGTGTATTAAAAAAAAAAAGTTTTTTGTCGATTTAACTTTCAATGTTTGTGTGAATGTATGTATGTTAAGGTCAAATCTTGCAACTGAATTTAAGATCAATTACCCTTGTTCAATTGAGTTCAAATGCATGCCTGTCAAGTTCCGACAATATTATGACAGCGAGCTGATCTGATGATGGATAAGGAAGGTTAAAAACGGGTCTCCTCAGTAACTAACAGTCGATTGATGGAGCTAGACCTCATTTTGATCAGCGTAAAGTTTTTATAATAACTTGTCAGGTTTTTTTTTCAATAAAAGCTTATTTTATTTATACTAACCAAACTAAATAATAGAACCAAAGATACATAATATAATTATGTAGCCGTTTCGGGCTTCATCCTGGTGCAAAGGATGGCCACTGCCATCCAGCGAGGCAATGCAGCTAGCGTTTGAGAACCTTTGCATAGGGTACAGTTAGGGGCGGATTATTTGACTTGATTTAGTTTTAAATAGTATTTTTTTTTTGAGTTTTATTTATCTAATAAATTATAAATGATAACTTTATCCCAAAATAAAAACTCTAATACTTAAGTTATCGGGTGCACGGAAAGGAAATAAACATTTATTGGGTTTAGCCCCCCAAAACAAACTGTACTTAAATAAAATCAGTGCTATAGAAAAAATAACAATGTTAGAGACTCTACATATAAAGTTACTTTGTACATACTAGTTTTTTTTATTTTAAATTCAGTAATGCACATTATACCCAGCCGAAATATGCATTACTTACATAGGTACTTATCTACCTATACCAAAGAATATAAGGTTAATATAAGTTGAAATATTTTGATTTTAAACCAAGCTGAGAAGTACGTGTTGCCGCGCTGCCCTTTTGGTATGAATTGGCCCTAAGTTCAAAAATCAAATGTAAAAATGTACACTTCATGAATAAGCATATTGATTGCCAAAAAAATAAAAAATACAAGATATACATATACAAACGCTGTAAATAATGACGTTCAAAATTCTAAATAATTATATTAAATACACAAAAAAAAATGGACAAATAATAAAAAAGATATACACCATACATAATATCTACAACATGACCAAACAAACAAACATAAACGTATCATATAGAACGGTGAGGATCCTGAACTACTGGAAGACTTCAAATAGTGGTTCTTGGTTTCTCTCCGGCTTGTACCTCTTAGGGCTTTCAGTATCGTCGTCGATGTAGTCGCAAGGTACAAAAAGCTGTAAAAATACAAAAAGATATTACAAGCAAATAGACAAATAAACTTGAACAGCACTAAAGCACCTATCAAAATATTATGAAGAGTTTTTAAATTTTTAAGACCCGACCCACCAAATCCAGTTTAAAACCGTAGCTGTAGTCCGTAGCAGGTGTCAAAGTCACAGATGTCAAAGTAGGAGGTGCCTAAGAAGCAAAACTCGTAACGTATAGTCCTTGAATCCCAATCCTCGAAATAAACACTTCACGGTACGGGCCCCGGCGCTGATGACTGATGATGATGATCTGTCACTGATGACAGATGTCAAAGTAGCAGGCTTCAAAGAGGCAGATGTCGAGGTAGCAGGTGTCAGTGACGAATATCTAAATAGCAGGTTTCAAAATTGCAGATGTCAGAGGTGTCACAGTGACAGATATCAAAGTAGCAGGTGCGTCAGTGACAGATTTCAAATAGCTGGTTTAAAAATGACATGTGGCAAAATGGCAGGTATCAAAGTGACAGATGTCACAGGAGCAGCAGTCAACACTTAAAACAAAAAAATTGTTCGTAAATCTTTTACCCTCTCGTTAATAGGCTTCCCCTCGAGCACATATTTCAGCTTGCTCATCTGGCACGGGCTGAGGATCTTCTCTAAGTTGCTGGCCAGGTTCTGGTCCCTGGGGATATCTCTTCTGTGCCCGTCACGTTTCCCGTTCGTCCAGCCCCGGGAGTACTGGAAGGTTTGCGCTGTCACTGAGGCCAGGGTCACGAAGATGAGGAGCAAGGTTGTGTTAGTCACCATGATTAGACCTGGAAGCAGAAATGGGCATTTCCCATTATCGCCCCATAGTCCACTGCTGCAATTTTGTTAGCTGAACAGTTACTTTATACTGTAGAAACATAAAAGTAGGTACAGAATGATGATAGTTCTTATCCGTCACACTAGTGGGAGCAGTGTGAAGGTTAGTTAGTCGTGGTCAGTCATGAGTGTGAACGTAAGACAAGATTACGTAACAGTGCTAAGGTTAGGAAAGCGAATTCCAATTTTCTTCCTAACCGTCACACCAGTGTGACAGAGAAGTGTGAAGGTAAGTCGGTCACGAACAAACTTTTTTTTTTGTGTGTACAGCCACAATATAAGTAATATTATTTTATAAATTAATAAAGAGTTATCTTATCTATCTTATCTTACTAGTAGTTCGCGGCGAACTGAGACGTCGCGACCCCTATATCTTCACAACCCCTGAAAAGATTCAGCTCATATTTGAACTTGAAAATTGTATTGAAATGAACTACTTGAATACAAAATTTCACGAAGATCGGATCAGTGATTCGCAAGTTATCATCGGACAAATATACACACAAACATACATACAAATGCCGATTTGTCCCAAGTAAACTCTGAGAACTTTGCTTCGCTCGGTTAATTATGTTTTTTTTTAAATTCTGTTGTAGTCATTTTATATATCTTCAATAATGTACAAATGTCCGATCGAGACAAAATATATACGCGACTAATGTATTTTATTTCACAAAGATTCCCCATTCCAAATCTGTGAGATGGGCCGCTACAGTGAACCTTATCGCGCCATTCGCGCCGCGATACGGTTCACGGTAGCGTCGGCGGCTGAACCTAAAGCAAGCCTCGGTACGGGCCCTTATAGGTCGTGTGCAGTAAGACCGTCCGACGACGCTCCATGACATTACAAGTATGCTGCAAATGTCACCGAGCGTCGTACGACCTTACAGAAAACGGCTCTGTAGTACAAGCTAGGTTACTAGTCAATTTTTACTGGATTATTCTGATTAAAACAATAGAAGTTCCGCAATTCTAACCTTCACTATAATGCAACTCATTTATATTATTTAATATTTATTACTACAAAGGAACTCTGAAGATAAAACTTAAACTACGAACGGCGAATGGCGTGGAAAATAAGGTGAATAAAATTACTTGTAGATGTACGGGTTTCGATCATAAAACTCCCTTTTATCGCTGCATTTTCCTGAGCACTGCGTAGATTGTGTTTATGATATTAATCGTAGTTATCATTGTCTGCAATGGGTGCTCGGTCAGACTATAGACATCAGTACTAAAACACACCTTTACTCTCTGCTTCAGCCCTTAAACATCTCACTGCTGAGATATCAGCGTACCCTCGAAGCGTGATTAGGCCATATCCACCGCGCTGGCCCAGTGCGGGTTGGCGGTTCCACATACGCCATCGAATTTCTTCTCCGGAAATATGCAGGTTTCCTCACGATGTTTTCCTTTACCGAAAAGCCAGTGGTATATCCGTACGCAAGCTCCAAATAACTCATTGGTATATACAGGCGCGCCCGGGTTCGAACCGCTACCTCATGAATGTGAGGTAAGCCTGCTCCCACTGAGCTACCACGACTGTTTTTGTTCGTTTTTGGGCTTTACCTTAGTTTAAAATCTTCGTAAACTTCGTAGATCTATCCGCTAGATCCGAGCGAAGCGAAGGTCTCAGAGTTTACTGGGACAAATCGGCATTTGTATGTATGTTTGTGTGTATATTTGTCCGATGATAACTTGCGAACCGTTAACCCGATCTTCATGAAATTTTGTAGGCAAGTAGTTCATTTCAATACAATTTTTAAGTTCGAATATGAGCTGAATCGGTTCAGGGGTCGCGAGGTCTCAGTTTGGCGCGAACTACTAGTTATCTACTGATTCAGAAGACTGTAAGAGCGCCTCAAGCCATCCTATAGCTAATTATAAACAAGAAATTCATCTATTGCCAATGAACTAGGCACGAGACCGGAACTAAATAAGGCGCAGTTAATTCCTTCGTTCCCGTAGGCAAAGCTTAGGCCTCTATAACGATTTGACCGGTTGATCCGGTGAGCCAGTTGATCGGGCTTTACATCGATTTGCATATTGCATTCAAACTTGTCCGTCACGCAAACTGTCCGAATTATAGATGTACATATATTCCAGAGCTTCAAGCTGTCTCTGGTTTGTCAAAGATCTTTGTTGCTTTGTTTGTTCCTCATTCGCGCGGCAACAGACCAACGGATCGAACTTTCGAACTAAACTTTTGCATTCGAGAGTGACATAAGCTTTTTATCCCGGGAAAATGTACGGTACCTGAGGGTTTTTTACGCGGGTGAAACGGGGTGCAGCTAGTTTTTTTTTCTTTTTTTTATGTCACTCGGTGACGAGACGAGGTAATCGCTCACCTGATATTAAGCGCCACGCGTGCCCATAACAGTTCATTGCCACCCAGAATTTTGAACTTCAACACTTCAAAACTATGCGCGGCAGTGCACTGCACCGTTAGATGTTAAATCTCTGTATGCCCAGTAATTACGCTGGAAACATTGCTTTGCACAGTAATTCTTGCACACTACTGCTTGGCGGTTGAATAACTGGCTAAGGTGTGGTACTTCCCCAGGCGGACTCTGCAGAGAGCCCTACCACTACCAAATTTATTTAAAGTTAATAATACAAAATGGTCGGTCATGTTTTTGCTGATGAGAAGCAGTGACGCGTAGCGAGAGAAGAACAGCAGCCATATTGGATAACTTTTCTAGTTGTGGCCTTTGCTTTCATGAAAGACAAACTGGGTTTTACAAAGCTCATTCTTTTGAGTCCACTTTTTTACCGCGACTTACGACTGTTTTATCCTATTCAGGGGAGCAAACCAACTTTAGTTCTGAATCTCTTTATGCACTAAAGTTTTCCTGGAATCATTGACCTTGAATACGATCAACACAGAAAAGTGCAAACTTTCAACAAAAAGCAACGTCTGGCAACAAAAGAGCACTACAGTTTAGCAACGGAACCGTGTCGTCCATAATCTTACCTTTACTAATAGAAAAATTATACGAGAAGAATGACAATTTCATACAAAAAAGTGTACCCCCGTAAAAACAGCATAAACTAGATGGCGCTTACGTATTTTTTTTTATTTTTTTTATTTACAATATTGCTCCACGGACTCCGGGGTCCGTGCCATTTATCAAGTTTTACAAATATTTTATCAACTAAAACGGAATATAAATACTAAAGATGGCGCTTACGTATTTAGTCAGATAATGTTCAAACCGCTATAAAAGCTGATTAACGTATGGGTATATAGAAACGTAGTATTGGTTAGTTCAAATTAGATTGCAATATATACAAACTACAAATGTTTTCAAAAATAATGCTTTCAAAGCCATCTCTTGATAACCTAGCGTGTTTAGCAAATAAAATATGTAAGTATTCATTTTACTTATATTACTAATTATTATTTATCTATTATTCATAACAAGTAGTGTTTTTCTCCGTAAGAATGAGTTAGCTTGGGTTTCTATTTCATGTCAAGCCGAAATTGTGACGATCATGTCGCAATTCAAAGAAAACTACACACTAGCGACATCTTACGTTCTTATCAGTTGCTACATTCTGCGGGCTTATCCTCTAACTTTGAAACGTTCGTGATTCTGATTGCGAGAGCATGCGATCTCGCTCTTACCAACTTAGTCGCATTATGCGCGGTCCCGCTCGCGCAACTCTCGCTATTTACGGGATAAGCCCACAGGTTACGTATCTTTCTATGGCCATTGGCACCCTTCTTTATATAATTTCTCTGTCTTAACTTCATCTTAGATAGATAGATTAACTCTTTATTGTTCACAAAAAAATTAACATAATTTCAAAACAGGCTTAAAAACTAGTGTAACATCTGGCGGCCTTATCGCTGAAAGCGATCTCTTCCAGGCAACCATAGAATGGAGAGGATTCATAAAAAAGGTAGAAGACGGGGTGTGCAACGATGGAGATTATTTGATACTTATACTCTAATAAACCAATATAATTATAAACATAGAAACTAATAATAATATATTAATAAATAACAGATATAGACCTTATATAAAATAAATACACGAATAAAATACACAAAATATATACTTCTTACATCTTAGTACCTATCGCAGTAATATCAAGACTATCAAGTATTAGAACTACTTATCGTCCAGTGTCCATATTAGTTAGTAAGTAATCCATAAATGTAAGACTAATCTTACTTACTACGATCTACATCAAACTTTCTTCACGATACGGTCAATGTGAAACTGTTGTATCTGCCTGTTAGTTATCTTTTTACCCGACTGCCCAAGTAAGAGGATAATGTTTATGGAGTGTATGTAAGTACGTGAGTATATGTTTGTGTGTATTACCTCCTGCAGTTTAAATGGCTTGACCGATTTTGACGAGGTGTCGTTAGAATCCTCTTTTTGTCATAAGTGACATAGGCTACGTTTTGCAGTCGGGTATTTTGTCAAATACTTGTAGAACTAGTAGTTCGCGCCGAACTGAGGACCTCGCGACCCGTATAAATAATATATAACTTAACTAGCTGTTACCCGCGACTGTGTCAGGGGATGAAAAAAATATTCGCTGTACCCCATCATGAGGGGTGTCATTGAACAGGTCTTTGAAAGATAACAACTTTGAAAGAATAAAAAAATCATAATTATATATTAACAAGGTAGCCGTCAATACATGTATTGAGTGGGGATAAAAAAAACCTCGTCGGTCCCCCACATGTGGGGGACCATTAAATAGGTCTTCTAAAAAGAAAGTTAAGGTTTTCAACACCATTTTTTTATAAGACGTACCGCTTGCAAAATATGGGCTGACAAAGTTGCTTGTAATGTGTGTGTGTGTGTGTAACTACGAAAACTCCAAAACTTGTTATCATCCATGTTGATCTTAGTAAAATCTTTTTTTTTTATTTTTTTTTTGGGCTACATGGTGATTATGACTTTTTGAGATAAACGGAATAATTCTTCAGACGTCCTACTCGCCTACGGAACCCTACTAAGCATGGCCCGACCACTCTTAACAAGTTATATTTAAACAATCCCACTGGCCATTGTTGTAATAATGCTACGAGATTTTTTCTCGTAGCAGAAGTCTACGAATCATGCTACGGTGCTACGAGCGAACACTCGTAGCATCGTAGCGTATTTGCGACGCAATGTAGCTATACATGAAAAAAAATATCATTTTGATAAATACGTAATGCAATTTTCATTTCAAAAATCTTAAATTTATTTTCAAAAAAAAGTTCCAATGGTTATGACAAACTCAGAGTAAGCACAGTTTTCTCAACAAAAGAAAGAAATGCTATTGGTTTAAATTTACCCATGTAAAAATATTTTGTTATCGTGCAAGACAAATTCGTCAAATTTGAAAAAATATAAATTGTGTTTGGTTAAAAGACACACATAGAGAAGAACATATAAGCTAGTGCCACAAACTGGCGGCCTATTGCTAAAAGGGAAATCGTCCAGGTATCCATTTTTATTACGTTTTTACAGGAAAATTTAATATCATTTTTTGTAAAATTTACAAGAATAGATTTTTTAATTATATCATCATTATCATAATCATCATCATCAGCCAGAAGAAGTCCACTGCTGAATAAAGGCCTTCCCTTAGAAGGGGGTTCCATAATCCCCACGCTTGGCAGGCTTAGGGCAGAACACTCAGGTTTAATAAGAGGACGCTGCTGCGCGTCCTCCGGTGGTTCTGTTCGCAGTTTTAGAACATAAAGTTACCTAGTTACCTACCCGGGTTTGGGTAGGTACCACTTGAGCATAATATAAAATATAATATTATACTTACCCAAAAATCAACAAACAGTAACACAAAAATTCCAAACAAGCACTTTGAATACTGGCAACTTTTATATTCAAACTTTTAATTCTTCAAAAAGCAAATTATTAGTAGATCTAATGAATTTGTAGTTGTTCACTGTTGAAGGATCTCTGGTTGACTGTGGAAGGAGCACCGAGAGCAGTTGCTTATATACGGAGAGATGTATTCTGGAATGGAGGGCTCATTGTGTAGGCGATTCATAAATTACGAAATTCGTAGTTTCACCCGACTCAAGAAGGAGGGAATATTTTGTGGTATATACGGGTTGTTTTAAAAACTGTTATATAACTCAAGATAGCGGTTTATTAGATTAGGGCTAGTTTTAAGTGAAATCCAGTATAATTGACCGAGCGAAGCGAAGGTCTCAGAGTTTACTGGGACAAATCGGCATTTGTATGTATATTTGTATGTTTGTATGTTTGTGTGTATATTTGTCCGATGATAACTTGCGAACCGTTGATCTGATCTTCATGAAATTTTGTAGGCAAGTAGTTCATTTCAATACAATTTTTAAGTTCAAATATGAGCTGAATCGGTTCAGGGGTTGTGAAGGTATAGGGGTCGCGAGGTCTCAGTTCGACGCGAACTACTAGTATCATAGAAACTAAAAAATAAAATACTTATTTATATTAATAATAATAATTTAACTATTTAAATTAAATTTAACATCTTACATAAATACATTTTTGTTTTTACATAGTTTTAAGTTGTATATATATTTATGATTTATTTTTACTTAGGGTTAATTTCAATTTATTTATTATTTAATGTTATTTAAGTTACTTATCGTCATTAAAATCTAAAAAAATATTGTGTATTTATCAACATTTTAACTATAATAAATTAAACAAGAATATAAGTGGAATATAAACTTACATTATCGTCAATCCGAACTTGAACCGACCGGAAAAAAAATGCTGTTGCTGTTGTGTCGCAAATCAAGCTACTTTCGTTTCGAATTAAAATGGAAAAAATAAAGTTTGGGCTATATAGCTCTATCATGGTTATTAGACCACCTGGAGGCCTCCAGGCGGTCTAAAAACTCTCTGACAAAAGTCTGATTTTGGTTGTTAAATGTTGTTCTATTATAGCTGATTCTAGAAACTTTTTAGGACAAAATTTATACAAACTTTATACGTGATATATTTACACAAAATTTCATGAAGATACTGTTTCGGGATGGCAACACATCGACAACACCTTTAGTGTTGCAGGTGTCCATGGGTGGCGGTTTGCTTACCATCAGGCGATTCGTCAGCTTGTATGCAGCGCTTTATAAAAATAAAAATAAATGTAGCCACGGCTCGTAATCGCAAATATACAAATACTGGTTTCACTAGATTAAGGGTGGATTTACAAACAAATACTTTCTTAGGTCTCCCATAGGGGCGCTTCGTGTGATATTACGCTATTAGCCACATTCTTGTTTTTATGTACATTTTTTTTTCACATTTAAGTTTTTTTTTTTTTTAATTACAGCAGAAAATTATTTATTTGTGGAGTTCAGCGTCACCCATAAATTTTAACTTAACAGTTAAAAACCATGTGCGCAATACACTGCGCTCGTCACTCTGAGATATTAGACGTTAAATCTCTTTGTACCTAGAAAATTCAGTGGAAACTGCCGAAACAGTAATGTTTGCACACTACTACTTAGTGGTTGAATAGCTGGTACTTCAGGCAGATACTTCAAGAGCCTTACCACTACAAAAACTTTGCTTGGCTTGTTCAAATTGATTGACAAAATCACGAAGACTTTGAAATTAAATATTACGAAGTGATTTTAAAGGCAAAAATAAAAGGCAAGGTAATAATGCCTCATAAAGTCATACATGAACCTCATAACGACTGCTGCGAGGGAAAATACTTTATTATAAAACGTGCGCACAACGTGTTCATGGAAAAACAGGTGCTTCCACGTGAAGCTATAAGGATTCTTTTCTGCATTGATAAAAAGTTAGACTGTCGGTCTGTTGAAAACTGACGTAAAATGGAACTTGATTAGAAAGATAAACAAACAGTAAATAAAAAATTATACGAGAGGAATGATAATATCATACAAAAAGTTGTACCCCCGAAAATACAGCAGACGATGTATTTAGACAGCTAATGTTCAAACCGCTATAAAAGCCGGTGAAAATAAGGTTAATATAGAAACATAGTATTGGTATATATCCCCAATTTAAGGTTTGGTTTAAATAACATTGCAATATATAACGAAAAAAAAAAATTTTCATAAATAATATTTTCAACGCCATCTTTTGAGCACACATCATGTTTTGAAAATAAAATATAAAACGAATAGTTTTACTGATATTATACTAATGCAAAAATATTCTTAACTCAAGCAGAAATTGGGACGATCATGGCGCAGCTTAAAGCACTAGCGACATCTTACGTCCTTATCAGTTACTATAATCGGGTTTCTCATCTGTCTATGGCCATTGGCACTCTTCTTTACATCATTTATCTATTCTTTATGCTGTTAAAAAGTAATATTATTAAAATAAAAACAGAAAATACCCGACTGCAAAATGTGACCTATGACACTCCCGATGTAATGGGAAATCCAACGACACCTCACCCATCAAAATTGGTAAAGCCGTTTCGACTACAGGAGGTAATTAATATACGATCACACAAACATACAATAAGTATTCACATAGACACCAAAAAAAAATACCCTTCTTTGCAGTCGGGTAGAAACTAATCTTATGAACTCTATATTGCAGGAATTACAAAGAGTAAATAAATTATATCTAACTAGCGACCCGCCCCGACTACGCATGGGTAACAAATTTCACAGGATCACCCATCACAGTACCCATTGGGCTAATCTGAAGATTGCCTGAAAATTTCATCAAAATCAGTATATATATAGAGTATATAGGGAGCATACATACATCGCCTTTCATACATAAAGATCATGATGTAGTTTCGATTAACGCCCCATAGAGGCGCTGTTTCATACATTTTATAAGTTTTTTCTAGAAGAAAGAAGATAGAAGATGGAAGTTATGCTAAAGGTGCAGAATATTAAAAAAAATACAAAATAGTTTAGGTTTTGGAGCGGCGCCGCGGTATGCAATTAGACTTTTCAATATTATTTATAAATATGTGGGGGCACGTAATACTTACATATTTTATGCATATGTTGCTTATACTTGCAGAGATTTTGGTGTTATACAACCTAAGAATAGCGTATACCGCCATCTTGTCCATACAAAGACCGTAGTCTGATGCTATCCTAAATGTTATCCAATTTCGATGATTTTTTTACATGTTATCTACATCGTGGAAAACTATGCTTGTATGTTTTTTTTTTTTTTTAATTCGCAATGGCTTCGTTGTTATAGGCACTTAAGGTGACATTTTTTTTGCATCGAAATTACGACGAAGAAAAGTATTTTTAGTAGAATACCATTTTTTTTTTTAAAGCAAGACAGCGGCGTAGATTATTTTGGTTTATCCAAGCCATTGACACTTATAACAAAAGATTTTTTTAAGATTTAGGGGGCGATAGCAGACTCCCTAAATCCGTACCCCGGAAACGCTAATTTCATCAAAAAGTTAGGAAAAATCTGTAACTCTCTCTATTGCACGCACGAGAAACAGAACGACAGTTATACAATTTCAAATATCAACGCCGAAACCTCGCGGAAGGACTATCCTCATAACTTAATAAAATGTAGGTGCCGCAATATAAGCAATTTAATATCCGTATTTTCTCAAAAAATAATAATGATAATAATTGATAAATTATGATACTAGCAATCATGCCAATATCGCGTCCAGTACCAATATGCATAAGGGATACATTTTCTGTCCTTAACTTTACAAAGAGATATTTTTTAATAAAACGAATGTACTATAAAAAAAAAAAACTATAAACTGTATATTTTTTAAATTTAAAGAAAAGAGTGTTTTACTAACCAGAAACTATTATTATATAATTTAAGTAATTTAAACCCTGAAACCCCGCCGGGGTTTGTTTTTTGTTAACATTATAATTAATTCTCGTATATCGTAAGTGACATTTTGTTTTTCAGGTTTTTTTATTTTCATAATAATACTTGTTATTGTGCGTCTGTTAATGTTGAAATGGTTGTGAAAAAGGGCTCTCACTTCGGAGCGAATTACTAGTTTAAATAACTGTTAATGTATTTCCATTACTCACTTAAATAATAACTATTGCAATGGCACTAATTGATTTCCAGTGCATGAATTTAATTGGAGTATTGGTTTGAAAATGCAGGGTTATAAGGAAACGGTGTGCAACGCTGAAAGGATCTCATGATTGTGAACAACTTTTACTATGAGACCAACCCTGAACACGAAAAATAAAATCAGCTATTCCAAACATTTTGTCGAGCGTCATTGACATTTTCTGTGGTGTTCCATAGTTTTTTTTTTGTTTGTTTTCATTATATATCGGAAGTGACATTTTGCTTTTCGGGTTTCTTTTCTTTTCATAATAATAATTGTTATTAAATAAATATAAATATTACATATTTTTATATAAATATTTTTTTCGGCTTCATGGTTGGTCCCTCAGTAAAAGTTGTTCATAATGATAAGTACTATGAGCCCTTTTCGGCTTAGCATACCCTTTTCTTATAACCCTGTATAGAACAATTTCTTCGGTACATATACCTACTAAAGCCCTACGATTCTGTGCAACTTTTTGCTTCAGTTAATTAGTCCATGCTCCAGATACACCCAGACACAGGTGGAAACACTCAGGTGTTGTTCGTTACCAGAAACCACTTGTGTGCACGTGGTTTCAATCGCTACCATAAAATAGATTTGGTGCTGTGTGACTGAAAGTCAATTTACCGACTTTTTCCGAGCGAACGACCATTTTGAACGGCTTGACCACAGAAGAGTTTTTTTTTCTTATCTCTTTTCTGCGGGCTTGTCCGATTTTTGGATTGCGGAGTTTTGTTAGAATAAGATTCATCTTTGTATCTGAAACATCAAAGGATAGATTTAAAGACTTTCAATGGCGTCGTTTCGTTTCAATTCCCGCTAAACCAAACTTAGTGCTATTGCTGTCTTTTAATAATAGAAACACAAGAAAAAGATAGCATGCATTTTAGTTCTGTCAAACGAGTTTACCGATTAAAGCCGCGACGAAAAACGTACACTAGCGACACTTGAAACTTGTTTTAAATCGGCACCCGCTACGGTCTCGCCTAAGTTTGTATGAAGAACTAAGATCTGACTAATTTGACAGCACTATAATTCATGCCATCTCTACCTTGTGTTCCTATTTAGTAAGAGACAGCGATAGCTTAATTGCGTTTAGTGAATGCACGGTGGAATTGCGCCTAATATATACCTAACACAACTAACACTAATCAGAACTACATGTTTAATTTCCTAGCTATACGCGCAAAATGTACTTACTCAATTGTTGTGTTTTTTTTGTCCAATAAATATTATTATTCCCCTTATTTTTTTGAGGTTTATGTTTTTTTATATTATTAATCATCATCATCATCAGCCAGAAGACGTCCACTGCAAGAAATAGGCTTCCCCCTTAGAGCGCCACACCGACCGACAACGTGCCACTTGCATCCACCGGTTGCCCGCGACTTTCACAATGTCGTACTTCAATATTAATTAATGAGTTTATTTGCAAAACTCGCTAGGATCTCAAGAGATGGCGTTGAAAGCATTATTTTTGGAAACATATTTTTTATGTCGTAAATTGCAATCTAACTTGAACTAAACCTTAAATAGCGAACATAATAATACTATGTTATTTTACAGCGGTTTGCATAATAGCTGATTAAATACGTAAGCGCCATCTAGATTTACGGTTCACGGAACGGCTTCAACGGAATATCAGGGAACCTATTCCTATGTGCTCGAGATTATCTCGGTCACTGTCTCTCTAATTTAGAATTTAATGGGAGTGAGAGTGACTGAGATAATCTCTAGCGCACAGGAATAGGATCCCTGCGCTGTTTCCTAAACAGCATAATGCTGAGTTGAGGCCATTTTTTTGACACATGACATTGACTGCTAAACTTATTTGATATTGCTCACCTTCAATTTTTTATTTTATTTTCTTTCCTTCTAAGAGGATTTTGGCGTCGCACGTCTTATGCATTTGCCAGTGTCAAGTATACATATATATTCTCAAGTTTTGTTAGATGTTATCAAACAAGTCATAGTCACGGTCAAAGACGAGCAAAGCAAGTCACGGTCAAGTCAAAGTCATGCCCCAGTAAAGTGGTGAAAACTTTACTAGAGCCTTCTTTGGAGTTTTGGAAACAGCATGAAAATACACGTTTCACGACATCATACCATTCACCAACACTCGTGCATGTTTACGAAAACTTAACTGGTAAAAATTCACCGTTTTTACACATTAACACTCGAAATAACACAAGTTTTGGAAAATAATAAAATGACGCGACATGAATTCTTCACGTTCCCGCCAAAACCGATCTTCAATTTATTTAATGTTAATGTTGTTGCAAATTAAATTATTTTCTTTCTTTCTTTTAAGCAGATTATTCGATGGTACAGTGCTTTGTATGAGATTTTTATTCTTCTCGTGTAGATTTTCTTTGTCTAGTGTAACCAAGAGGTACGAGTTGATATCTACGAGGAATTTGGTGTAACTCGAAGCTAAATTCGACGCGTCGTACATAATTGAGGGTGGTCATTATTTCCCTGGACAGCTACGTTTTCCTAGAGGGTCAAACGACCTTTGAAATAAACTATACCTGCATGTATTATGTTTATTTTGTGTTCAGGAAAGTTATCTATACCGATAAAAGGCATTGTCCTGACTGACTGACCTATAGACAACGTATAGCCTAAGCCGGCGGACGTAGAGACTTGAAATTTGGACGGTATTTTTATTGAAAGGTGTAAATGTACACTAAGAAAGGATTTTTTGAAAATCAACTCCTAAAAGGGTGAAATAGGGGGTTAAAGTTTGTATGAAACTTTTTATTCTCTGGTTCGATTGATACCAAACATGGTATGGATACTCTAAAAGAAAAATAAAAAGATACGGGTATCTCAGTTGTTTCAAAATCAGCTCCATTAGTACCTACCAAAAAAAAATAGCATGTTTGTTTCTCGTTAACTTTGTAACGGCTGTACATATTTTGATGAAATTTGGTTTCGGGGTATCTTATGGCATAGCTAACACAAGCTATTTTTATCCCGGTAAAATATATAGTTTCTGTGTGATAAGAAATAATTATTAACCTTCGTAGTAGGTCAATGGATGTTCCACAGAAAAACGCGGGCGAAGCCGCGGGCAGGAGCTAATTTAAAAATAAGGCTCTGAGATATCGAGCTTTGCATTACGCACTTACTAGAGAGCATTGTGAAACATTGTGACCGCAGCTACCGGTGGATGCAAATTTCAAACTTTCTTTCAGTGTGGGTTTCTAAGGTGAGACCTATGTTCAGCACTAGATGATGATGATGATGACTAGAGCATTACGCTCGCATTGTGACATTCCATCTTTGCCAAACTTCTGTCAGTCATTTGCCAACTCTTTTTTTTGATAGGCTCTTTTGCCGAGTGCGCTTTGGCTTCATCCAGTAGTGGATACGAGCTGTTAACAAGATATGACCACAGATACCTAACGAATATAATTTTAACAAAAAAAAACAGGCCAATATTCTGAAAAAATGCACTATCGAATGATCTATGTATTCTATGTATGTATTTACAAAAAAAAAAGTATTTATGTATTCTATCAGTTATCTGGTTCCCATAGTACAAGCTTGCTTAGTTTGGGGCTAGATGGCGCTGTGTGTAAATAACGTCCATCCATCCATCAATATCCATCTTGGCGCCGCCAGTGAAATACTTATCATTGTGGAGTTCCGATGGCTATCTGTGGTCTTCTTCAACAGTTCCACTTCACCAAATGATATTTTCTGAATGCAAATGCTTGACTTGCTTGATAAAATTAACAGGTCAAGCATTTGGCAGGCGTACCAAAATCGCTATATATGTATGCCTCTAATATTTGAAGAGTTCCTCGTGGATCGCATTATCAGAACTGGACTTTGATTAAGTTGCTTCAATCTGGAAGTATCTGCTTTCAAATTAAAAAAGAGTTCTGCGGTAACAAACATAACAGAAAATAAAAAGACTTGAGAACCTTCTCCTTTTTCTGGAAGTCGGTTAAAAATACATACAAACTATCAGCTAATAGCGTACCCAGCAAATAAGCTTATCTGCCGATATTTGTAGTTTGGTATCGATTCTGGCATATCTAGGTACCTACTTCATGTAGGTACTAAGATTTTGTAATGGGATTTGAAGATTAAAATAATTACAGGCCAAAGTAATTATGTCTCCACGAATTTTCGTCACTTGCATAAATAGCTGGAATCGACATAGAAGGTACGTTCATCATCATCATCATCAGCCGGAGGAGACGGACATAGGCTAAATTTTTTAGGTTCACGCGAATTATGTCGCGGGTAACAGCTAGTGTTCTATAATAATGATATTTTTGCCGGCCATACTTGAGCCGAACGGTATCGCACGTGACGATGGCAAGAGACCTGATGCTATGACATATTTGATTCCCTGGCCGTAGAAGGCCCTTGGTGTGGGATGCCACATACGTCCCACACAAGCTAGCGGCGTCATCTACCTCCAGGGCGACAGGAGCGGCAGCGGCAGAATCCCACAAAAGGCTGAAATATTAATCGCGGTAGAAAGATTGGGGTATTTGGGGTAGAAACATTAGTCCACCAAGCATATGTTTATCTAAGCATCTGATAGAAAGAACAAAGGACCACAGGGCTGGTGTAAGCACGAAGAATTAGCATTGCAATTCAACGAGGAAACGTCGCCAGCCTTTTGGGTACCCTGCCCTGAGCTCTGTTTTTCATCTGAAAATACTTAGTTGATAAAAGTTTCGATTTGTTTAAAATGTAATAATTAAGATTTATAATAAGCCATATCTAGTAAACCATTTGTAAAATAAATATTTAACCCTTTGATTAAGACGGGCCATAATTAGTAACCACACCATGGGGTGTAGGTAATTTGGCCCACTGTTCGTATAATGAATAGTGTAATAATTAGAACGAGGATATTTTATGTGGGAAGATGGGGAAATTAAATAAGTAGCGGGAGTATTATGGGAAAAGTATCTACTGATACTGACTATACTATATTACACATAGCATGCAGACCTACACATAGGTGCAGGTGACACGTGGGTTTTTACTGAATTGCTGTAACACCACAGCACTATAAACTGTGTGAATATTTTTTACCTTTATAAAGAAAAACTTTAAATATCTAAAAAATATCCACACACTTTATTGTGCTATGTTGTGGTCGCAATTCGGTGAAAGGACATGTGTAATCCGCACAATGTTATGTGAAATAAATAAATAAATAAATAAATATCTGGGACATTATTGCACACACGGTCATCTGACCCCAAACTAAGCAAAGCTTGTGATATGGCTGCCAGAGACTGATATACGTACATAGATATTTTTTAAATACATACTTATATAGATATTAACACCCAGACATAGAAAAAACACAAATATTCATCACATAAATGTTTGTCCTAGATGGGAATCGAACCCACGAAATGTAGTGTAATTGGGTTAACCAAAGGATTTTTTTTTAAATTCCAATATTGCTCCACGGACTCCGGGGTCCGTGCCATTTATCAAGTTTTACAAATATTTTATCAACTAAAACGGAATATAAAAACTAAAGACTTTACAAAAGGAATATACCAACGAATATGCTAATAAAGAGCTAAGTGCTGTTTTAGATTTGCGTATATACTCCGAGCAGTCCAGCTCCCGCTCACGAGTTGACGCATGTGCCAGCCATCGCTCTCCTCAACCATATTGAAGGGAAGAGGGCGACCCGCCACACGACGCCGCCGCAAGAAGAAGCTTTTTAGTGAGCGTGATTGCTCTGGGGTATACACACAAAACCAAAGGGTTAAATGACGCCAACGTGAAATATATCGCTTTTGTGCTATTTTCCAAAACATGTGTTCTTACTTGTGTTAATGTGTAGTAATAGTGGATAATTAATTATCTATTATAAATAAGCGTAAGCAAATCGCCATTTCGTCTTGTTTCCACAACTAGTTAACGCAGTTTTTTTGACAAAGGCAGCAACAGACTTAATTTGTCGTCAAAGTTAACAAACGTTTCAGTATTCGGGGGTAAGTCACTTCGGTACTTATTTAATTCTGACATCTTTACCTCCACTCTGTAATCATCATCAAAGAACAAAATAACAGAAGTTCAACTAATTTAATTTCAGCAAAAACTGCGTAATATTATGGTCTAATACAATTTCACAAGAAATAATAACCAAGTGAATTTCGCGTCTGTAGAATATGCCTTTGCCTTTAAGAGGGTGGAACTTAGAATTAAAATAACAATAACAAACGAAGCAATGAGCCGAATTTCAATGCAAATTGATCGGGGAATTAAAAGGCAGAAAAGAATTTGTTATTTAAGTCTTTGGTAGTGTCATCTGAATTTTTTTAGGGTTCCGTGCTCAACGGAATAGTAAGATTAGGGTTTTGGCAAGCATGAGATTAGAAGACACAATTGCAATTTATTTTACCCGTTTTCGAATATTAAAAATTCGGAGTAGCAAATTGCTGGTTACCAATAATTAAATTGATAATAAATTTGATGAAGAAATATACATTTTAATATTTATTTGTTTTTTTTTTTCATAACTGGTCAAAAGTGACGTATAAACCACAATAATTACTTAATCAAATTAAATCTAAACTGCCTAAAATTACAAATAAAGCACCGCATTTAGGTTGCTGCGTAAGCATTTAGGTAAAGCGGCGGCGCTGCGGGTAAGGTCCAAAAAGCTGGCGAAATTATCCTGATGAAAGGCCATACCAAAGAAAATCTACACGAGAAGAATAACAGTATCATACAAAAAGATGTACCCCCGAAAAAACTGCTTGGTGCTTACCTATTTATTATATTTTTTTTTATTTAGTCAGTTTATGTCCAAATCGCTATAAAAGCTGATGAAAATATGGTTAATATAAAACCATAGGATTAGTATACGTCCGCTTTTTAAGGTTTAGTTGCAGTGCAATAAACGACGTCAAAATATGTTTTAAACGCCTTCCCATGAGAACTTAGAGGCATTTACAAAAAAGGAGGAGTTGTGACGATCATGTCGCAGATCAAAGCACTATACCACAATCGAGCTACGCATCTTTCTATGGACATTAACACTCTTAGTAGTATAATATCTCTGTTTCGGTATGGCCAAACTTACACTTTGTCCGAGGTCCAGCTAGGTCTTACAGTAGGTATATTAACATAATATGTATATACTTTGACGTACATATTTTTAAATTGAATCTTCCAAACATACATTTTACAGGATTTAAGTAGCCCTCAGTTAGCTGTGACCGTTGTGTTTTTTTTTTCTGTGTGAAACTCCGTATTTGCTGTAACTTTTATTAATTTTGTGACCTAGATTTTGTGCTTGCGTCCTTAGATTTTTTATTTGGAACTACTCGACTGCCCAAGGAGGGTAATGTTTTTGGGTGTATGTAAGAATGCGAGTATGTTCGTGCTTTCCATATAATATATCCTGTAACATAAACGACCGTGAAACGATCTGACCGTTATTGATGAGTGAGGTGTCTGTGCATTCTACTTTATATCCGGATTGTCATGGTATGTCCGAACATGCAACATCTGCGGTCTTGTGTTTTTATTACAATAATAAAAATAATTATTTTAAATAATACTTAGCAATGCTAGCTATTATTAGTAAGTAAATTCTATTAATTTCTCTAAGCCAACGAAACCCAATGTGGCCGAGTCAACCTCACACTTACCAGATATCCTACAAGTGTTTGAAATAGTCCAGTTGTTGGTCCAGTTACTGTTGCACAGTAGTACAAGCAAACGGACTTTGAAGCATATAGAGGGTTATACAATCTGGCCGAGATGCGAGAAAATGTTGGATTTTCGTCAAAATTTAGGAAAGAGCGATCATAATAATATAATAATAACAATAACTATATAATATTTTGGATGCATTTTTATTATACACCTCTAATCACACACATCGACGAATCGTTATTATTTCTGGATCCTGATTTAATACAGTTCGTAATTTTTTCAGTGGCTCTTTCTCTATAACAGTATTCAAACGCTCACGAACTCCATAAAAAAAATTGTAATCTCCACCACTTTACTGGGGCATGACTCAAACTTGATCGTGACTTACGACTTGTTTTATATGTGAACATTGAACTTCACTTGAAATATTACAGTGACACTGGCTATAAATACAAAACGTGTGGAGCCAAAATATAGGAGAACAAATATATTTATATGAAACGGAAACGGGAAACGGCTCATTTCCCGCTTTGTTGCAGTGTATCTCGCAAAAGTGCATTTGTACAGCCGCGGTAAGGAGAGTAGGTAGAGTAAGCTACACAGTTACTAGACAACGCAAACGATTGATTTGTACTTTAAGAGAGAAACACGGGGGATTTCCGAAGTGGGCGTTCGTTCAACGATAACAGTGTCAAAATAGAATGAAAGTAAGTTTTTTTCTCTTGTTTTTTGGCTCCACACGTTGTGTATTTAGCCAGTGTCAAGTATTGTAATATTGCAAGTGAAGTCAAATATTTCACAATTAAATTATGTGTCTAACTAAGTAATAACTAAATTATAGTCTAACTCAATCAAAGTATGTCACGGTCAAGTCCACGTCATGCCCCAGTAAAGCGGTGGAGACCAGAGGATAATGGAGTTTTGGCAACAACACGAAGAGTCACGTTACACAACATTATACCATTCACCAACACTTGTGCACCTTCAAGAACACTTAATGGATAAAAATCCACCATTTTTACACAGTAACACTCGAAATAACACATGTTTTGGAAAATAATACAATGACACGACATGACTTCTTCACGTTCCCGCCAAAAATCCTTAAAGTGGGTTGCCTCCCAAAGGTAGTGGTATCTATCTAAGTAGGCAGCAGGTAGTAAGGTTATTCGTGACGAAAATAATTTTAAGCTATATTAGAACTAAAAAAGGAAACAAGTAACTCGATCTATTTCTACCTATTGCGATCTATCGTAATCGTGTTGATATCGATATTGTTGTGTAGAGAAGGGTTGGGATTCCTTTGTTTGTAAGTGTATTATGTAAGTACCAATTTATAAGGAGAATTCTGTGTTAAGTACGTATTATTTTTTTGTAACTGCCTACGCGGAGTCACAGCTCAGGGACCCTATTCGGAGAAATGACATTTTATCTCGGTCACTGTCTCTCTAATTTAGAATTTAATGGGAGTGAGAGTGACGAGATAAAATGTCATTTCTCCGAATAGGGTCCCTGACGAAGGATGTAAGTTGGTCTCATGGCTAAGAAAAGGGAGCTAAGTAATATATTGTGTTATTAATAATAATAATAATATAAATCATTTTATTGGCCAAAAATTTAGATACTACGCAATAACAATTTATCCAACTAAGTATAGTATATACAAAATTATACACATTGAAATTTTTCTGAGGAACTGCCTGGCACCCGTACTAGTAATCAAACTGTCCTGCAGGCGCCAAATTAGTTCGTTTCTTCCTCTTTCTCGCGGTTGCCAGTCGTAAAAAATGTTTTCTCTTTTTAATCTGGTTTCACATAGTGCTGTCAAGTTTTTTAATATTTGAAGTATAATTTTTCACAATCTTGGACGAACATGATGCTAAATCCATGTTCACAATACTAAGACGTCTCAGTTTCAATCTTATTAAGACTGTGACTTTCAATCTTATTATGACTGTCACTGTATGAGTAGGTACGAGTTGTAGAACCTTAGACGAAGCATCATACTGGACAGACCCATGAGACGTTGCCGCTCCGACGTTCTCATTGTCATGTTTCTCTTTTTATTTCACGGGTCGTTGCATAGAGTAAGCGAGAGAGCTATTGTAAGATTGGCAACCTCGCACTCCGTGTCCATTTTGACCGACTAGTCGGTCACAACATTGCGATCCGTCTTACTAAAAAAGCAAATTGGATCAAAATATCACTCTGAATACTTAATATTGTTATACATAGTGGCATTATGGCGTGTTGTGCTGTGTATTGTGCATCGAGAACAACGAAAGGGGGAGTAAAAGATCCAGAATTATCATTTCACACGTAAGTCTTTTGTAGCGTTTTTTACCTAAAATAACCAGAATCAAAGCTAAATATTCGTTTCACTTAAAGAATATACATGTTTGAAGTTATACAACTATCACGCAGTGTTATTTAGTAATGAATTTAAGCATTAATTTAAGATAAATAAATGCATTGTTTTACGTGTTCCTGCTAGTGAAGTACCACTGCACGTTTCAAACTTTGTCGATATTTGGTCGATATTTATCTAATAATATTCTTGTTATATCCTACATATACTACATTAAGTGAAACATGAACCGTTAATTCCTTTCCGCGTTTAATCGGCTTGATACGTATTCTATCGATAATTAATTTTAATCTTTTTGAAGCTTTCGCGGCTTGAAATGTATGATAATTTGTACCAATGTTGTGTCATGGTTAAACAATTAATTAAAATAAAACATTTTGTTATAGGTTTCCAAAATGTCCGGAAATCAGAAATCAGTGGATAAAGGCTGTGAGACGCGAAAACTGGGAGCCACCTAAATACTCTCGACTTTGTTGAAAACGTTTTGAAAAGTCTAGTTTTATGACTGGGCTGTCAATTAAAAAACTAGGAAGAATAAAAGAAACTAGGAGACGGTGTAGATACTTATTAACTTTCATAGTTACTATATATACTATATATATTCGTACTATTTACATGGCAATTACGAGTTTCGATGTTCAATAAAGTACATATTTTTGCAAACATTGTGTTCTTAATTTACAAATTCTTAGTTTTGTACACTGTGTACATTTTTATCGATAGATTCTGCACTAGTTTTCACTTCCCTACTCACTAAACGTCACAACAGAAAGTGGACACGCTGCCAAAGCAATCACTCTATCCAGTGTGATACAAGATCCTTGTGTAGAACATTAGATACCTGACAAGCGCGGACAGCGGATAAACGAGAGAAAAAAAACGAAAAATATTCATTCATAAAAATGCGAAAGTTTGTGTGTAAGTATTAAGTGTGTTTGTTCCCGTTCAACTCTGTAACGCCTGAACAGCTTTGAATTTTTGGTATGAATGTAGCCTGGATTAACAACTTAAGCTACTTTTTATACCGGAAAAATATTCAGTTTCAGTAGAATAGCGGGTGAAACCGCGGGGCGCTGCTGGTATAATATACACTTTACAAAGACTTATTTTTTTTCTCGTTGGCACCAAAACGAAGATCCTGTCCTGTTCGAGGTGCTTTCATTGAACAATTTTACGCCATCTATCGAGACCACAGGTGATCGAGACTTTTTTACAGATAAGATTAAAAAATATAACTAGTTCTGCCGGTCCCAATAGATGGCGATATATGCTAAGTACGACTTTTTTTGCCTCCAAATGTTTTCTTTCATATAACGCCAGTATCAAGTCGACCAAATTCAATAAATAAAATATAGTCTTAGTTTGGTCATAGACATGCCTTTAAAACAGCTACTTTTTTTGTTGATGGAGCATGACTAACAGGACTGGGTCTTGGCTCATACCTTCAGGGCTAACATGCGCACCGCGACACATTTTTTCTACTCTTCATGTCGTGAAAAATGAGACAAACATATACATAATCGTAGCCGTGTCCTGTTCTTGCATAGCAAAAGCAAGCATTTGTCGCGGTGCGCATACTAGCCCTGCATCACAGAATTCTCCTTATAAATAAAGCCCTGCATGATGTCCTTATTATGTTAGGATCAGCCGCCGCCACCTCTGCGCGATCTTGAATCTAACAATCATCAGAATCAGAATCAGAAAAACTATATCATCTTATCATCATGTTTAGAATGTTCCGGTACCCAGTGCAAGTACTAGACGGATCTCCTTGAAATTATTTCTCATCTACACTCTACACTTCAACATTATAGATTTATTTTATCCCCAAGTGCAAGCACGGTTGTAGAACGGCAAAATTTAGCGATACCATCTAGTTATTTCATAAAAAAACCCATCTAACTAGTTGTTGGTTTCCCCATCTTCGATTCAATTCGATTCTAGATGGCGCTAAACTAAGTCCGAGAATTTATTTCAGTGGCACTCTGACAGCCTCGTACAGACTATAACAACACCGAATTAATGTTGTCAATTGTATGATATTGTTCATTCGTTAATGTTGCCTATTAATTGATTTTACTGTTTTTGTGGGGTAAGTATTGATTATTTTTCTGAGTGGGTAAGACGTGCGCAATAGCGATTATTATTGCTGTATTACAAAGATGAACCACGCGACAGGAAAAAAAATATGTGTTGAGCAATTTAAAAGAACTAAGTGATTTCAAATATAATATTATAACCAGATTACTCTCACGGTTATTGATATCGGTCGGCTGTGAGTGTGAGTGTAATACGATTTTATTATATTTGTATGAATCCTCAGTTAAACGAGTTGAGTAAGTTAAGCGAGCTAAGTGATTACGTCGGTGAGAGTGTGCAGGGGTTACCGCACGCTCTCACATGAGGTGGCCTGCGTTCTCGCCGGGTCCCTCCCGTGGGACTTGGAGGCCGAGGTCCTGTCCTCGGTGTTCTGGCGCAGGGCGCAGGCACGGGAGGAGGACCTTCGCCCTGTCCCGCGTGAGGTGCAGCAGTGGCGGATGGACGCCAGGGATGCTGCCTTGGCGTCCTGGAGCAGGCGGCTTGCCGTGGATCTACGGAGGGGGGCCGGAGCCGTTCGTTTACTACAAGCGGTTAGGCCCGTACTCGAGGAGTGGGTCCATCGGGGGCATGGGGCGCTGACCTTCCGGTTGACGCAGGTCCTCTCGGGGCATGGATGCCTCGGGAGGTACCTGTGCAACGTGGCCCGGAGGGAGGCGACCCCGGTTTGCCACCAGTGCGGCTGCGTGGAGGAAACTGCGCAGCACGTGCTTGAGATATGCCCGGGGGCAGCGGAACCGCGGCTGGAGTTGGTGGCAGTCGTGGGGGTGGACCTCTCGTTGTCGACTATTCTAGCTCGAATGGTCGACGACGAGAGGTCATGGGAGGCGATGGTCTCTTTCTGCGAGGTTGTGATGTCGCAGAGGGAGACCGAGGAGCGAGAGAGAGAGAGAGATCCTCTCGCTCACCCGCTCCGGAGAGCGCGGACACGGAGGCGAGCCAGCAGGGCTCGTACTCCGTCTCCGCTTGGAGGGCCTGGGGCGACGA
Organism: Apocheima hispidaria; assembly: GCA_947579745.1. Taxonomy (NCBI): domain Eukaryota; kingdom Metazoa; phylum Arthropoda; class Insecta; order Lepidoptera; family Geometridae; genus Apocheima; species Apocheima hispidaria. Next base: position 4,441,483 of record OX388167.1, on the reverse strand, counting down.
ATACCGGGTTACCCGTCGCCTCCCTCACCTAGGGCCCTCCAGGGATGAATGGGAGTTTCCCTCGAGCCGGACGGAGGGCCTTCGTTCCCCTCCTGAGGTGGGTCCACCCCGGTGCAAAAAGGGGTGGACATCGGCAAAACAGGGCTGCGGAGAGTGCGCGAGCGATCCCGCGGCCCTGTTTGCGATTCCGATGCCGACGGAACATCGTGGGGTTTTTAGTCGGTAGGGGCGTCGCCTTTTCCGTGACGTCGATTCCGACATAGCCCGGCCGTCCACCCAGCGGACGGGTATGCGTAAGTGCATTTTCCCCAAGTACAAAAAAAAAAAAAAAAAAAAAAAACTAAGTGATTACGTGATTTTTCGTACATTGAATATTTTTCTAAATGAAACAATATTTGATATCACTAGCTTAAATTATTGCGTGATTCTAATTGAGATATGCTTAGTTACTAGTATCGGTAAGTATCAAGTACTATGATAACAATTAATTCATTATGTAATGTTTGATAACAGGAATTAACCACGCTAAAACTTGTTTATTTATATACCTCTCAGCGTTTCGGCCAAGTTTCAATGTCCGTGGTCAAGAGCTGACTGCAAAATGTGGATAGTCTCTATGCGAAATAGGGTTGTTGAGATCTACCCTCATTTATTATTGTCTTGAAAAAATGTAGGGTTGTCACCACGGCACACAACACTGACTGCATCAACAGACTTCCCTGATACTACACCGCGATACGAACACTTGCCGATGACAGGATTCCACGACGCCAATAACTTAAATCCATCCTCCCGGTTGAAATTACGATGCTTTCATTAATTCCATTAATTAATTACACATTGAGTTAGCTATACTTTTATTAGATATAGCTGCTATCGGAGTATTCTTATTAAAATACGTAAGGTGGCATGTATCTTTAGGCATGGCAGCATTTTGAGGTAGTCGTTCTGCGTTCATTTTCATTCAGCTCACTCATTCATTGTGAAACGCGGATGGAGAAATCATGTCTGCCGTTTGTGATTTTTGACGTAAATATTGTGTGAAAAATATAGTTTTGTTTATTTCTGCATTGTGATTTGGTGCTATTTTGATGTTTATAATGTGTGTTGTGGTGCAGTGATACGTTCACATGAGGCTATTGTATAAAACTGGTCCAATGGAGTCTCTCAGAAAATGGTTCTACAAACCAAAGGTACGTCAACTTTGTAATCCTCGTGTATTTATCCTTCCGCGATATTAGATAGCGATTTCTTTGTTTCAATTTAAAATTGGGACATAGCTTGTTCGATTAGACTATAATTAATAGGTGTAACTATAATTTTTAGACTGTAACGTTGTCATTCTTTGTTGTAGTCGCAGATGATTCAGTTTATTTATCAGGCATTAGAATTGTTACCGATGCATTACAATTTTATTGCTTTAAAACTGGTTTATTCGCGGAGGTACCTACGATTATAGCGTTACGTCACGGTTGTTTGTACAAATTCGAGGTCTTTTGGTTGAAATGCAAATCAATGGGGCACCTGTTTCAACATTGTTTTGGTGCTGCCCTCATTTTGTAAGAATGCTATGGGCTTGTGCTAGATGGACGAATAGGTTTGAAGTTGCAGAAACTTTTTCTTGGGGATTCTTGTTGTAATTACCTTCTTAAAGTTGAGAAAAATAACACGTGCATTAATACTGATTTCACTGGCCCACTACGCTTAATTTTCTACTGTTTGGGGATGAGCTTTGGCAACTAGTGGTCCAGTCTATCTGATACGTGTGTTGTGAACATTTTTTGTATGGGTATATATTCTGTGCCATTACTTATCTATCATTGTTGTCATTAACAGTAATAGCTTGACATTATCATTTACCTGTTAAACTAGTTTTGTGTTTTCTTTCTTACCTTCTTACCACTTTGTTTAATGTATTTTCAAACTAAATACCAGGCTGCCTAGCATAAACTTTGCAAACCGGGCTTTGCATACCATAAGGATTTTTTTTACCAATAAAGTCATCAAAATTTTCTTTTCACATATTTTAAAGAACATGTGAACATAGTCTCCTCGCCTTAATAAAGACAATAAGAAAAGTGTAAATAGTCATAGTAAAAGACTGAGAAAGAGAGTAGATTGGTTTGTCTGTTCCGAACATTATTTGTCATACACTCGCATCTTCAGTCCACCCATGAACATGACACATGCAACTGCCAATATGCTTTGGCGGGAACGTGTAGAAGTTATCTCGCATCATTGTATTATTTTCCAAAACTTATGTTGTATCGAGTGTTAATGTATAAAAATGGTGGATTTTTATCCATTGAGTGTTCGTGAACGAGCACAAGTGTTGGTGAATAGTATAATGTTATGAAACGTGACTCTTCGTGTTGTTTCCAAAACTCCATTGAAACCTCGAGTAAAGTGTCCACCACGTTCCAGCGGAAAGAAAAAAGGTTCGCAGAGTATTGGCGGGAATGTGATGAAGTCATGTCGCGTCATTGTATTATTTTCCAAAGCTTGTGTTATTTCTAGTGTTAATGTGTAAAAATGGTGGATTATTATCCATCTTTAGTGAGTGTGAATAGTAGTGTCGTGAAATGTTCTTTTCGTGTTGTTTCCAAAACACCACAGAAACAGAAACCTCTAGTAAAGTCTCCACTACTTTGCCGGGGTACGACTTAGACTTCACCTTGACCTAATTTGATTGATTTTTTGTAATTTTATAATACTTCACCTTGACCTAATTTGATTGATTTTTTGTAATTTTAAGTGTTCATGAACGTGCACGGGTGTTGGTGAATAGTATAATGTTGTGAAACGTGACTCTTCGTGTTGTTTCCAAAACGTGTGTTGTATTTAGGATTAGAATCCCCTAGTAAAGTCTCCATCTCTTTACTGGGGCATGACGTCGACTTGACCGTGACTTACTTTGGTTGACTTAGACTATGACTGAAAAAAAAAAGGTTCGCTCGGACATGACACATAAATAAATTGAGAATGTTTGACTGTGGTCGAAAATGCTCCATTAGATATTCAATTCAGTATAATCGTATCTGAATCTCGTTATGTTTTTTTCTTGACTGCTCGACTCTTTAGTGAGGTAGTTAAAAGTAAATAATTTAACTATCTAGGTCCAAATAAATTATCACATTACGAGATTTTAATACACTTAATACTCTGCAACTATCTTGTCATTAATTACTGATGTGTTATCACCACCAACCAAGCATGAATGTCGACCTTGGCTTATCACATCACTATAACAATGATTAACTTGATGTGACTGTTTATTTGTCACATTTTCACGACAAATCGGCCGAACCAATCTCTGCCAATCCTATCTTGATGAAATTTGTTAAGGCGAGGACTGATCGTGATTTGAGAAGGGTACTGTCCCGCTCAAAGTTCTAAGGTTTAAAGTTGAAAATCGCATATCATACTTGATGAGAAAACGGTAAATTTATTGTAGTTTTTCACTCCTTTTTTGCCGATTATCGGAAATATACAAATCAAATAAAAAAACTACCTGGTTCGCTGTATAAACCACTAGCCTGGATATTTAATTTGTAAAAGAAAATTTGTAAATTCAGCGCAATTGATTTCAGAAGGGGTTTTCAGGGGATCATTTTGCGATTTTTTATTTTGTAACCAAGACAGATTTACGAAATTTTAATCGGTTAAACGTAATTTCAGTTTTATTTTCTATATGCAGTATTTTTTGCACCTGATTAAGTAATCTCGTCACTTCGAACAAAGCGCTGAAAAATGCTACTTTTTGTTGCAATTGGACCTCGCCTTAAGATGTGTTTTTTGGTTCTCGCCTACAAGGAAAATACGAAAATATATCCTCGAAAAAAAAAAACATTGAAAAGACTTTGATTTACACACGTTTCACAGCAAAAATGCTACTTTTTGTTGTTTTGCGATTGGACCTCGCCTTAAGGATATAAAGTGCATCTTGAGGACAAATGTAGGATAATTTTAACCAGTTTTTTTTTGTAAAGTTACGACTAAAAGCGCACGGCGTAGGATTATCGATAAATCAATCCTCGTGTGATTCTGCAGAGCAGCTTCTAATCCACCACGAATGCATGACGTCATATTTCCTGCCTTTTTCTATCTTTGCAAGCGTCGGTCATCTGTCTCGCTCGTTAACTTTCACTATTATTCGCCGCTTTCTCAATAGCGGGCGAAACTCGACCGTGTTTGCCAAATGTTCGCGAATCGCGATAGCAGTCAATAAAGTCTTGTCTTACACGTTACAGATTTCTCTTACAATTGTTTTATTGTTCTAATTGAGCAGGTGGTTTGGTAACTGGTAATTACCTAAGGGCAGGTATAGTCCTAAATAATTGGCCGAGCGAAGCGAAGGTCTCAGAGTTTACTGGGACAAATCGGCATTTGTATGTATGTTTGTATGTTTGTGTGTATATTTGTCCGATGATAACTTGCGAAACGATGATTCGTGCCTGCTTTCCGGATTTAATGGCAATGTTTTTAGTGAAATTACTGAGCATAAAATTTAACATCTATTATCACTGGATGGCGAGTGCATTAGCCGCGCAAGATTTTGAACTGTTGAACTTTAAAAATTCTGTGTGGCACTGAACTGTTAAAGGCTAGCGTGACGGCTAAGATCAGTCAAGCGACACGCTCGTCGAGCCAATCACAAGCATAAAAATATAGGTATACATACATACCCATTAGGACTTGCAATGCTCGACTTGTTGGCTGTTGTAAGCGGTGCGTGTCGCTTTAGCATCGTACCTATTCTTATTTTTAAAAAGCGAAACTTGTCGATACGGTGCACTCCGGCAGAACCCACATAACATAATACGTACATCGTACACTGGACTTGCGCACACCGAGACGATCACGTGAAGGATATTCGCGTGCATCTTCCTTAAAAAACTGCATTTACCTTGGTACTTAGTAATTTTTTTTTATGGTACTTGGTGACGAGACGATAAAGTGGCTTACCTGAAGTTAAGCGTCACGCTTGCTCATGACAGTTCAGTGCCACACAGAGTATTGAATTCCAACAGTTCAAAACCATGCGCAATGCACTGCGCTCGCCACACTGAGATATTAGATGCTAAATCTTAGCCCATTAATGACGCTGCAAACATTGCCCTTCTATCCGGAACACAGTAATGGTTGCACACTACTGCTTGGCGGTTGAATTACTGGCGAAGGTGTGGTAGTTCACCAAGCGCAAAACACGGCGGACCCCAGACGATTCTGCAGCAGAGTTCTACTACTACTAAAAGTAGTATCTATATACGATTAAGCTCGTTTGTTGCTACCAATACTTAGTACCACGGGGAAAAATACCCTAGAACTACCAAGCGATCCAGTAGTACCACGGGAAGTTGTTTTTTTACCCCCCTCTTAGGTTAAATTATTTTAGTCGACCTCTAGTAAATGTCTTCAATTGACCGTTCAATCGTTCATTCCTTGCAAATGAACAAACGAGTAGTGACGTCGTTTAGAAATAAGCCCTCATACTAATAGTCGTAAAGTCACATGACAAAAAATCTCTTACCTTAATTGTAGGAACATATTATTTTATTTTGTAACCAGACAGCCTCGTACCGGAACCGGAAGATGCAGTGTAGGTAGGCCTCTCACTAGGTGGACCGACGACATTGTGAAAGTCGCGCAACCGATGGATGCAAGTGGCCCGTTGTCGGTCGGTGTGGCGCTCTAAGGGGAGGCCTATGTTCAGCAGTGGACGTCTTATGGCAATTTTTTTTTTTCTTATTTTCACAAAAAAATGAAAGTATTCTATCATCATACATAGAGTACATAGAAACATCCAGACAAAGAACAAAATATTCATGTTCATCACAAACGTTTGTCCTGGGTGGGAATCGAACCTACAACCAACAGCTCGGAAGGCGGAAATCCTCCCACTGAGCCTCAAAAATATTCAGACACTTCACAAAGAGATTCCAAGCGTTTTCTATTTTGTAAACTTACATTCTATATTCCACTCTACACGTGCGTTGAAGCAATGGAATACGAATAAGCGGGCTTATCGTCTAACTTTGAAACGTTCGTGATTCTGATTGTAAGAGCATGCCATCTCGCTCGCACTAACTTAGTCGCACTATGTGCGGTCCCGCTCGCGCAACTCTCGCTATCGCTCTCAGAGTTACGGGATAAGCCCAAAGGTTTGCTGAACGACGCGTCGACGCGGCTACTTTGGTACCTATGTACTTCTAAATTTACAACATAACAATATAAACCGGATTTTACAAATTTTTTTTGACCGAGCGAAGCTATGGTCTCAGAGTTTACTGGGACAAATCGGCATTTGTATGTATGTTTGTGTCTATATTTGTCCGATGATAACTTGCGAACCGTTGATCAGATCTACATGAAATTTTGTAGGCAAGTAGTTAAATACAATTTTAAAGTTCGAATATGAGCTGAATCGATCCAGGGGTTGTGAAGATATAGGGATCGCGAGCTCTCAGTTCGCCGCGAACTATTAGTTAGTACAGAAATATTACAATAAGTTATTAATTATGGTCTTAAAACCTATACATATGTATTAGGTTTATCTAGACAATTAGTTTCTATTTCTTTAATATTCAAACAAGAAAAACAAAAAAAAAATAAACAAAAATACTTATGTATGATTTGCCATTATTCCACCGCCGAGCAGTAGTGTGCAAACATTACTGTGTTCCGGATTGAAGAGCAATGTTTCGAGAGTAATTACTGAGCGTAAAGAGATTTGAAATCGAATAGCTCAGAGTGAAGAACGCAGGACAATGCCACCCAGTGTATTGAACTGTTGCTGTTCAAAATTCTGGGTGGCATTAAATGGGCAAGATGCTTACTATCATGCGAGCGGCGAATTAGCTCGGCTGGTCACTCTCTCGCTCACTCTCATATCAGCCAAAAAGTCCATTGCTGAACAAAGGCCCATAAAAAAAAAGGGGTCGATTGCCATAATCGCCACGATTGGCAGGCGGCTAGGTCTTGGCAGCTAAGAGGGCGCTGCTGCCCGCCCTCCTGTGGTTTTGGTCGCTGTTTTACGACATACCCGGGTCCCGTAGTTTTAGGACATACACGGATCCCACAGTTTTCGGACATAGCCGGGTCCCGCATTTTTAGGACATAGCCGGTTCGATCTCGTCACTACTTCCATTAAAAACAAAAACCTCTATCGACCAGCAGTGTTTTGATTGACATTCGATTTTAATTTTAGGTCTGTAAAAGTCAATACAAGTTTCTTGAGTATCGACCACGAACCGGAAGACGCAGCGTAGGCAGGCCTCCCACTTGGTGTACAGACGTCATTGGCAATGACGACAAATGGCAAATTTGTCGTTCACTGTGGCGCTCTAAGGGGGAGGCCTATGTTCAGCAGTAGACGTCTTACGGCTGATGATAATGATCATGATGAGAAGCCAATCTCTCTTCAACCGTCCAAGAATAATTAGTTTTTTCTAAGTATAAAATAAGTATTTTTTTTTTTGACATATCGTGTGCATATAAAAAGATAAACAGTTGATGTGTTCTGTAATTACTTACGTGATTTGATAGCGCAACCCTTGCTGATAAACGAATGATGTCAATAATTCATATCGCATTATTACATTGTCGCTTGCGTTTTTCACGGATCATCAGATAGATAATGGCAAATTAAAACTGTCGCTCAAGTTTAAATGCAGCTGTTAGGGTGACGCATGTCATGCAGTGCCGAGTGAATCTTATTCAGAGCCAAAGTACTGATGCTGATTGAGGTAATGCGGGTAGGCTAGGCTTATATCGAATGTATAGACAGAATACGCACTCAGGGACCCTATTCCTGTGTGCTCGAGATTATCTCGGTCACTGTCTCTCTAACTTAGAATTTAATGGGAGTGAGAGTGACCGAGATAAAATGTCATTTCTCCGAATAGGGTCCCAGGACGATCGAAGTGCACCACGCTTCGGTCAGAATTCAAGTTTATAAATTTACTCTCATTGGTTAATTGTTAGTTGCTGCTAGTCGTAACCTTGAGATAGCCAATGGGAACGCTTTGTATCAGTCCTCGCAACCCGCGCTTTCTTCCAACTTTGGTGCATTTTTTGTAGATCTAAGATCTGTGGTCACAGCACCAGTATCGGTTCGGGACCCTGCCGGCGTCTGGTGTGTTGTGGTGGGGATGTAACTGATGGTGATGGTTATCGCTGCACCTCCCAACGCCAACTGACTTGCACTGTGATCCAGCGAGATAGCAGACCATAACCATCGCCACCAGACTTCGCCTCGCTTTATCGAGTCGCCTTCAAGTGCGTGTCGACCGATTGCTGGCTCGTAACTGCGGGCTAGCACCTCCGAGGCGTCAGCGCGGCTATGGTGGGGCGGCACCACGAAGGCTTTTACAAGCGGGATATCACTTTCGACGGCGAGACGTAAGCGCGGCGACAATCCGCCGTAAGCGCTGTGATGTAGCCGCGGTGATAGCCAGTTGACCACGAACCGCGAGCGTGTCACAAGTTTGTCCAGAAGCGATGCGATGCCGTGACGATGCTGATTAGTGCAGGTTATAGTATAGTTTCATAGAAAGAATACAGTACCGCTCGAATTGTTGCTGTGTGCTACGACCATTATATTATGCTGAGTACAGAGAGCCGAATTTGTTAACTCCAAAACAAGTATCAAAAATCAAGCTACGTGTCAGCTGCGCTTTAAATATATTAAAAAGTCAGATGGGGGTTTACGTTTCAATTTTTTTTCGCTTCTCCACTTTGGTTGTTAGTCAAACGTAACGGTTTACCGGTATTAGACATTTTTCTCTATAGCACAATAGACCTGCCCTGACCTAGCCAAATTGTCCCACAGCGTTTGTCTCTAAGCATATTTGCGAATTGGATACCGTTTCTAGTAAACAGTGTAATGACCGGAACGCTCCATTCTCAGTTCTTGTCCAATGAGTGCAGCATCGGGGATTCTAGGTATCGGTTTGTGGGAGCTTGGGAGGGTCTATTGTCATAGCATCTTGACCGTATGACCTGTGGGGTTATCCCGTAACTCTGAAAGCGATAGCGAGAGTTGCGCGAGCGGGACCGCGCATAGTGCGATTAAGTTGGTACGAGCGAGATGTCATGCTCTCGCAATCAGAATCATGAACGTTTCAAAGTTAGAGGATAAGCCCGCTGTACAATGTACATTGGCATGGTCTTGAGTGTTCATCGCATATCGCAGTCAAAGTGCAGTTGTAGCGAAATAAATAAATAAAAAACAACTTATCCCACTAGAAGCTATCTAACAAGAAAGAGGCAAACTAAAAAAAAATATTCCTGAAAGACAGAAGAGACCTTTCATTCAATCAATTGAGAAGAAGTGCCTATGCCTCAAAATCCGATGATAGCACCGCCATTTCGCGACACTAACAGCCATTTTGTCGTGTATCGTCATCTTTGTCTAACGTTTTGAATTACCTATTCCACTCTTGCTTATGTACGCTGGTGACGTAGGCTGGTTTCAAACATTGTGACCTACCTATACCTCGACGATATTGTACTCCACGTCAAAAACAACGACTATTCATTTCGGTTGTATTTTGTGTTGTGTAATTACTTCTAAGTACAAACTAATATTATTCGCCATTTTGTAGTCAAAAGTCTTGAAAGTTTGAAAGCCTTCTGCCATTCAGGTTTTACATCTTACTTTCACTTTTGTTTGACTTCGCATTCCTACGCTTCATTGCCTATTGCCTACGTTTCTTTTTTACGACGACCTTGGGTTACGTAGCTTAGGCAGTTAGACGACTACTAGCCCCATAAATAAAGAAACTCACGACTCACCGTCACCGATGGTATTTATTTTATACTTAGCTTATCCGTTGCTGAATAGGATAAGGTCGCGTTTTCGACCCAGCGGACAGCGCGGCGACAACGACGGCATAACTGTTGATGAACATTTTATCGCTCAAATTGGATACATGAACAATGCGAAGATGCATTAAAGGCCGGGTTCCCTTTCGCGCTTTATAAATTTAAAAAAAATATAACAATCGCATAGAAGAAATATAAAAAAATACACATTGAATATCTAATGAATACTTACTGTTGCCGAATTTTTATTATTAAATAATAAAAAAATATAATATTTTTGTTATAATAAAAAGGGAATATTCACGTTAAATTGAGTCGAGTGAGTCGGAATTTAACGTGAGTATTCTCGTTTTATTATAACAAAATGTGTCAAAACCACGTCAGTTTTCATAGTAAAATATAATGTATAAAACATTTTATTTCTATATTTTTATTAATTTATTTATTTTTTGGCTAGGAGATGGAAAAGGGGTTGAAAAAATGGTATTCCCTAAAAAAAATATTGAAAAAGTGCGAACGAGATAGCGAGAATCAGGGAAGCCGGTTCTTAATAGTACGGCTATTAAGGGCCGGCTTCCCTGATTCTCGCTATCTCGTTCTGCAGCTAACTGCAGAATTCCCACCGTCCAGGCAAAATCGGCATAAAAGACATTACTTATCGTCATTAAAAATGAAAAACCTAGATTGTTTGCGTATCTATGTTTTGTTGGATCATTGCGCCGCCCTGTCAGCGCTTTGTCTCGCTCCCCGCACAATCGCCCCGCTGACCGCTGAGATCGAAAACGCGTCCTAACAATTTTAACATTATTCAACATCCAGTCGTTTCGATTCAGTTTTGACTTCAATCCGCGGTGACCGAAACGTGAAAAACTTCCATTGTATGAATAGACGGTGACTGTCACCCAGTGACAGTCACCGGACCATGACTGTTGAATTGTTACAAAAACATTATGTAGGTGGGCATGATAGTTTTAGTTACGTACATTCTAGAAGGTGCGACTGGACTTTCAATATGTGCGGCGAAATTCTTTATTTATTTGAAAGTCAAAGTATGTCATTATGTATGGAATATAACATCTTTCAAATGTCTGCCACGGCTTCTCCTGCACACTTTCACGGGCCGCGGCGAAATTCTCGGCCGATCCGCAGTTCCTTTGACGTACATGTTATTCTGTATCTTCTTTCAAGCTCGTACCGCGGCTGCGTTATTTTAACTCTATGGAATTCGCACGGAAACAATACCATTCCACGCGAATTCCACGTTGCTGGCTGATGGTTTACCGAACCAGTTGTCTCGAATTTGTCAAAAGTCGTAAAATGGGCGCTACGCGCGGAACTTTTGCACAAACGAACAATCATTTTGATAATAAAGTTTTATCATTTGGAAATGTTGCTCAATCGTGTAACTTGCCCTGGTGATTTGGCATTAGTGACATCATAATATACTTACATCAGATTGGCCACGGCAACCAACATGGCCACCACTGGTCACCAACATTATGCGCACAGATTGAAAGACCCTCTATTAGATAGATAGAAAAGCTTTATTGTGTACAGCAGAAAACTAAAATCTGAAACGAGACAACCATATAAACAAATCATATGACGTTAGGGAATACAATCCCGCAATGTCATTTAAATCCCGGTATTTGATGGACTGAACATTTTTAATCCAGCGGGATCCAGGTATTTGCGGGATCCCGCTGGGTGCTGTAACACATCGCAAATAAATAAAACGAGTACCACATTTGTAAGGTTTGTAATAGAAATTGAATAAATATTAATTAATAATAATTAATTAATATTAATTATTTAGTATGCGCATAAAAGATTTTGAATGAGGCGTTTTCCAAAAAATAAAAAAAACCTGGTAATAAAAGTACCCAATACTAGATGGCGTTAGATGTAACTTGAACTTTTTCTGTCACTGTCAAGACATGAAAGACAAAAAAAATGTACGCGTGCTTTTTTTTTCTCGTATTTTTTGGCTCCACACGTGTATTTAGACAATTTCAAGTAATGTTACTATGTATTTGTCTTCATTTGAAATATTACAATAGTTGACACTGGCTAAATACACAGCGTGTGGAGTGTGTGTACTATTTAAAAAATAAACATAATATATTTCGACAGAATTGACAATGACAGGTAAAGAGGTTACTGTTACGCCATCTAGTAAGTATTTTAGAACTAAGTTTTTTTTTTTTGAAAACGCTTCATTGGTTTAGTATCAGTTTTAAATGGACATGCAAATCGCTTAGTGTAGCCTATCGTTTTAATTATTGATTTACACAACTGACATTTTGCTTTCTGTGAATCTTCCATCTTCAAGAAGTACTTCCAAGCAGCAACAATAAGTACAAGAAAATACCTAATATATAAAAAAAAATATAAAGAAAAATTGGAACTGGCAAAAAATACTAAATAATTTAGGGTAATAAAGTTCTCCCGCCGCCTTCACCTCGTTCTTGTGCACTAACACAATATCTACATTTTTTTTTGTTTTCGCCTGTTGGCGCTTGCGTCTATGTACAGAGTTATACACATACACTTTTTTTCTCATCAATCCCGCAAATCCCGCGGGAATTGCTCTATTTTCGACCGGGATTAGTCCCGCATACTGCATACGGGATCCCGGTATTGCATTCCCTATTATGGCGTATTATAAGTCACCAAAGAAAAACAATTCGTGTTTTTTTTCAAAGTTTGAAGAAGTTCCTGGTTATTTACTGGAGGGAGATTTAGACTGGACAGTGACTGAACTCTGTGTATGAGAAGAGTTTGTCTTGAGAGTTTCACACTTAAAATATTGTTAAATTTGATACTTAGTTGTGTTAAAAAATGTTACTTCAGAAACAAACGACATATTACGAATCGCTACGGCACGAATTGTTGACGAAAAAACGCAAACATAGCGTTGAATTTTGCGTCCTAGCGACCGAATTCGGTCGCAAAGTGCTGTAGCGAAAAGTCGAGACTAGTGCCCCTGTTCACCTTGCACGAGCAGTTACGTACGCCGCTAAAAATCGAGTAAGACGTAGTAGGACTAAGAAAACACAAAAACCAACAAGGAAAATCCAATATCCAAGACAATCCATTACCACAGTAAAACATACATGACGGGGGGCGGCCTCGCCAATTCAAGACACCTCACCCGCTCCCTGCACGCGCCCAGGATTTGTGTTGTGCCCAAAGTTTGTTTGCACGATTCAAATGATTGTCAATCGCTAGTCAAATGGCAGCATATTTTTTTTACGTTTTCTGCCACTCGACTGGGAAAAAATTACGTTAAAATTAAATTAAATTTACATAGAACTAAATTTAAAAATTAAATTATATTGAATAAATTTATATTTATTATTATTATTATTTTATTCTCTTAGGATAACTAACAGCTAGCGCTTAAGTAACAGGTTTAATATTTTAACTTAAAGCTAATTAAAAGTTACCACAATTTAGTTACTTAAAGTAAATTTAATTAAAAAAATATTCTTCCTGACTGTATGCGAGGCATTCACGTGTGTGCTTTCGTATGCAGACGAAGCTTGCACATACTTTTGACTGCCCCGGTGGCTCAGTTGGTAGTGAACCTACCTTCTGTGTTTGGGGGCGTGAGTTCGATTCCCATCTAGGACAAACATTCATGTTATGAATATTTGTGTTTGTTCTATGTCTGGGTGTTAATATCTATATAAGTATGTATTTAAAAATATCTATGTACGTATATCAGTCTCTGGCAGCCATATTACAAGCTTTGCTTAGTTTGGGGTTAGATGACCGTGTGTGCAAAAATCCCAGATATTTATTATTATTATTATACTTGGGACCAAAAAAACTTACAAGGAAATTTTGTACATTTGAATGCTACCAAACAACCGATTGTTTATGTTGGCGTTGCTTTCATGCAGTCGTGGCGGTCAATTGATTCAATTTGTTGTTACGTTTCGTATGACTCATAACTTTGATCGAGTTGAATGTTGAGAATGGTTATTGTTGAGACGTTTTGTTTCTTTTTTTTTTGAGAGTCTGTTGAAGATTCCTGAGATTGGGATTTTTGGTATAGTCAGCTTAAGTCGCCGACTGCTGCGGTTTGAAGAGGACACAGATCATACCCTAGATTTGCATTCAGGACGCTCGAAGCGCACCACACATCGATCTAAATACACTTAAGAAATTACTCTCATTGGTTGATTGTTAGGCGTGAGTACGCGTAACCTTGAGATAGCCAATCAGAACGCTTGGTCGCACTCCCCGCGAGTCGCGCCTTCCTCAAACTTTTGTGAATTTGTAGGAACAACGATTCTCGTAATGCGGTATCTAGTGTGATCTGTGGTTTGGTCTAATCCACCTTACCCACCTTAACGTGAGTGATGAGCTCGGGCGCCTGCGCTCGCTTTCACCTGCTTAGGCTGTATAATTCGACTTCTAGCGAATCTTCTTCTGACTGGCACAGCCTTAACCGACGGTAATAGAAACATGGCATTTTTCACAAGAGTTCCCGACTCAAAGTAGATAAGTAAATACTAAGGGAAATTATTTTTGAAAATTCACCACTCAAGGGTTAAAATAGGGCATGAGTTTGTATGGAAGTTCGTAATTTTTACTTTGAATTTGTAAAGGCGAAGGTTCCTCGGTTACTAGGTTTAAACATGCGAGTATGAACGCCGAGCAGCATAGCAGACGAAGTCGCGAGCATTAGCAATAACTACCTACCTATTTGGTTAGAGCTTTTTGCCGAGCGGGAGCGTCAAGCTTAACTTAAGTCAGCTACGGCAGTTAACATACCCGACAACCACGGACTGCAGACCAAGAGAGAAAATAAGAGAAAATTATATTTCTCTCTCTTTCTATCTCGTTTATAAGGCGATTCACACACTGCTCCGCGTCTCGCGACGGTGCGCTTGAGCTCGTTTTTTAAAGTTGTAATTAAATGTCTCAGTTTGTATAGAAAAAACGCGCGGTACAAAACACCGAAAACGCCTCTCCGCGCGGCTTCTTTGTATGGGCGTCCCCCGCTCTTCGAGTTACGCAGTGCAGTGTGAGAATCGCCATAGACGGCAGTCGGCGCCCTTCAAGTTTTCACACCTGTGTTAACAGTATGTTACACTTTCGCGTGCAGATTAAAAGGGATGGCTTTAGCGCGCTAGACAAAAATATTTTCGTTTTTTTTTTTAAGTCTAACCGCGGCTCCTGCTTTTGCGTTATGTTTCTTACAAATTAATGCTGTTACGCTTTGAGTGAGTGTTAATCAGCAATTCAGCACAAAAAAAAATGCAAATTACTTGCCGTCATCGGAACAAATGATCTAATAAGATTTGGGGGCAAGACCTCGTCTAATTTGGTCCCGGCTTAAGTGTCATTACTGAATTATGATTTTCCGACGTTTACTGTCATTGCGAGGTCAAGAATTTTAAGATCTCTCAATTAGATCCACAAATTCATGATAAAGCATGTACTTTAAGTTTGAAAGGTCTTTGTATGTAATGCAAAAACCGCGCGAAGTGAGGAATACAGAATCGGAGAGCGAAATCCGGAAGAGACTCCAGATACAGGCAAGTAACTAAGTAGGTGGACCACGGGCAGGAAGCGGAATTTCAAGATCACTCAATCAGATGCATCAATTGATGTCAAAGTATCTATATAATATAAAAATCCGTGTCTCCTGCGCGTTTTAAACATCGCACTAAAAACCTTACTCGTAAACATTTGTTTTCTTACACTGGTAACACTAGCTAATATTTTTGCTTTTGTCTGACAGATATGACAGATGTGCGCGTTGCGCGCGTTGAGAACGACAAAAAAGGGAGTTTTGGCGGGAACGTGAAGAAGTCATGTCGAGTCATTGTATTATTTTCAAAAACTTGTGTTATTTCGAGTAAATGTGTAAAAATTGTGGATTTTTATCCTTTAAGTGTTCGTGAACGTTCACGAGTATTGGTGAATAGTATAATGTTGTGAAACGTGACTCTTCGGCTTGTTTCCAAAACTCCATAGAAAGTCTCCGCCACTTTACAGGAGCATGACGCGGACTTGACCGTAATTTTTTTTGACTGAGACTTATTTTAATTGTGAAATATTTGACTTAACTTGAATTATTATAATACTTGATACTGGTTAAATACACAACGTGTCAGCCAAAACATAAGAGGAAAAAAATAAAAAATGACACAAACCCTACCCTCTTCACCCGCGCGGGGAATGTTTGCCATGCAATAAAACATTGGGCTTGCATCACAGATAAAAATATCTGCGGTTTGCATACACAAATGTGTACGGCCACGCCTCTTTGTTCGATCTTTTTGGGTATTATTTAAAAAAAATACGCACAAGAGACACGGCTTAATAATTATATAGTTTGAAAGATCTTTAATATAGATCATGCAAAAGAAAAGTGCGAAGTAAAGAAAACGAAGTCGAAACCAAATTCCGACCGAAGCAGTGTTCGTTGTTTCTGATAATCCAGGCAGGAGAAGCTGACAACCTTATTCAATTTTCCCAGCAAAGGTAGTAAAATATAACAAATATTGTTATACATACATAGATATAATTAGTTAATAGTTTATAATACGAATTAAAAAGTGGCTTGTTGAGGAAACATTCTACAAGATAGATGAGTTCCTACCGAAAATTGTTTAAGATAAGTTTTTGACATGTTTATTTATTTATTTATTTAGGTTCACCTACACTGTGCACACCAATACAATGTCAAAAATATACACAAATAAAATAGAACTAAATATCACAATACTTACAGGTGAAGACAGCATGCAATAATAAAGAGCGATGTTTCTTATTATTATTATTTTACTTTATTACTTAATTGATTATTGTTGACATATGTTTTTATTTTTATTAATTAATTTTTATTGAGTTATGTAATTTCTCTTCTTTGTTTTTTATTTTATTTGATTTGACATGAATTTACCAATGTACTTACTTATATTTGCTATTATTATTATTTTGTTTAAAATGTATAACAAATAGAAACTGACGTGTGACCAATGGTTATTAATAAATGAGATCGAGATTGATTGATTGAGATTGATACCTCTGCCTATTTTAGTTTTTGTCAGTAAACACTGGGTTTAATGAACACTTAGTAGGCTTTAATGAACACTGATGATGGCCGTTATAATTATCCAGACCAAAAATCCAGTCAAAGTATAGATGACTCTTTAACACGAAATGCCGCTCGACTCCATAATAGCAATTATTTTGTAGAACTACGCCAAGTGACACTAATACCTAAAGAATGGGCGCGGCGAAGCTAAAAAATATGATAATGGTAAGCTCCAACACGCTCTGCGCCAATTTCGTCGAAAATGCTCAGGTGTTTATAGAATTTTTACATGCAAATGAAACCTAAATAGTCCATGGGAAAATAAATTAATATTGCGAATGTAAGTAGTATTATTAATGAGTATAATTATGACTCTTACCAGTCGTATACCTTTTCTTACCATGTACATAATTATCATTAGTAATATTAACTTAAGTCCTATAATTAAGTTTTACTTCCCGGTTGTGATCACTCACATTACTAAAGGGATCGTATATTTTTATCCTACCGCTCAGAAGGAGTGTAATATTTTTCGGTGTATGTATGTATGATTATTTGTGTGTTCCCACCTTCTAAACTGCTTGACCAGGTGTTGTTGGATTCGTCTTTATGACCGTTGTGTTAGACGCGTACATTGTGCAGTCGGGTTTATTATTTTAGTAAATATTTCTTGTTCTGCAATATAAGGTACCCTATTTTTTTAAAGAAGGGGATATCTTCACAAAGATGCCTAACTGCCTTGGGTGCAGCCGGGTTATGTGGGATTATACAAACTAAAACCTCACCAGTGGCCTGCCTTTGTGCTTCAACGAAGGCTTCGGAATCTCCACGAGAACGCACCAGAGCCTTTAACACTACGCTTAGCTCCTCCCAGAACAGCCACGAGCTGTCCTGATACGCCCCCGCCTACAAAAGCGTCAACCAGTCGCCGGTGATGTCCTCCCCAGGCTCGTTTAGGTAGATGGTTAGAGCCCCACCTCTAACCACCCACGAGCCCAGGCAGGGTATACCAATGCCGTATTCTAGTGCCTGGCATCAGGGAAAACTATATAAGGTAGCCTAGAGATATTTTAATCCCGGGCATAAGCTGCCTCAATGCTACTTCCATATAGGAATACATTTCGTTTAAATCCGGTGACACGTTATACTGAGCTGAATTTCTTAATTGGGAGCAACTTCACACTTGAAAATTTTCGTATTTATCATATTAGTGTGATTATGTATTATGAAATATTGCATATCAAACTAGACCGGATCGTTATAGTTTTTGTAGTTTTTTTCCTGTTCATTTTGCTGTAAGGAAAACTTCTGGCAGTTTTCCTCAACATGGATGCAGGCTTTGAAATTTATGGGATTTGAACCCTTTTATTGTTATGTTAAAGATACATTTCAAAAATTCATAAAGGTTTGGAGTACTTATGTATATTTCACATATATTACAGTTTCAATATTCATCAAGTTGTGACACATTACCGCTTTACTCGTACTAACACCCCATAAAAGATCAATAATGTTAAGCAATGGACGATAAATGTTCAGATGGGGGACCGTACGTGAGGGTGTTTACAACTGAGCGCTATCTTGAATTCTTGAGAGATGAGAGATTATTTTGAAGGTACTGCTTCTTTACCTTAGCTGAAAGCAATAAACAATGTCGAAAGCCTTCGTGCGATCCAAAATTTCAGTCTACAAGGCTGGCCCTCAGCCTATACAAGCTTACTTTTTACGGTGAGCCTGTCTGAAACTTATGGAAAAAGAATGTCACGCTAAAGTTCTTTCATATGGTTTGGCAGCGGGCCAATAATCTTGACACTTGAAATCTTGACCTAGAACGTTCCCCTGTGGCACGCCATAATCTGATAAAATATGATTGTCAACGCGATAATACGCTAGCTAAACTTTAAGTTGAAATAGTTATTCTTTTAGAGTTATTGATAAAGTTTTGAAATAAAACGGAGACTGAGCAAGCCAAGCGGTATGTTATCAATACGCTGACAAAAAGAAATAACTGATGGTTATAATCTATTTAAACTATGTATATTGTGTTACAGTTACTTATCACATTTAGATGTGAAATATTTATTAATTTAGTAAAAATCGGTATTTAATTGATTCTAGCCATTTATTGTACCTAAGGTCACTCAAATCAGTTTAGTGGGGACTTCGGGCATTTAAATTCCCAACGTCCCCATCCCATACTAGTGTTTTTAGTAGTGAATATATCTGTTCCATTATTAATATATACTTTGGTTATTTTTTTGTTACTTTTTTTTTATCAGGTTACTTAGTCGAATTTGTTAAACTTATCTTGTTCTCTATTTCATAGGCCCTGTATTTTGAGTCCAGTCAGAATTGATTGATGACATGCAGAAATTTTGCGGACTGTAAACAGGGATGATTGGCCTGGTGAGCTGCCAGATGATAATTATATAATCTCGAGAAAGAGACCCAAATGATTGAATGACATAAGAAAGTGGACCAAATTGAGATGACAGCACAGATGAATAGAACTAGATACCTAGTCTAGGACGAGCCTAGCGCGCAACACATAAGTTTTATAAGACTTATATAAGACGCCGCCCCAAACATTGAACCTCAGTTCCGACCAAGTGCCAGAGCTGTGCGTGCGTGCGGGCGGCTTACAAAATAAAACGGTTGTTTTATTTTCCTGACAACCAACAGTAAACAAAAATGACTATCTGTGCAGTGAAATTGTGTGGAAAGTCATCCGCGCACCCAAACTACAAAAAAGACGGAATAACTTTTCATCGGTAAGTAAAATAATTCAGTTTTACAAGACATAGCTGAGCTCAGTGTATAATGGACACGTCGTCACTTATCCCTTTTCCTCATTGCGGATATCCCATGCAGTTGTCCCTTTCTGGTGAAAGTAGTGTTGTGACTCATTAAACAAAACGCAGAATTGCATTTTCGATTTTCACCATACCGTAAAGGGATTCGAACACTGATGAATTCTAACTAACTAAACTGTGCACTCGGGACCTTCTGCTTGGACTAAACTCGACAAGCAACGAAATCACGATAGAATCGACCGGCAGCATCTAGCATGTGCGTGAGACTGTGGTGAGACTAGAGAAATTAACTTGTTAAGAGCATGTCGGGCCATGCTTAGTAGGGTTCCGTAGGTGCGTAGGATGTTTGAAGTTTTTATCCGTTACTAGCTTCTGCCCGCGGCTTCGCCCGCGTTTTTCTGGTAAACAATAATGGCGTTTATTAATAATAGTTGGCAATAATTTTGTCAGTATACGATAGTAAGTAAGTAAGTAAGTAAGACTATAGTATACGTCGTAAGTATTTCAATTTTATTAGGTGTATGATTCAGTTGTTAATTTCGATTCCCGGCTAAATAGATTTTTAGATGATGAATTGAAGTAACTGAGTTGATTCTGGGTAAACTAACATTATTTTTCGGACCTAACAAAACGCGTGATCTCGAGAAAAGGTCACATTTTAGAATAACACATTCTATTGAAACGCGCAAAGAAAGCAGGGACCTCGAAAAAAAACATTCGACTTTACAGCTCGATCTCGAAAAATCCGCGAGTGCACGACACTGAGGAAGAATTAGTACTTTAATGCTGTTGTGTAGTAATGTTATGTTAGTGAGTTGAGTGAGTGCGATTACTATGACATCGGCAGTCGACCCAAGTGTTCGCAACTTAGGTAAGTACCGATTAATAATGTTGCCCTACTGCCACAGCCTACTGCTTACCCCATCACTACGGAACGTACTAACTCGGTACAGTGGTGGGCGTAACCTTGATGATAGCCAATGGGAATAATTTGTCACGCTCCGCGCACCCCTTGCTTTCCTCAAACTGTGGCGACTTTTGATCGGACCAAAACCCGAGTGACGAGGTATCTGGTTCATCTGTGGATGACAGCATCTAACGTATAGCATAATACAGTATAGCGCAGGAAACTTCGATCTACCAATGGCAACTAAACGCGCTAAAATCTTGTCCTTATATTGGTCGATCAATTACACGGCAAAAAGCGCCGCCCGTGCGCCATCTAGGTCCGACAGCGTACGAATCGTGTGAGCGGGACAGAGCTAAGAATGCTTGGTAAGCAATATTCTGCATTTGCACTTGCAATAAAGTTCAATCAATGCAAAAAAAAAACTCGTTTGGCTACTGTCTGTTTTCGCAAATGAAAACTCCCGGTCGGCATTATTTGTTGTGTAAAACTGTACTAAATTTGTCCATGTTTTAGTCTTTTGATATTGATATATTAAAGTATTGTTATTAGTTTTCTTTGTTTTTGTTATCAGTAAGTAGTTCAATTGAAAATTATCAAGACTACCTTAACATTATTCACTGATAAGGTGCATTATTATTTACACGTAGATAATTCGATTTTATTGCAATGACAATCCTTTCTATGTTTCATTGCCTACAAAGTTATAGTAGTTTCGAACTGTAATTGTAAGTATCGATGATTCAATTAGATCAGGGGTCTCCAAACTTTGAAGCCTTGGGCATAATATTTTGTTCGGTATGTTGCAAGGTCCATAACAATTTTAATTTTTCTGATAGAGGAGGCCCGGGGAGGACAATGGCGTCGAGTGGCGGACGCTGTTGTAGGCTTAGACGTCTCACGACAGCTGCTAGCTGGAGGAGCTGAAGCATGGTGCTGAGGGCTTCGGTGCGTTCCCTTGGAGATCCCGAAGCCCTCGGTCACGCACCAAGGCAGGCCACCGGGGGTTTTAGTGGGTATCATCTCACATAACCCGGCTACACCCCAAAGCAGTCTGGTATCTTGAGAAGTTTAAGCCCTCGCAAAAAAAAGGGCTAAGGAAAGTAAAATTAAAAAAAAAAAAAAAAATTGCCGATAAGTAAAATATTTATTTAACCTAACTTGAACAACGTACTTGCGGCCTCGAGGTCGTGTGCCATGGACTATTCCGGTGACCGCCAGCTTCTTCAGGCTGTCACCAGATCAAGTAGTGCCAGTGCCCAAGGTCACGTTCTATGCAAGGTATTATATTATCAACCTTGAATATGGCCTAGGTATGCTTGCTTAAACTTACACAAAGATTGAAACTTAGATTTTTACACAACCCTCTTTGCATAAAAGCAATTATGGTAATTTATTTCCAAAGATGTCACACGGTGCTAAAAGATCTATGACAAACGTTGATATAGCTTAGGTCATGTTTAAGATATACCTAATCACAATACAACAGGCGTTTGGAGATCTAGCGAACAATGTGTGAAATGGAGAAAATATTACGTTGTCGTGTTTTCCCTCTTAGCTCATGGTTCTAGACGATAGGACCAAACAAAAAAAATATCTACATAATAACTAATGAGATGCATGCAATACAAATGTACAGTTTAGCTTCGTTCAGCATTTCCTCACAATCTAAAGAAAAATTGATAAGAGTGGGACGGCGCGCGATGTGTCCCTTACCCACCACAATACTTACGTATGCTATACACGGTCGAAAAAAACATAAATATACGCTTTTTCACAGAACTGAGAGTCGTTATAAATTCCCACTCGGACTCAGATACGTTTGTATAATATTATGAAGGTGACAATAAATTAAATATAAATATCCTCGGAGATTAATTTACGAGTTTTCCTTCCTGGTTAAAAATAACTCATTTTAAAACGACTTGAAAAAAATATGTTTCGACGGAGTCAATAGATGGCGTTTATTATTGCTTTTAAAATAAGTTTCTTCGTATAATTATCATGGTGCCACTTTCGGTTTCGATAATATACTATCTGTGTTTAATAAGTCAGTGTAAAATTGAACAAAATAGTCGAAAAGGAACCCCCAGACGCAGCTATTTTAAAATCAGAATTAGCAATGCCATCTAGTGAAGTTTTATGGAACAGATCTTTAAAAACCGATCATTACCTAGTTGAATTGAAAAAGGTTCACAAAAGACAAAAGGTATGACGAATATTGCACCATTTTCCTGGTTACACTATCTATCGTTTGCTAAAAGCAAATGTTGTTCCATAGGACTGACACTCTACAACCAGTAGACGCAGTAGACGGGTCATGTCTGTTCGTCTTGCATGATAATAATACGCAATGAAGACAACACATATAATAAATAGATCACCTATGCCAATATAATCATAGGCGCACGGCCCAATAAAGCGCGATACATTAGGCTGGAGATTTTTCTGCATGCACGATCTACTGATTAAAGATATCAGTTATCTTTGCACTACCTTGGCTGTCAGTTTTTAAGTCGTCAAAATTTAAAAGTGCAGTGTTAAATTTGTGATAGGTCTGTGTATAGGGCTCTGGATCTGTCAAGGCCTAAACGCTGACGACACAGACAGGTAACTGCGACAGGGTAGTGCGTTAGTAAAATGCTTTTGGCGCCAGGGGTCTCAATATAATTGTTGAGTTATTGCGTTGGGCCTACGGAGGATAAGGAGATGTAGAGTGACATGAACAGTAAGTTCCTCCAGTTTATAAGAAAAGAGTACACCTACAAGGCCGCGTTCAGTAAGGACGTCCGACGACGCTAGATGACATTTGCAGCATACTTGAAATGTCATGGAGCGTCGTCGGACGAGGCCCAGTTACATAATAAGGCATAAGGCCTCTGCTCCGACTGTTGAAACTCTTGAAACGTCATTAGGTACTTACTACGAGTATGTAAATATTTTATCATGTTTAAAAACTGTCATCTATGTCCCAACTAATTCGTGTTTCCAATTGACAAACAGAAGAAAAATCCACATCACACAATCATGTCTAGTGAAATGGAACGTGTGAGCGGACCATGAACTTGTATTCTGCATTGCGCCAAGTACGCTCTGTACGTGTCCTGCTCAAGGTCTAAATGCCTTAATAACCTTCAGAAGTGTCGTTTAATGTTATGCCGGGGAATAGAACGGCCAATTTCAAAATAGCGTAAATTATTTAAAAACCTTCGTACTTAAAAAAGTATTTTGTTGTGGCCAAAATGTTGACGGAAAATGACTGAACTTAAACACCTTGAAATTGAAGTGAAGAGTACAGGACGCACTCCAACTAGTCTCTTTAAAGGCCTACTTTGATAAAAATGTGTTTTTGCTATTCATTAGTTATGTATATTAAAAATATTATTTCGAGATATTATTCGAGATTTATATATATTTTTATTTCTGTCACCTAGTATTGTATGGAGGGATGACATGATTACATGACATTTTTTCGATAAAAAAATCATTGAAAAGACCTCGTTTAACACACATTTTTTGCTGTCGCTCGGAATCCCTAGTGTATATTCAAGTAATAGTGAATACTGAGGTAATAATAATATCTAGGTTTGCATGGAACAGAATTTCGATTGATTTCCTGGTTTAGATGTAATTAACAATTATCTGGTTTTTTGACTAGCGCGCGCTAAAGCTATCTCTTTTCATCTGCGCATGAAAGTGTACAGCGCTATCTTTCTCTCGAAGAACCCTCTGAACACAGCCTCTGAATGACGAGACCAGCAAGTCGATCGGCTGACCGTAAGCGTCACGCTTGTCCATAACATTTCAGGGCCACTCAGAATGTTGAACTTCAGTACAAAACCATGCGCGGAAATCATTCACTATTTTATCTATGGCGTCAATGAACTGCGCTCGTCACCCTGAGATATTAGTTATGCCCAGTAATTTCGCTGGGAACATTCCCATTCAAACTGAAACACAGTAATATTGAAATGTAGTGGTAGGACAGAGTCCGCCTGGGGAAGTACCACACCTTTGCTAGTTATTCAACCGTCAAGCAGTAGTGTTCAACATTACTTTGTTCCGGATTGAAGGGCATTGTTTCCAGCGAAGCTACCGGGCACATAGAGATTTAACATATAATATCTCAGGGTAACGAGCGAAGAACATTGCTGCGCAGGGTTTTGAACTGTTGAAGTTCACAATTTTGGGTGGAACTGAACTGTTCTGGGCAAGCGCGACGCTTAACATTAGGTGAGCGACTTGCTCGTCTTGTTATAAAGTACCATAAAAAAAAAAAGTTGTGAGTTGGATTGGTGACCTGTGTAAAATGATGAGCAGCTACTGGATATGTAAATAGAGCTGAAGACGGTTGGACGGTTGGTGGTGGCGTAAATTAGGAGAAGCAAGACTATTATATGCTGGCCGGTGGAAAGGACGGTACCGGCTGATCACATGTATGTGCCAGTTCACATCTTGATATATTTGGTGGGCATGTCCTAGACTGTCACAGCATATGCCTTTGACCCATAGACACCTATACAAGATGACAAATTTAATTAACACTATTATTATACAACTTGCAAGATTTTCCCCTAATCGATTAAACCTGGTTTTCTTTTGTTTCAGAGGGACGACCGTTCACTTCTTGCTCAATTTTTCTTCGCGGACGATGCTCTCAATATGGTCGCAGCTGAGCTGGACTCGTTCGACGGCCGGAAGGACCCGGATCGATGCTCCACGCTCGTCAACCAGCTCAGACAGGCTCAGGTTTGTATATTCACCATGTTATTTCGATATAAAATTTTGTCAATACACTGAAGTGATTTCCTTGGTTACAAAGGTACTCGGTGACTAGAAGTTTTTACTTTCACATCTTTAAATCTCTCGGGAAAACTGCACTCTGTACTCTGTACAAAACTGTACTCGCCTAAACAGTCTGGTCGAAAAATTACCTTTATAACCTTTCATGTCCTTCATTTGGCAACAGACGGTTTTTTATTATGCCAATTTATGACTTATGGCACTGTCTGAGTGGTCCATAAAGTATCACTGACAAAGCCAATTTATTACAGGGCCCATAAATTTCGATTAGCATTAGCTATAACTGTGGAAATATTGTTTCAGGCAAGGTATATTCCTACCAAACGTGCCCTTAAAAAAATCGAGCAGACTGTTTCTTAAAGCGTCTGTTTATCCAACTACCCATGAGTGTGAATTTTTCAGGAGTATGTCATGAACACTTAGGAAAAATAATTGTTTGTATGCTCCTAAAGCCTACACTGATTATGAAGTGGCAAGTGTAGTTAGATTTGTATTCTCCGGATCTCTAGAGAGTGTCATAGACTACAGTCTTACCAGTCTTGCTTTTCACCCACCTGCCCAAAAGGAGGTTTGATTTTTAGGGTGGCTTTCTGGTTTATTTAAGTTTGTCTGTGTCCTTAAACTACCTGAACATCATCATAGAATTTTTAGTGCGAGTTGTCATTAAATTTATTTCTATATCCGTAGTCTCATAAGCTACCATTTGCAGTTGGGTTTCTTGTCTTACAATAATAAAAAAAATACTTTTTGTTTGCTTTCAATAGTATTTTTAAGTTAACTTTTTGAATAGTAAATAAATAAATATAAATAAATAAATATCTGGTACATTATTGCACACACGGTCTTCTGACCCCAAACTAAGCAAAGCTTGTAATATGGCTGCCAGAGACTGATATACGCACAAACATATTTTTTAAATACATACTTATATAGATATTAACACCCAGACATAGAACAAACACAAATATTCACCACATAAATGTTTGTCCTAGATGGGAATCGAACCCACGCCCCCAAGCACAGAACGTAGGTTCACTATCAACTGAGCCACCGGGGCAGTCAATAATTTTCGACTTGATATTTTTCTGAAAGTGAAGTCGATTCTGAAAGTCAAGTCGATAATTTCTGAAACACGAATGGGACTTGTCTCTTCGAAATTAATTTGGTTTTGAGTAGGAGTAAGGTCATTCTACGTCGGCCACAAAAGTATATTGAACGGCTGGTCGATTCCAACGTTGTTTTGCGGAAATCCATGTCATTATGTAGATGAGGATAAATATATACTATTATGACGTTTTGAAGAGGCCATGTTCGTGAAACTGTTGTTCTGACTAATCCTAACTAATATAATGCAGAGGAATATAGCCGCAATCATATCAGGATCAATAAAGCTTTGAGGTATAAAACTGAATACGTTAGTCTCGAGGAAAAAACTTCGCTTGCGCGATTCAGAATTCCCTGCATTACAACAACACGTCAAAAAATGCACAAAAATAGATCAACGCCGTCTAGCGAAGTATAGGAAGTAACTTTCTCTCTGTCTGGATGATTATCACGGCTAAACGGCTGAACTGATCTTGATACAATTCGATAAGGATTATTTGTATATCACAAAGACGGACATGAGATACTTTTTTTATGTCCACGCGAACGTAGTCGCGGGTAACAACTAGTGTATTTATAAATCAAAGGAAACTGACACTTGAGTTCTGCTTATTCTGCCCACAATCATACCCTAGATTCTGCATTCAAGACGCTCGAAGCGCGGCACTCATCAGTCTAAATACACTTAAAAGAAATTACTCTGGTTGCTCGATAGTTAGGCGCAAATAGGCGTAATCTTAACATAGCCAATGAGAACGCTTGGTCGCACTTCTCGCGACCCGCGCCTTCCTCAAACTTTGGTGACTTTTTGTAGGAACAACTAATCACGTAATGCGGTATCCAGTGTGATCTGTGATTCTGCCTAACAAAATTGTGAGTCTCCGGGGTCTGTCATGCACTGCGAGACGCAAACAATATAGGTTTGTCGTGTTCACTAATGAGTAAAATTTAAATATTTTATTATTATTATTTTCCCGTAGGAAAGAGACAAATGCGTCTATTGTTTTCTCCTGTTATGGGACAAGGTTTATATGTATTGTATCATACCTGTGATTCTAATTGAACTATGTGTGTCATGACTTAGCATGCCAGATTGCAGTTGCGGATATCCACATACCGTTATTTACTAGTACACTAGTACTAGTAAAACACCGTTACTTGGAACTTGGTGCTTCTTTTTAGTACTTAAGATAATTAGGCAACGGCCTGGATACTTAGACATGCAAATAAATTATGTATGTAAAATTGAATCCTATGTACTAGTACAACTAATTAGCTATTACCATAGAAAAATTAAAAGAGAAGAATGAGAATCTCATATACAAAAAAGTGTAACCGTGAAAAAACAGCATACTACTAGATGGCGCTTACGTATTTTTTCAGATAATGTTCAAACTATTGGTATAATTACGTCCGCAATTTGAGGTTTAGTTCAAATTAGATTACAATATACTACTTAAAATATGCTTTCAACGCCATCTGTTGAGAGCCTAGTGTTTTGCAAATTAATAATTTTACTACTTAACTACTAATATAAAAAAAAACATATAACAAGTAACGTTTTTTTAACGTACCATGACGAATGAGTTGGTTTGGGTTTATATTTCAAGTCAAGCGGAATTTGTGTCGATCATGCGCAGTTCTGTGGCGCACCAGTGACATCTTACGTCCTTGTCAATTAGTACAATCGGGCTACGCATTTTTCTATGGCCATTGGCACTCTTCTTGAAATAATTTCTGTTTGCTATTACGTATTGTTGTGTTAGTATAAACAGATTTTTAAGAGTCATGCCATTCATGAATCGACAAAAGTTTCTAGACTGTCATATAAACTTTTGTTCGGACAATGCGATTTTTTTAGTCGAGTAGCGAGTATTTTAGTAAGCGACACTTCACTATATCTAACCCCCGAATACTGAAACGCTTGTTAACTTTGACGACAGATTAAGTCTATTGCTGTCTTTGTCATTTGCTTAGTGTCAGACAAAGGCAGTATTAGAATTAATCTGTTGTCAAAGTCAACGAACGTTTCAATATTCCGGGGCAAATCACTCATTACTCGAATAAACTTGAAACAGTCCGAACTAGGCTTACGATATATTTCCCCTGATGCCGGGGCACTAGAATACGGCATCGGTATCCTCTACCTGTAGTAAGAGTCTACTAAAAGCGGACCCCTGGGCTCGGGGGTGGTAAGTGGTGGGCCCTAACCATCTACCTAAGCGAGCCCGGGGAGGACGACAGTCTCGAGTGGCTGAAGCTGTTGTAGGCTTAGGCGTCTCACGACAGCTGCTAGCTGTCCCGGGAGAAGCTGAACCGTGCTGCTGAAGGCTCCGGTGCGTTCCCTTGGAGATCCCGGAGCTCTCGTTCAAGTACCAAAGGCAGGCCACCGGGGGGTTTTAGTTGGTATAATCCCACATAACCCGGCTGCACCCCGAAGCTGTCGGGTATCTTGTGAAGATTTCCACCTAGAAAAAAAAGGCCTTCGATATCTAATAAATAAATCTTAGCTTATTCTAGTATCTGTGTCGGCCTGCGTAAGTGTTAATGGAGTCAGCCTTTATTTGGTTAGATCTAGTATTGAGGTTTAGCTTGCATTTTACGATAATTGGTTTTATTTGTTTACTTTTCCGAGTTGAATGCCTTCGTTGTTCTGTTAGGGTAAATAATGTTGCCACATTATAACTAACATCCCTACTGATGGGGACTAAGCCTATCCGAGGTGGTTGTCTGTGTTTTAACTGTACATACCTAGATAACATTTGGCAGTAAATCAATTAACATTATGCGGACATGAAGATGTATCTCGGAATGCGAGTGAAAATTTAAAAAAAAGTTTAGCTGAGCTAATACAAACTTAATCGAATAGTTTCATTTTCCAATAAAATCAAGATTTCATCTTTTATTGGTTACTAGCTGCGCCCCTCGGTTTTACCCGCTATTCTAAAGAAACCGAATAATTTTACGGGATAAAAAGTAGCCTATGTGTTAATTCAGAGTGTAAGCTACATCCATTCCAAATTTCATTTAAATCCGTTCAGCCATTACAGAGTTCAACCACGGGTTCAAATACGTTCAAACACACTTACATACTTACACACAAACTTTCTCATTTATAGTATTAGTGTGATCAACGTGTCTCCCAACGTGCTTATGTATTTTGTAAACAATGTCGTGCATATTTATAAATACAACGTGATTTCGATAGGTCAAGCTTCATGGTCATGTTATTTTTAAAAGTGAATTTCATTATTGTTCCTTATCCGATGTATTTAAATGGTTTGGGGTTGTGACATTGGTAGGTTCGTGGTATCATTGTAAATGTTCTGTGACATTGGGTCCGTGGCGATCTGGGAGTCCATCTTGTCATCAATTCACAATCAAATTGTTGACGCAAAAAAAAAATGAATTTGATGATGTCAAAATGTACTATGTTTTTTTTTTGCGATGTCATTTTCTGTCATACTGTGTATGTTATGGTAGCTGTTCATAATTATGTGTAAATACTGTAAACAAGTTTCGTTCTGTTCTTTCGTTTTAGTACCAGTGCTTGAAATACCGGTATTTTTGGGACCCGGTACAAGTTACCTGTGGCCTTGGTGTGATACCGGTACCAGTCGTAGTAACTGTACTATTACTCCTAATCAGTATTATATACTGGTACCATACCATTATTTACTTTAGTTAGAGCATAGAACATTTATACGAGAAGAATGACAATCTTATACAAAACAGTGTACACATGCGCCATCCTTCCGCTATACGTTCAAATCAAAGAATCAAACACATTTTGTACGGATGGGATGCATTCAACTCTCATGTGGGATTCGCACACGAGGCACATTCGACCATATCAGTAGAGGTGACCAAAATAAGGAACTAGAGATTTTTTACGGGTGCCCGACAGGTCTCTCCAGAAAATGCACACGTAGCTCCCCCGCTCTACTATATAAAAAAAAAAACTTGTTATAAATCATAACGTGTTTGAATAATAATGACTCACGCGCACGCCACATGAAAGGCACTGTTGTGTAAGCTGTGGCGAAGGCCCCGGCAATTGTGACGTCACAATCACAATGCCATGTGGTGTAGTTTGGGTGTAGTGCAAGATTGGCGGCTATGGTTTCCGGAAGCATGGGCCGACGGTCTTGAAGGATATTGAAGAGGCATCGATGCTTGTAATTGTTTTGATGCTGAGGGCTAGCACCTAAATTCTGTGTTCCTATCAGCTTTTAGACGTCATCACCCTGCCGAGGTGTATTGGGTCTTTCTGTTGAAGACTGGTCAGAACTGAACAATATCTTCAACAATATCTAACTGATCACCATCTTTTCAGTGATATAAGTAGTGGTAGCACGCTCGTCTCATATTCGTGGGGTAGCGAGTTCGAAACCGGCCGTACCAATGAGTTCTTTGGAAGTCACGTATGGATATTTACGGCTTTACGGTGAAGGAAAACATCGTGTGGAAATCTGCATATTTCCGGAACAGAAAGGAAGGAGAGAAAGGATCAAAAGAGCGTGGTCGGCATGGTCCCAATCACGATTCGAATATCCCAGCACTCTGGGTTGAAATGCTAATGCAGATCTTTTCAATGGTATTTTTGATAGAATTAAAATAGTTGATTCGACGATTTTACATCCTTTTGTCCTTGAAAAAGGAAACCCCAAGTTTCGTGACTGTTTCTTATCGATATATCTTACATACTTCACATACTCTAAACATATAGTAGTACCTTGAGCTGTGCACACAATCGGTCATATCTCAGTAGGCTACCTACTTAATTAGTTAACTATAAGTGCTCATTAAGAAAACTGATACGCGCTTAATACCTACTTCGTGACTAGCGAAATCGCGTGGAGGCGTTGTTCGATTTACACGCGTATAGATTTAAGGCACTTGTCCCACTGCCGGTGAGGAAGCGACGATATCGACTACTTCCTCGCTCCAGAAACGTATCTGCATCAGCCTTTAAAATCTCCACTGCTGGGACATCGGCCTATCCTCGAAGGGTGATTTGGTCATATCTACCACGCTGGCCCAGAGCGGGTTGGCGAATTCACATAAAGCCATCGAATGTCTTCGGAAGTATGCAGGTTTACCTACGAAAGAATCGTACAATACTTAGATATAGAATCCGTGTGAATAAAAGAGATACATCTTAATAATAGTGACACACTGCCGGCGAGGGCTCTCCACTAGTTTGTCACAACGACACTCGCTGTGGGACGTTCGCATGGCGGTCAGAACACCCGCCGAGACACTTCCAGCTGTCATTCTCTACTACAGTGCACAGCCCGAGTGAGTTGTGCGATTAATCGCCCGTCGCACTCGTACACTCGCTAGTAATAATATCTAATATCTGGGACATTTTTTGCACACACGGTCATCTGACCCCAAACTAAGCAAAGCTTGTAATATGGCTGCCAGAGACTGATATACGTACATAGATATTTTAAATACATACTTATATAGATATTAACACCCAGACATAGAACAAACACAAATATTCATCACATGAATGTTTGTCCTAGATGGGAATCGAACCCATGCCCCCAAACACAGAAGGTAGGTTCACTACCAACTGAGCCACCGGGGCAGTCATCTGTGGGGGCAGTCCAGCCACAGTACATAATAATTGACCATTGACAAAACTATCGGAACTATACACTCGTTTCTAGTTTCTAGCTCTACTCGCTGCTCGCTCATCGTCGGCGGTTGGTCAAGACCCTAAATCTATTCGTGGAACATAGGAGTTTTTCTATAGTTCTGAGCTTGCGTGTCGTGACTTCGTGTGGTATGGTGGGGGTGTCCTAATAAGGTCACTTACACACATAAACCAGGTTTGGCTTTCTACACGGCTGTATGTATTTATGCATGAAAACGTCGAAATAGAAAGATTTACTTCTATGGTAAAGGTTTTATAGCCGACTTCCAAAAGAACGAGGAGGTTCTCAAGTCGTTTTTTTTTTAATGTTTGTTTTCTCAGAACTCTGTCACTTATGAACCTTATTGAATTTGACCTTTATGAATTTGGATTTATTTTTTTACTTTGTAAGGTGATATTTCCTGATTGGTCCCATTTTTATCAAAATCTAGTTCTGATAATGGAATCCAAGAGGAATAGAGGGAACTCCTCAAATATTATAGGCATTCATATAGCGATTTTGGTATTTTGGTCTTATAATTGTATTTTAACCTATGTTAATGTTAATTATATTTAACCATTGCTCCATCGTTATAGGGTTTTTATGAGTTTCATCAACCGCATTATTTATTTATTTTAAACTGAAAATATGTACGTGTACATTACATATTTTTACCCGATTGCCTAAGAATGAGGGTAATGTTTTTGGGGTGTATCTACGTAAGTATGTAAGAAAATGTAATGAATGTATTAAATATTATATATATATAATATTTTAAAAACAAAAAAAAAACACACTACTGAATTTCCCTTATATGTCATTTCGGACATGAAGAGGAATCCAACGACACCTTGTTCGTCAAAATCAGTCAAGCCGTCGAAAGCATACACCCTAAAAACTTTACCCCCCTTTTTTGTTGGGAAAAAAGAGAGGGAAGAGGCGAAACAAGCAAAGCCAGTGCGGGCAAACGGAAAATGTACTAAAATTATCGAGAAACATCTGTTCAATGAGTCTCATTTAATAAAGAATGCATGTAAATAAACAACAATGAGGCTAGGCACTACTACTACTAAGAATACTAATAGCTCATTAGGAAAATAATATTGTTATTCTAGAAGATTAGAATTGGCACACAACAATAAATATAGGCAAACAAATCGGAGCGATGTTTCACTACTCTTGACCAACGGATCTGCGGAGTGGAGTGCGAGAGCCACCGTCCGATTTTCTGAATAAAACTGACTCGTTTGATGTTTAGTTCCGTTATTGGCCACCGCTACGGATAAATGGGTCGTGTGATAATTACGAATACTGGTGAATAATTTTCAAATACGAATATAAATGTAAACAAATGTACAATCGGTGACTCACCTTGAATGACTGGTTTCGAAGCGAATCAGTTTTCGAGTCGACCTTATCTGTTGATAAATATCGTTCTTTGACAACGGACCTTATGCCCGTCTGCACTAAACTTTGACAGCTTACTTATTTTTTTCTCCTGAGTGGATTTTGGCGTCGCACGTCTTATGCATTTGCCAGTGTCAAGTATAGATATATAATATTTTCAAGTTTTGTTATATATTATCAAACAAGTCATAGTCACAGTCAAAGGCGAGCAAAGCATGTCACGGTCAAGTCCAAGTCATGCCCCCAGTAAAGTGGTGAAAACTTTACTAGAGCCTTCTATGGAGTTTTGGAAACAACATGAAAATTCATGTTTCACGACATTATACCATTTACCAACACTCGTGCATGTTCACGAACACTTAACGGGTAAAAATTCACCGTTTAAACCACAGAATTCTCCTTATACTCGAAATAACACAAGTTTTGGAAAATAATAAAATGACGCGACATGAATTCTTCACGTTCCCGCCAAAAATCCGACGACATATTCTTTCCTTTGACATTCCTAAGTCCGACTTACTTTAGGCGATGCTTACCTCGGGATTCAGAAACGCTTGTTAACTTTGACAACAGATTAAGTCTATTGCTGCCTTTGTCATTTGCTTAATGCCAGAAAAAGGCAGCATTAGAATTAATCTGTTGTCAAAGTTAACAAACGTCTCAGAATCCCGAGGTTAGCTAAGTGCTATCTTTGTTCACTTTAGTGCAGGCAGACAAATTAGATTCATAAATTAAATAGCCTACCTATTTAATTTATTACACCCTTAAAATGGGTCGTGTAAACAACAAACTTTTCTATTTACGGACCCGCATAATAAATACATAATATTAACATATAATTTTGTTCTGAAGACACGATACGTATAAATCATGTCGGTTATTTGTTTTTCGCATGAGAAGTTGTTCCAGAAAAAGACTAAACCGAACTTTCACACAACACATACATAGCTTTTACTTGCAATCAACCCTGAAATCACGAAAAATATCCATAAATTTCGTTGCATATCATATTTCAATAGTAAAGCTTTTTTTTTTTTGAATTAATGGCTCAGTTAGAGAATTTTGAGTCGCTCTTAGTCTGTGAAAAGTGCGAGACGTACGTTCGTCAATACATGCGATCCAACCATCCGCAAAAATGTGCCTTGATATTATATTCGCTATCTCTTTTTTGTGACAAATGTGCTATAGATACTTTTAAAGTTTTAATTACGTATGGAAGCCTAAGTTAACCTAAGTTAGCCTAAGTTTGATTGGTTTACGTTGTTATTTTTAAGGAATCTGTGTGGTTAGGGCCCGTCCATCCATTTTACTTTGGTCGAAGCTTGCACCCATAAAAAATTGTAACGAGAATATTTCCGTCAACTAACCGAGCATCCATAAGTATAATAATGGAGTTTTTGGCGGGAACGTGAAGAAGTCATGTCGCGTCATTAAATTATTTTCCAAAACTTGTGTTATTTCGAGTGTTAATGTGTAAACATAGTGGATTTTTATTCATTACGTGCTCGTGACCGTGCATGAGTGTAGGTGAATAGTATAATGTCGTGAAACGTGACTTTTCGTGTTGCTTCCAAAACTCCATAGAAACCTTTAGTAAAGTCTCCACCACTTCACTGGGATATGACTAGGACTTGTCCGTGACTTACTTACTTTACTTGACTTAGACTATGACTGAGTCTTGTTTTATTTGTGAACTTCACTTCAAACATTACAAAACTTCACAACGTGTGAAGCCAAAATTTAAGTGAAAAAATAAGTATATATAATAATCTTTTTATTATTCACACCAAATATAAATATAATTTAGTTATAATATAATCTAAACTTAAATGTACAAACTAAAACTATAAACAAAATTAAAATAAGTACTTAATAATTATAATTTTGAATAAGAAGTGGGCTTAGCGCTGCCATTTCAGCAGTAATAAAAAACCATTGGTTTCAAAAAACCTATTCCTGTAGGTACTACACCTGATACATGTTATCTTTAAACTTTCGCGATTTAACCTAAAAAATATTAGACTGTCCATGCCACGGGACATATCGCGCAAATTTTTAGATACCTGATACGTCTTTAGTTATAACGCTGACAAGAACATAATAGTACACCGCTAAGACCTGCACCCTGGAGTCATATCTTTTAGTTTTAACAATGAGATTAAATTTTATTGTCCGATAACATTCTGTAGCTTGAGTTCAGCAAACAGAAATCTGTATCTTTACCTGAATACTTAGTTGTTAAACACGTGAGCAGTGAGCACGTTAATGGCTGAATATTAAAATTATGTATTATAGGTATTGCATATACATATTAACTAACTAACTAGCTTTGAAACTTAACAATGTTTATCAACTAACAATTAAGTAATATAAAAATTAAAAAAAACTAAAGACTTTTCAAAAGGAATATACCAAAAAAAAACTTATACTATTACAGTGCTACTTATTACTCGATTTGCGTATATACTCCGGGCAGTCCAGCTCCCGCAAACAGCACCCGTTTTTTGGTCTAC
Organism: Apocheima hispidaria; assembly: GCA_947579745.1. Lineage (NCBI taxonomy): Eukaryota > Metazoa > Arthropoda > Insecta > Lepidoptera > Geometridae > Apocheima > Apocheima hispidaria. The sequence continues at coordinate 4,405,403 of OX388167.1, read as the reverse complement.
TCGTCCTTTTTTTTCTCGGCTCAGGACTCCCATCACCGCCGCGTTCCGATCTCTAATGGCCATCTGCAGGTTATCCTTGATGATCTGAGGTGACGCTACCATCGCTCGCGGCACAAAGCTGCTGATGGCATTTTACTGGTCTCGGCCTAATACGTGAAAACTCTGGTGAGCCGCGAGACTAAGGTGACCGCATAGGGAAAGCAGTTTGAGGTTCCTAACCAACGATTTCATTTGTCCGCAGGACCGAGTGCTCAACATCACCAGTCAGATAATGGACCAGCTGCTAGGAGACGAGAGGGTGGCGCGCGGCTTCCGCGTCAAGTTTCCCGAGGACGTGCTCCAGGACAACTTGGCGGGCCAGCTGTGGTTTGGTGCCGAGGTACAGTAACATTTGGTACATTCGCCATTCCTCCGCAATATTGTGATAACGGAAAACAACACAACACAACGTCATGTCTGCTTTTGCGCCAGGGTGCGGAAGATCTGACATAAAAGCAAAACTGCTATCCAGACTTGTTCTGAACAAGGGACATTTTGAGAAGCTGACTGTCAAGTAGGTTTAGATTTAGAATCAGCCACCACCAGTGTAGCAGCCGCTCAGCGTACTCTACCTACGAACTGCGTACCTAAGAAGTAAGATTAGCGCTGTCAATCTTAATCAAATGGTGTAGCACTAATAGAAAAAATTGGAGGCTATGAAGAACTGTTTGAGGGAGCCAGTACATTTCCAAATGGAAATAGATGTGTACTGATAGCGAGATGGCGAAGTTAGAACTATCTCTTGTCCCCCTTCGGTGTGGTGACAGATGTCCCAATATCTGGGCGCCTATCGGAGATCTTCGGTATGGGCCGAGTCCAATTCTACATTTGCTGTTAGGCGCAATAGCCAGGTGGAGAGACACCAGGCAACCGTTGGTACACGAGTATTGGGGTAGGGTATTACCAATTGGTTGCTGATTCTTCTACATATGGGTAACCCTTGCTAATGTTGGAAGCTATGTAGGTCACATTTTGGATGTTTATTAGGGCCTCATAAATAAATTCTTGTGTTCAATTCCAGTGCCTAGCAGCAGGATCGTCCATCATGAACCGCGAGGAAGAGTCGGCTGCCATGCGTCCTTTAGCTAAGGCGCTCACACGCAGCTTGGAAACCGTGAGGTTTCTGCTAAGAGAACGCTGCCTCAGGCCTCGTGGTTTAGCGCTCTCCCAGCAGATCACCGCTGATGATATGCTGCATGAGAGTTTAAAGATATTTGACAGGTGCATAGCAAGAGCTTTGATTCCACACTTTACATAAGCACAGCGAGGCTGTGGTTCCCGAAAAGTACTAATCTAATCATTTAATCTGAGTTAACAGGTATTTTATAGGTAAGCGTGCTCCATCATATACCACTTCATTGCTTACCATCAAGCAGGATGTCGTCAAACGCAAACGTATATGGAATTAAGAGTACAAAATTTGTAAATAATCATTCGCACGTTCGGCTACTCTACAGAAATACAGAAATATTTATTTCGTAACAAAAAATACAGACACACAGAAGAAGCATAATAATAAATTAAATATACACGTAATAGACAGGAAGTGTACCTATATATTTGTCACGAAACCGGCCCCAACTCAGCGTAAGCTGGCTGTAAACAACCAGCGCTGGTATTCTGTTGAGGCCGGCAGGTGACGTCACGCGCGGTACGATGCAGTTGTGTGCGAAGAAGTGCAGCGGAAAAAGAAAAATAGGAAACCGGTCTGCGCTTTTCTGCGCAAACGAAAATTGCGAATTATTGGTTGTGTAAAACCGTATAATATGTATGTATAATTGAAAATATTTAGAAAAAAAGCTAAAAAGTACGCTTCCCCTCACTGTTGTCGGTTTCATTTTGATCAGCAACCACGGTTATTTTCAGGTTATTTGCTGAATTCGAGCTGTGCTACGTGAGCGCGATGGTGAACGTGAAGACACCCCACGAGTTCGAGGCGCAGCAGCTGATCTGTGTTCTGTTCTCCGAGAGCCTGCGGCGGGCGCTCAAACAGAACCTGCTCACACAGGAACAGGTCACTTTACTGCCTTACTATAAACGTCCGAGAGATCGATTATATAAAACGTTAGTGGATTAAAACGAAAGATAACAAGTTTGTTTATGAGAACTAAACAAAGCAAAGAAATGATTTTTCCACGCTCGAGCCAAAACTCTTGAATTATGTGAAATAATAATTTTCACAGTGACTTTGATTAACTGACAGTGACTTTGACTGTCGAGCCAGATACAGGCAGGCAATCCACATTGCGTGAAATGGAACGTGTTATTGCGGCGAATTTACGTTTGATTTTACCCAAAAAAAAGTTAACTGTACATAAATTGAGAAAATAAAGTATATTCGCGCACTTTATTATTATCGAAAAGTTATACTACTTAGACTTAAATTACGTAGGATACTCTATTATAAAGTACGGTTGGCAGCCCATTCTTCATTTGCCCGACACCGATACGCTCCGATCCGACACGACGACACGCGGGGAAACGCGGGGCGCGGGCGGATCACGACACCCGCACGCCCACATGGAAGCTTGCGTGTGTACACAAATACTGTATAATGTTGCCAACTTTCAAAACGTAGTGATGATCTAGTTCGGGTTTTATCGTTCAGAAGAACGGAACTATAAATAAAATGAACATTTAATTAATAAATAGTTATAAATTGAAAATGAATCGAATTGTTTGATGAATGTATTAAAGAATAAGCATTCACTGCCATCAAATATTTAAAGTGCCGCCAATGGCATTATTTCTTTATTTAGTTAATCTGGCAATATTGATTTAAGTATATTGCAGTCTTTTATATACTCCTTAATACGTGGTAAAAAAACACGCTAGGCAGAAATTAAGACATCAAGGAGGACTTTAGAATATTAATTATTGAAATAGTTCGCTGAACTGCTACAAGTGAATGAACTAAATATTAGGTATTTGGTATCTTCTTTACATTATCATCCAGAAGATGTCCACTGCAGAACATAGGCCTCCCCCTTAGACCGCCACACCAACCGACAATGTGCCACTTGCATACACCAGTTGCCCACGACTTTCACAATGTCGTCGGTCCATCTAGTGGGAGGCCTGCCTACGCTTCGTCTTCCGGTTCGTGGTCGCCACTCAGGAACCTTTCTTTCTCATCGGTTATCGGTTCTTCGAGTGATGTGGCTTGCCCATCGCCACTTGAGCTTGCAAACTCTGAGAGCTATATCGGTGACTTTGGTTCTTTGGCGAATATCCTCGTTTCGGATTTTATCGTGCAAAGAAATTCCGAGCATAGCTCTCTCCATTGTCCGCTGTGTGACTCTGAGTTTCTCCAAAAGGCCAGTAGTCAAAGACTACGTTTCAGTTCCATATGTCATCACTGGCAACACACTTTGGTTAAAGACCCTTGTTTTCAGGTACTGCGGGATTTTGGACGAGAAGATATTACGCATCGTATCTTCTTTATTTCATCCTATCTTTAGTAACGTTGTATAAGCTGTTGTGATGATGCTGATGTTTTAACTTGTGTATTGTTTCCAGGTAGACTCGTACGACCCAGCGTTAATGTTTGCCGTACCTCGTCTGGCCATAGTCAGCGGTCTCCTCATATACTCGAGCGGTCCGCTCAGCATAGACAAACCACCTGGTAAGAACTCGCTAAACACTTATCTATTTCGATATTAGACGGACTTTTTAAATTCCTTTGTCGAGTTTTTTGGCGGGAACAATTTTGCAATAAGCTATAGCAACACATTGGTGATTTATTAACAAGGTATTCTCATGACGCGCACTACCTTTGCTGAATTTCATCTACATTGTCTCAGCCGCTTTGTCGTAAAAAGGTGACGGAGCACTCGACTTTCTCTTATCTCAATTCCAGAAGAAATGTCCGACATGTTCCGTCCTTTTCGCTCTCTACTCCACAAGATCCGCTCTCTCCTGTGGACACTCGACAGAAGAGAGTTGATGGCGTTGGAGAGACTGCTCGCGACTAACGGGGACGTCGCCAACTTCGCGTCCGTAGAACTTCTGTCGGGTAAGTGAAGTAGGCTTTTTTTTAATCTTTATATTTGGCTCCACTCATCAGTTTAGCCAGTGGCGAGTTTTGTCATTTTTCACGTAAAGCATAGTATTTCACGACTAGCTGCGCCTGGCAGTTTCAACCGCGTGAGAAATCTCTCAGGAAACGTACATATTATACCCGGGATAAAAATAAAAAGTACGCTATGCCCTGTGTCACTCTCCGGCCCTTAAACTACATACATGCAAAAATTCAGATCTGTTGCTGCGCGAAATAGGATCAAACAAACCAACAAACACACTGCAAAAATTCAGGTTTGTTGCTGCGCGAAATAGGATCAAACAAACCAACAAACACACTCTCGCATTTATAATATATAGTACAAGAATAGTTTTATTAGCGTAACATAAAAAAGTTTTTATTTCCATACTGACTTTGGGGGTCCATTTTACCCATTTACAGTTAGAATTTCGCAAAATCTGTTCTTATTGTTCACCTAGATCAGGGGTCTCCAAACTTTGAAGCCTTGGGGCCATAATATTTTTTTTCAGTATGTTGCAAGGGCCATAACAATTTAAATTTTTCTGCCCACCTAAGCAAACATCAATTATCATTCTGTGTTTTCGTTCTCTTCCATTCAACTTATCACAGCAATAGTAACAACAGTAAAACATTGGCTGTCGTGGGCCAGATTGATGACACTAGTCTTAAGCTGTCGCGGGCCGGATTGATGGCAGTGGCGGGCCGGATTTGACCCGCGGGCCGTAGTTTGGAGACCCCTGAGCTAGAACATTTGAGGAGTATTGGTTTCAAATTCACGTTTCTGTCATGAGAGGTTGATTCCTAGAATAGGGATTGTTCTTTTATGTACATACTAGCAGCGCCCCGCGGTTTCACTCGCTGCAGAAATCGAATATTTCTACGGGTTTTTTTTTTTTTTATGCCATTGGTGGCAAACGAGCAGACGGGCCGCCTGATGGTAAGCGATCACCGTCGCCTATGGATACCTGTAACACCAGGGGCATCACAGATACTTTGCCGACCTTTAAAGACTCTATTAACAGCCCTTTTGAAGAACCCCATGTTGTAGTTACTCGGAAAAACCGCTGGTGGAAGCTCATTCCACAATTTTAAAAGTAGCCTATGTGTTAATCCGGTCTATAAGCTACCTCTATACTGAATTTAATTTGAATCCGTTCAACCGTTACAGAGTTGAACGAGAATAAACACACTTACTAACTTACACACAAACTTTCGCATTTATAATATTAGTGTGATAGATTTTGGCCGATGCGTGATGCGCTTCGATCATCCTAAATGCGGAATCTAGGGGGGATCTTTGGCTCACAGCACAGATCACACCCTAGATTCTGCATTCAGGACGCTTGAAGCGCTGCACGCGTCAGTATAATACACTTATAAGAAATCACTCTGATTTGTTGATTGTTAGGCGCGAGTAGGCGTAGCCTTGTGATAGCCAATGAGAGCGCTTGGTCGCACTCTCCGCGACCCGCGCCTTCCTCTAACTTTGGTGACTTTTTATAGAAACAACGAATCTCGTAATGCGGCAGCTAGTGTTATCTGTGGTTCGCAGTGACCTATGATGATACCCATAATGGTAACTTTGTCATAGGGTTGAAATTAAAAGTTTGATTGTTGTTTTCTAGCGTCGGAAGTGATAGACGACCCGTCCTGCCCCTACCCGGACATCGGCGAGTTCGTGTCGCGATTCTACGCCGACCACGCACACTGCCGCGACCTCTACACTCAGACCAGGTAACTATGCTGCAGTTCAGTTGTTATATGGAAACCGTACTAAATAAAATTTAAAAAAAATGTCCCGGGTAGGAATCGAACCCACAACTTCACTGCGCCACTGCGCCAAAAGTCCTAAATATAACGACGAGACGAGCGAACCCTAAACGATTTTTCTGAGCCAAAAGAGAGGGGTGTTATTTTTTTTTTATTTCCGTGATTTTGGCCTCTACAGCCTTTACAGCTTCACAGGGTGCGCCGATTGCTAATGCCTTTTATGTGGATATCATCAAGTTGGGAAGTAGCCGCTTGTATGTAATAATACATAATAATATTCCTTGTCCTAAAATATTTGTTTTATTTCCAGTTGGACCGAACCTACAATAACAGAGGGCGACTACCTTCCAGATAATATCGAAGTCATGACTCCAATCATCGACGGATTTCGAAGACTAACAGAAGTAACCGAAGAAACAGTAGACGACGACCGATTGGAAAAACCGGACATAAATACCGAAAAACCGGATTATTCCGAAAAATCTGACAAATTCTCCGACAGCACTGACACATTCCAAGATAGGAGCAGAAAAACGTCCAAAACGGAAGGTAGCGATCTATCGTCACTAAGGAATCTATCAACAAACGGACTTATGACGTTCGACCCTCTAGTTATTAACGCCGTTGCTGCAACCACAAACGAAACCAATCGACAAATACCGGACCAAGATTTAGTGACGTCATTGAACGAACAAGTCACCGAGATCGCTGATAGGCTCTCCTCAATCGCTAGCGATGTCGTCATCGATCAGATGCATTCTTACTCGACAAACGATATGCCGAATCTAATTTCAACGGACGATTCGGAAGTTTTTCCTTTTAACAACGAACAGTTGCCTTGTATGCCATCTACCAGCCACGGATATCTAATACCCAACGCGATAAGTCACGAACCTGTTGTTCTTTCATCTCTCTCGCACAATAACTCTGCAGTTTTCAATCAAGACGAAACCGAAAACAACACGATACTGAATTCGGAACTTCCAATGATTATTCCGGAGAATATCGATTCGGAAATGGCGAATACAAATATAAATTTGTCTATCGCAAACGCTAATCTTAGTTCTTTACTGCTTACTAATGAAGAATTTAGAGAGAGGTTCGAACAGAACGACGATGATAATGCTAGCTTTCATTCCGCTAAGAACTTCGACGAGGCGTTAGAAAGGGACGAAGATAAGGTGAAGTTTATGCTCGGTTACGAGAGCGATCACGAATCAGCTGCCGATTCGGGTGTGAGCACAGAAAACACAAGCTTAGACCGATCACCCGATACAGATAACAAAGAACTAAAAGACACACATTTTATGGAACAAAACAGAGTATTGAAAAGCCCCGAAAGCGACAGAGACGATGACAAATTTAAAGCGACCATAGAGAGTACTTTCGACACTGTCAATATTAATTACGTCGAAGACGATACTCAGAAAAACGAAGCCGGATCGTCTAGCATATTAAACAGACTGAGTTCCGACGAAGAAGGACTGAGCGAAGCGACGAACGTCCGCAGCAACGATAACAGCGAAGCCAGGAGAGTCTTAGCTGACTGGGGAATGACGATGCCGGAGAATGAAGAGTTCAAAACCATAGACGATGTGATATCAGAGCTGAGGAGGCATAGACAAGAGAGAATGGCGATAGAGAACGATATGCCGAATAGTTCGCAGAGTAGTTCCAGGAGAAAGGAGGGTAGAAGGAAATCTACGCCGAAGAGCAAAAGGAAAAAGGGTAAAATGTGGTCGCCGGGGTTAGTTATACTCGATAGTAGGTCGAGTCAAAGTAACCCCTTGAGGCTGAATTTGGACCATTTCGTAGATGAGAGGTGAGTTTTTAAATGTCTTAGTTTCGACTTTTTTGAAGAGTCCGCCACTTAACTCTTTTGCCAATTATTCGACCTTCAGTCAGTAGAGTGCAGACATTACCGTGTTCCGGATTGAAGGGAAATGTTTCCAGTTAAATTACTGAGCATAAACCCCTTATCAATATACGCGGATAAGCCTTGGAGCAGTTACGCAGTCTTCTGTCTCTTTCAATCGAGTTCTAATTTCGAAAGAGCGAAAAGGACTAAACACTTGATAACTATTCCAAGGGCACTCTACGTTTATTAATACGAGGGAAAGAGATTTAACATCTAATATTTCATGGTGACCAGCACAGTGCCTTGTCGCGGAGGGTATAGAACTTTTTTTAAACAAAACGTTCCTAACATATTTTTTTTACCAAAAATTATGTAACTATCGCATTGAAGGTTATTAAGTGTGTATTTGAAAAAAATGATCTCATGTACACGTCATGGTTAACGTGACTATAACTATAAACTAATGACATAACTATAAATACTATATATCTAGAATGTAATGATTTTTCAAATTTATTCCTTTTTTGTTAACTTGTCCTATTTTTAGAGGATCCCTAGAGACCTTAGGTGTACCCTAAGTGTTGGTGAGAACGAAACTAATCTTTTAAGTTTCTAAGGTGATCCCTTAGGGTTTTTTGGTGAAAACGGGCATTAATTCTGCAAAGCAGTCAACAAGATTTATAAATAAGTTTTTATGGAAACATACATTGTTCCAGACAAGCTTTTGTAAAATGATCCGTTATTGGTACGTCATCATTTTACCATCACTTTACTGTCAGTTACTAAGGAGTTCCTTTTTCCACTTTCCGACTCAATCATCAGATCAGCTTGAACAGATATTGTATTGACATCGGAAGTTGACAGGCATGCAAAATTTCAACTCAATTGACCAAGAGGGTCTAAAATTCAGTTACAAGATTTTACCCGAACATACATACCTACATACAAATATTGCAAGTTAAATAAAAGCTTTTAAAAACTAGCATATTGGTTGGCGGCAATCTGCTAGAACAAATTTGGGATTTTACTCCCCTACTCCCCTAAAACGTCCACCAATATTTATTTATTTACCAATATTTATTTATTATTTAAGATTATGTCGGACCTATAATGAATTTAACGCTTACTTGGATGATCTTGATGTGTTTAACGATTCTTTAACTGTTTTCAAAAACAAACTAGTAAAGTCTCTAACCAGAGATAAATAATGTTTTGATTATGATGTTTTATTTTTGTTTTATCATATAAAATGTTATATGTTCTAACTATCATTCCGTTTATTCAATTCAAATCATTTAATCCAGACTACAAAGGTCCATATTCCACATAAACAGAAATTCAATAACAATTAGAACACAAAATTAAATTATATTATATTTTGTCCTACATGTCAATAACAAGTAACACAAAACAGAAAACAATTTAGTTTATATGTATGTGTTTATGTTGTATATGCCTATAAATGGTGATCATATCAGTTCCATATTACCCACTCACGTAGACATATATAATAAGAATGTAAAATATGTTCACTGTTGGCGTATCTCAATAAATAAATAAACGTTCCTTTCCCCAGCGGTACGTCGGAATGCGCAGACGACGAGCAAATAGCGATCGCGTTGCAAGCGCAAGAGCTCGCAGCCAGGCAACAAGCACGAGGCAAGTTCAAGTAAGTACGAATATTAACACTTTGACCGCCAAAGCGTAAATGCATAAGCAGGAAAGAGGGTAAAAAAGTTTAACATACTAGCATACTGAGTATCATGCGTTACAGTAAACAAGTATTCTTTTAAAAAAAAAGCTTGACTCGATATGTAGCCAATAACACTCCGGACTTAAAGAGGAGCCTAAAGACAACTCGTTAAAATAGGTCAAGCCGTTTAGGCTACATGAGATAATATAGGAATATGCAAACATAATATGATTTTGGGATATATGTTAATACAAGTTGTTACCCGTGACTTCGCCCGCGTGGACCTACAAAAAAAGTAGCCTATATCCGTCTCCTACCCTTAATCTATATCTATGCAAAAATTCAGCTCGATCCGTTCAGCCTTTTGAACGCGACGAACACCCAGACAGAGAGACAGAGTTACATTCGCATTTATAATATTAGTTAGGATGTATACGGGGTTATAAGCTGAAAGGTGCTTATAGTACTCATGATTGTGAACAGCTTTTATTATGGGACCAACCATGAAGTCGAGGAAAAAATATCAGCGGTTCCATACATTTTGTCGAGTGTCAGTGACATTTTTCTATGGAATAGCTGATATTTTTTTCTGGATTTCACGGTTGGGCCCATAGTAAAAGTTGTTCATAATGATGAGTACTATAAGCCCCTTTCGGCTTAGCATACCCTGTCCTTATAACCCTGTATACATCCCAAAATCATTAGCCTCTTTCTTCAGGTCGGAAGTCGGTTGAATATCTTTTTTTTTTTTAGATCTAGTGAAGACCTGATACATCGACTGTTCGTATGCATAGCGGGAGTGGCCGACCAGCTCCAAACTAACTTCGCGGCGGACTTGAGGAACATCCTCAAGTCTGTGTTCCTGATGAATCAGACCCCGGACGACCCCATTCCCGACCCGCCCGAGAAAAAGATCTCCACGATCGAATACGAGGCCACTGAGGACCAAGTTATTCAGAATGGTAAGGACAACTAGTGATATTGTTAAAAGAAAAACAAAATACCCGACGAAAAATGTAGTCTACGTTACTCCGGAAGTAAAGATGAAGCCAACAACATTTCGATATAGAGGTTTACACTGTACGGGGAATTAACCCCATTTCACCTCTATAAGGGTAGATTTTCGAAAAATCTCGATAATATATTTTCTTTATTAACCGACTTCCAAAAAAAAAAGGAGCAGTGACCTTCTCCTTTTTTTTTGGAAGTTGACTGATTTTGTTTTTTTCAAAGCTGTTATTTAACTCTCAATGTTTGTATGTATGTATGCTGAGGTCAAATCGTGCAACTGAATTTTAGACCAGTTCCCATTGTTCAATTGAGTTGAAATTTTGCATGCATATCAAGTTCCGTTGATAATACAATGTAACTAGAGCGAGCTGATCTGATGATAGTGACGGAATTTGGAAACAGGAACTCCTTGGTAACTAGTGTACATTGATGGAGTTTGGACTCATTTTGATCAGCTTACACTACCAATAACGGATCATTTTGGGAGTTTTGGCGGGAACGTGAAGAAATCATGTCGCGTCATTTTATTATTTTCCAAAACTTGTGTTATTTCGAGTGTTAATGTGTAAAAACGGTGAACTTTTACCCGTTAAGTGTTCTTGAACATGCACGCGTGTTGGCGAATGGTATAATGTCGTGAGACGTGAATTTTCATGTTGTTTCCAAAACTCCATAGAAGGCTCTAGTAAAGTTTTCACCACTTTACTGGGGCATGACTTGGACTTGACTGTGACTTGATTTGGTCGCTTTTGACTGTGACTATGACTTGTATGATAATATTTAACAAAACTTGATTATATATAACCATACTTGACACTGGCAAATGCATAAGACGTGCGACGCCAAAATCCTCTTACGAGGAAAGAAAAAAAAAATAAAAAAAAAAAAAAACGGATCATTTTACAAAAGCTTGTCTGGAAAAATATACTTTTCCATAAAAACTTATTTAAAAAACTTGTTTTTGCGGAATTTTGCTGCTTTGCGGAATTAATGCCCGTTTTCACCAACAAACCCTAACCTTAAGGATCACCTTAGAAACTTAAAGGTATAGTATCGTTATCACCAACACTTAGGGGACACCTAAGGTATTCAGGGATACTTTAAAAATAGAGCAAGATAACAAAAAAGGAATAAATTTGAAAATCATTAAATTCTAGATAAATATATATAGTTACAGTATATAGTATATAATATACATGTGTATATAGTTATTTATAGTTACAGTAGATTGATGGAGTTTGGACTCATTTTGATCAGATCACAGTACCAATAACGGAGTTTGTAAAAGCTTGTCTGGATTTATTTTTTTTTCCACAAACGTATTAGGCTTTGATTAAAACTTATTAGGCTTAGTACACAACCCGAGTTTCATTGACTTGCATGTACAATATTTTTAATTTCCTTATAAACTGGCATCCATTTTACCCCTTAAGAGGTGGAATTTTGCAAAATCCGTTCTCATTGGTCACTCCGACCATTTCAGGAGTATTAGGTTTAAATTTTTTTTTTTTTTTTTTTTTTTTTTTTTTTTTTTTATGTTACTTGGTGACGAGACGAGCAAGTCGCTCACCTGATGTTAAGCGTCACGCTTGCCCATAACAGTTCAGTGCCACCCAGAATTTTGAACTTCAACAGTTCAAAACAATGCGCGGCAATGCATTGCGCTCGTCACCCTGAGATGTTAGATGTTTAATCTCTGTATGCCCAGTAATTACGCTGGTAACATTGCCCTTCAATCCGGAACACAGTAATGCTTGCACACTACTGCTTGGCGGTTGAATAACTGGCAAAGGTGTGGTACTTCCCCAGGCGGACTCTGCAAGAGAGCCCTACCACTACAAAAAAATTACACGTCTCTATCATAAGCGGTTTGGTCTGTGCGTTGATTCCTACAAAAAGGCTTGTTCTTTATATACATACATTTGCTCGTTGAGATTTGGCGATCACTTACCACAGTTTGGTTTTTGATTAAAATTTGAAGAGTGGTTAGTATTTTTTTTTTGGTATATGAGGTTTCACCTGAAAAGCCAATCAAATATTTAAGTTCGCGTCAAATATCTGAAACCCTTCATCCTTGAGAAACCTGTACAGAAATTCTTAATTAAATCATCACTTGGCCGCCCCGGTGGCTCAGTTGGTAGTGAACCTACCTACTGTGCTTGGGGGCGTGGGTTCGATTCCCATCTAGGACAAACATTCATGTGATGAATATTTGTGTTTGTTCTATGTCTGGGTGTTAATATCTTTATAAGTATGTATTTAAAAAATATCTATGTACGTATATCAGTCTCTGGCAGCCATATTACAAGCTTTGCTTAGTTTGGGGTCAGGTGACGATGTGTGCAAAAATGTCCCGGATATTATTATTATTATTAAATTTAACAAACGTGTGAATTTGGACGCCATTTAATGAAAAAGCGGTATACACGAAGTGACGCTCAAATGCTTTGATCAGCCGCTAACTCTAAAATGTATTTTGGTGGTGATTATATTTGGATCCGTTATTTCAGGCAGTTCATTCGACAGCGTGTATTCAGCCGAGGAGGTGTACGCGGACAGCAACTCGGACTCGGCGCCGTCCGAGAGCGGGTCCCGGCTCGCCAGAAGGAACACCGTCAACTCCACCACCCTCGACCAGCAGCCGGCTGCCAGCGGGCCCCGGGACGGGGTGCGCAGGAAGTCGGTCGACGCCGGCAACCTGCAGGCCTCCGTCTCCACCGGGGACTTGACTATACACAGGTTACTGCAAAAAAAAAAAAAAACAATATATTTTTTCTCTTGTTTTGGCTCCACACGTTGTGTATTTAGCCAGTGTCAAGTATTGTGGGGAAGAAAGGTTCTTGAGTGGCGACCACGAACCGGAAGACGAAGCGTAGGCAGGCCTCCCACTAGGTGGACCGACGACATTGTGAAAGTCGCGGGCAACCGGTGGATGCAAGTGGCACATTGTCGGTCGGTGTGGCGGTCTAAGGGGGAGGCCTATGTTCAGCAGTGGACGTCTTCTGGCTGATAATGTAATGTAATGTAATGTAAGTATTGTAATATTTCAAGTGTTATTACATGATTCACAATTAAAATAAGTCTCAGTCTTAGTCTAAGTCAAGCAAAGTAAGTCACGGTCAAGTCCACGTCATGCCCCAGTAAAGTAAGTGGAGACTTTAGTAGAGGTTTCTATCGAGTTTTGGAAACAACACCTCAAAGAGTCACGTTTCACAACATTCCCGCCAAAAGTCCCTGCTAATGAGAGTCCCGGCCGCAGGGCGGAGGCGCCGCGCGCGGTGGAGCGCGCCCCGGAGTGGGTCCCCGACATGGCGGCGCCGGCCTGCATGCGCTGCGCCGCGCACTTCACCGCCTTCCGCCGCCGGCACCACTGCCGGAACTGCGGTCAGTACACCACACTACACTACACTGCACACTACCTTACTCTAACCATACATCGCACTAATATTACTAGTAGTTACGTCGGTTACGTTGGTGACGTCACAGCCGGTTCCAGCGGAAGACCAGCGCTGGTTGTTCGCAACCAGTATTATGCTGAGCTGGGACCGGTTTGTGGCGAAAAACAATGTTGTGTAAACTAGTATGATAGTACCTTATTGTTTTTTTGCTTTTGTGTACATAATGTGTTTTTTCTCCACAAATAAATATTTGTCTATTTAATTCGGGCCGAACTGCTCATATTCGAACTTAAAAAGTTAATCGGTCCAGGGTTTGTAAAGATATAGGGATCGTGAGGTGTCAGTTCTTTTAATCCATGTTTAATTCCAGGTAAGGTATTCTGCGCGTCGTGCAGTTCTAACTCTATACCGTTGCCGCGCTACGGGCAGCTGAAGCCCGTGCGAGTCTGCGAGGAGTGCTTCCGGTCCATTGCTACCAACTGTCGCCGGACCACCCACCGGTGAGACTGCTCTGTCGTCTTTATTGTTAAAGCGATAAGGTTTAATGTCAAATTTATCAACAGAAAAAATGTCATAAAAAACGTGCTTCCGCTGGACCACCCACCGGTGAGACTGCTCTGTCGTCTTTATTGTTAAAGCGATAAGGTTTAATGTCAAACTTATCAACAGAAACGAATGTCATAGAGAAATTTGTTTGCGATCTATTGCCAGTAAAATTATGCTGAATCAGGCACCGGTGAGACTGGTCTGTCATCTTTATTGTTAACGTGATTATGTCATATGTATAAACAGAAAAAATGTCATAAAAAACGTTTCTGCTGGACCACCCAACGGTGAGACTGCTCTGCCGTCTTTATTGTTAAATCGATAAGGTTTAATGTCAAATTTACCAACAGCAAAAAAGATCATAAAGAAACGTGTTTCTGATCTGTTGCCAATAAAATTATGCTGAATCAGCCACCGGTGAGACTGCTCTGTCATCATTATTGTTAAGGCGATAAGGTTTTATGTCAAATTTATCAACAGAAAAGAATGTCATACAGAAACCAGTTTCCTTTCTATTGCCAACAAACTGTCACTGGATCAGCCATCGCTGAGACTGCTCCGTTATCTTTATTGTTAAAACGAAAAAGTTTAATGTATCAACAGACAAAAAAATACTCATAAAGAAACGCCCATAAAATAAGATGTCGTCGGATAAGCCACCGATGAGACCGCTTTGTCATCATAATTGTTAACGCGTTAAGGTTTATTGTCAAATCATCAAATGTATCTGCAGAAAAATGTCATAACGCAAAACGAAAACATGTAGAAACGATCGGCCTGTCGCCGGAACAGCCATCGGTGAGACCGCTGAATCCACTGTACGACTAATGTCAAACTTATCAACGTTTTGTTGGCGAAAGTTTTGTGAAGCCCTTCCAACAAAATGTCTCTGGGCTTGCGACATCGCTGAGGCGATAAGGCTAAATATCTAGTAACACCCTATGAAAAGGTAGCCCAAACAAATGGGTATTCACAGAACACAAAAACGGCTGATAGCTTGTACCTATACCTCTCACAAAAATCACTATGCCAAAAATTGTATACTCACGATGATTGGGTCGCTTATGATTTGTCGGCTCTTCGGGTCGGCCAATCATAGGCACAGATTTTGAACCAACCAATCGTGAGCGCAATTAATTACCTCGTTCCGCGCCCGGCGTGCTGTATTTTAAAGATATTGTTTTCTGCACGCACGATCATCTGGTTTTATTATCTGTGGTAAGAACCGTTCCACCAGCTATCAAAGTGTTATAGACAATAAAATCTTATGAGATAGTTTTAGCTGAGTCCAGCTATGGGGACGCTTTTCGCTCGCTCTTTGTAAATTTGGCAAATATGGCCCTAAGGCATCAGTTACATGTATTGTAATAATGGCAGGTTTTAAGGTTGATTCACATTACGACGGACCGTCATTCAAATGTGAGCCATAAATGTTTAGTGTCCATAGATCTTCAGAACTATAGATTTAATAACGACGCTTCAAAATGTAGTGCTACATAAGCGGGAGCTCATTGTCGCGCAAAAATTAGTCATAGAAGAGAGGAGGGTAAAAAAACGTTGCCACAGTTTTAACACTTTAATTGGTAATGTTAAATCATAGAGAAATTATACTAAGAGCGGACATATTATACAAATACTATGTTTCTATATTACTAAATACGTAAGCGCCATCTAGTTTTAAGCAGATTTTTCGGGGTACACTTTTTTTGTATGAAATTGTCATTCTTCTCATGTAGTTTAAATCTGTAGTTTTGAAGATCTCCGATCCTGCCACGTATGAACGAATTTTTAATGGTAAACTTTGAATGCTGGATTTTTCACACTGAAAAACCGAATTAGAAAATTGGAAAATCTGTTGTAAGATACACGTCAATACCAGAAAAAGAGCTGGGTGTGATTTCAGTTATCCTTTATCGTTGATTTCGTCCGTTACCTAAATATTTCCATTATACGCGTGATATTTGTAATGTTATTCCAAAACAACTTTTTTTTTTAACCTTACATGTTAATTGTTGACTATGATGTAGATTGAAGTTTAGATAATAAATATATGTATATTTTTCCATAATGACTGATGAAATGAAAACATGCCTAGTATTAAGGTGATTCTAGTTTAAGTGGCTCTCTATGGCACTTTTTATCAATGTCTCGTTTACACCGCCGTATGAAATAGTACGTCATTAATAAATAAGTCGATATCAAATCTTCTTAGTCTATTAACCCCCGTATACAGAAACGCTTGTTAACTTTGACAACAGATTAATTCTAATGCTGCCTTTGTCTGGCACTAAGCAAATGACAAAGGCAACAACAGACTTAATCTGTCGTCAAAGTTAACAAACGTTTCAGTATTCGGGAGTTAGCGTCCTTTTCTCTCTATATATCTATCTCTCGTCTTCTACCGTCGTTATAGGCTGTAGCTTACTGCTGCTGAATTTTTTCATTTTTTGATACTGACTAGACGAGCAAGTCGCTCACCTGATGTTAAGCGTCACGCTTGCTCATAACAGTTAACTGTTCAAGACCCTGCGCGTGCATCGTGCTTGTCATTCAGATATATTAGATGTTATGCTCAGTAATCGCTCATTCTGTTTGTCTGTCATGCGTTCTCATATATAACAATAAAGACGTGATAAGGTTTTTAACACTTTTGGACGCTCGTGAAGAAAATTATCAGTTGTTCGAATCATAAGGTCAGTGTGAACGGGACATATTATTTTCTTATAAATCTCGAAACTCACTGTATGTTATTATGTAATTATAACAGACAATAATCAAGTCTATTGAAAACAATGTGTGTTTCGAGGTTTATCTAGAAATAGTGTTGTTTTTCCTTCTATTATCATCACAACGGGGATTGAAAACTGAAAATGCTATGATTTTAATTTTAATTGATTTTACCGTTGTTTTGAACTGTTTAAATTCCTTAGCACATATCCGCATACACGTAAAGATACCGCACAACGAGATCGTTGTTCCGACTAAAGTTTACCAATGTTGGAGGAAAGCGCCGGTTGCGGAGACTGTGACCAAGCGTTTTCACCAGATATGTCAAGGTTACGCCTACTCGCCAAGTACCAATGGCAGTAAAGTTTTTTTTATAGGTGAATTTTGACAGATGCTTTTGCTTCGATCGTTCTGAGTGCGGAATCTGGGGGGTGATCTGTGCTTTTAAGTATTTGTTATAGTGAGACCCTTAACCCCGCTCGTACATAGAGTCGTTTGTATTCAAACGTGCAGTTAGTTTTTTTCTTTGGAATTTTAATGGGATCATGATGAAACATGATAAGAATCTCTCTTCTTAATATATGAAAGGCTGGACCGATTTCGATGAAATTTTCAGGCAATCTGCAGATTAGTCCAGCGGGTGATCCCGTGACGTTATGTTACCCATGCGAAGTCACTAGTATTGAATAAAATTAATGCCTAATATGATTAATTAATTTCATTGATGGTTCTTTTTCCCCAAAAATGTAAACCATGTAAGTGATATTGCCATTGAAATATACATTTATTACCAAGTTTCATCAAAATCGGGCTAGTAGTGTCCAAATTGTAAACTAGCAGGTTTGTATGAAAATAACCCGATGTCTGCTTCACGTCTTAATGGCGTCGGTGCTTTACTGTTTCTCGTATTGTTTTTTCATTTAACATCACTATTTCTAGTCTGTAGGTAGATAATGATATTGTAATCTTAGAATAAGTTAAAATTGTTTTTTTTCCTAAACGACTAAGATTTTTAAACTAAAAACGCCGTAGAGTATTTGTTTTTTTTTTTTCAGCGGCTCATAACGACATGTATTCTTATGACATGGCACTTGCTTACGTTTTTTTTTTCCATATGGTTCCCTGAAAATTATTCTTATGGCTGTAATACAGGATTGCATGGAACGAATCGGATATCATTGTACTTGTTACACACTTTTACTATGGGACCAAACTTGAATTCGCAAAATAAATAAATAGAAATGTCATTTACATCCGCAACTTGATTTTTTGCGCTGTGGACGTTTCGCTCCTTATGTATCTGTGAGCTTTGGACGTTTTGCTCGTTTGACAATTTATACCGTTGTCTGTTTTTTTTTGCCAACTATCCTTTGTCATTTTGCGATTTAGACATTCTGCTACTAAATGATTCTGCGGCCCCTTGTTATTGTCGGACGGCCAGACAATAGCGACCAAAGCGCCACACATACATTGACACACGCAACATCCACATTCCACATTTTGTCCACATTGGTGGACATTCCCCAACGTACGCACCAAGCGCTTCGAACGCCTTAAATGCGTACCCCGAGGTGTTAATTGCGTGGGTCAAACGCAAAATGTTTTTTTTTTGTAGAAATTAATTATGTGGGTCAATGCATATTTTTTTTTTAAATTATAGAACGTATTTTTTTTCGCGATTTCGGTGTCTTTCCTAACGTAAAAGTTTTTTTTTTAAATGAGTACAATAAGCTCCTTTCGGCTTAGTGCTACCGTACGTGTAATCCTATTTATTATGCGTCGGAGGCAAGTGCCTGATCTCGCCCCAAAATCAATATTTTTACTAAATAGATATAATTAGACATTACAAGATATATTTTTTAGGATTATGAATTAACAGTTGTGTATTTTTTTCCACATAAATTTAATACTATTTAATGATGTTTGATTTCCAGTTTAAGGAAGCTTTTACGTAATAATTACGTAAATACTCTCCCGCTCGCACAATTAACATATACATTTATTTAAAATTATTCAGGGTGACATTCAAAGTTTTTTTTTAAATACATTTTCTTTATTACTTACGTTAACAAGTTTTCGTTTCGTTTTAAGGTACATATATAATTTTTCCATGACAAAAAAATTAGTTGATTATGCGAGCGAGAGAGCGTGTATTACGTAAACGCGTCTTTAAAATCCAAATAACTTTTAAAAAACCTATAAAAAAAATACTAATGCATTGAATGCGTAAGTTTGTTTGTTTATCCAATCAATATGGGTTGACGGATTCTTACGGTGGAAGTAGGTAATACAAGGCCTCTAGCTGTTTTCAAACCAATCTTAACGAGTGCGAAAGTGTCAGCCCGATCACTCTCTCCCTCTCGCCAGCGTTGGCGCCTGCAAGGTATTTATCGCGGGTAGTTACGCATCGCTGTGCGTGCTGAAATCAACTCTATTGTGACGTAGCGAAGAGTATTAGAGTATTTACTTTCCATCTCGGAGTGTGTCTTTTGAACTTGTTGGAATAACCTGGACCAGTTTTCCATTCTGTCCCTCTGATCTGTCCCCTCAGCGGGAAGAAACAGGAAGTAACGTTCGATTTGTCCCCCTACTACTAAAGAGGGAAACAGATCGAACTAATTATTTCCCGTCTGCCCCTGGTGGTTTCGTAGGGAGCAGATAGGAATATAAAGTTTGATTTGTCCCCCTATATTGTTCCCTCAGAACAGCGAGTGAAATCGGACTAGCTAGTATTCCATAGTTTTTATATGTAACGAATAATTAAAAAAAATGGTATATTTTATGTAAATTTTGTAAAGTTGATATTATCGTTATATAAATCCATAGGTATTGTTCTATAGCTTTTTGTATAAAAAAAGTTAATATAACCCAATAAATAGCTATTTTCAATATTATTTTAAGATAAATAGTTACATATTTCGAATTGTAAATAAATGTCTTATAATTGATAATTCTGATGGTTTTATTGTGATTATACCAAAATTGCTGTGATGCTGAGGCACCACAGATTAGAGTAGAGTATGGAGGTCGTTGTTCAGACAAAGAAGTCACCAAAGTTGGAGGAAAGAGTGGGTTACGAGGACTACGACAAAGCGTACTCATTATAACAAAGTTACGCCTACTCGCGCGCAGCAATGAACGAATGAGAATGTTTTTTATAGGTTATGGGCCACCACCTGCTCTGTTTGTTTTACCAGTAGAACAAGTAGGAAAAATATTTTTTTGTTGTTCTACCAATGAGGCGTTTTACAAAAAAAAAAGAAATCCTGGTAATAAAAGTACCCAATAGATTGCGTTAGATGTACCTTGAGGTTTTTCACTGTCAAGACATGAAAGACAAAAAATGTACGTGTGCCTTTTTTTTTCTTGTGTTTTTTGGCTCCACGTGTGTATTTAGACAATTTCAAGTAATGTAACTATGTATTTGACTTCGTTTGAAATATTACAATAGTTGACACTTGCTAAATACACGTGTGGAGCCAAAATTTACGATTTAAAAAATAAACAAAATATTTCGACAGAAATGACAATGACAGGTAAAACGATAGGACTATTACGCCATCTAGTAAGTATATTAGAACATTTTTTTTTTTTTTGGAAAACGCCTCATGGAACTTGTAAGAAACATTTACCGTTTGGTCTACCAATATAACAAGTAGGAATAATGATTACCGGTTGTTCTAATCCGCAAAATAACAGCAAAAAATACTTGTTCTACTTATAGAGCAACACAGTTACACAGATGGTAACTACCCCAGTAGAACAGATTGTAACTAACCACATTTAAATGCGCATAGATTAGCTTGAATGTGGAATCTAGTGTGATCTATGCGTAATAGGTACTGTAGTAACATTGCGTCTTACCCGTGGTACTACCGTAGGTACTACTGGGCCCTTATTCTCTATCGCACATGAGATTACTTGCCAATAACGCGTGACGTCAAAAATTGCTCTAAATTTAAACGCGGCTCCTAATCTTGCCACGACGTGAAGAAATGCGTGTTTAAGAAACTTAGAGAATACCGTTTCATGCGACTAACACGGAGGTTACTTAACATGGCGCGTAACAAGCTAGTTATGGCAATAGAGAATAAAGGCCCTGGTAGTATCACGGGTATTATTATTTTCAGCCTAGTTTCAAAATGCAGGACAGACCTGCCCTTTCCTTTCAGATTGACCGGTCTTCAGGTATTTTTGAACTTCTATTTCACTATAAGTAAAATGAGAACAAACTCACAAATCAGAGTTCGGTACAACGAGATTCTGATCATCTTTTGAACAGGCAAGAAATAATAAATCCCTGTAAGGCCTCACGTCAGTAAATATTAGAACGCCCTTCTCTCCCTTCCATAGTGCGAAGCTTCCCACTCCGACCAGCCTTTGACGAGAGAACAGCATAGCTCCAGAAGCTAAGCCCGCGTAGTTGTTAACATTCAGAATACAAATAAATCTTCCCCACTCGCGGGGGATCCATTCATCGCAGTCGGCAATCGCGTCATCATCTGGGTGAATCTCTTCCTTCTCCAAATAACGGGCGTCTCTAATATGCGCATCATCGATATGCCCTAAAGACGCGAATCTCAAGTTGTCCGTGGCCATGTCATCCATGGTCGCAACTATTGTAAAAACCGGTCCAGATTTGTGTGTGATTTCGCTTTTGAATAACTCTGTCAGGGCTTTCGGGATAGGACGTAAAGCTTCTAAGAATTCGGCCATTCGTAGTATCATGAGGTCGTGATGCGGTCGATGTGGCCCGTGCTTCATATCGATTGATACAGTTTCCTCGTGCCATGGTATCACTTGTCTGGCGCATTCGATTCTTGTATGTGTAAAGAAATAGGCCACTTGTGGATAATTATTTATCACGCGTTCTTTTAAAGAACTGATCGCCATATGTTGCAGCGCTCCTTTATTTTTCGATATATCTTTAAAGGCATTGAAGGATGTTAAGACACGTAAATTTGTGATATACACTCCTGAAGCGAAGTTGGAATATTTGTGTGTATCATTGTAGTAAAATCCGATTGAGACTATTCTATCGAAAAATGTATCAGTTTCTGGTGTCCCGTCTAGCTCCCGGTTGCGGCCGTCAATCCACACCATCGGGATACTACCTTGAAATTGCACAGGCGTAAATTTCTTCGGAGTGGAGGAGATGACTGTTACCGTGAAGGCTATCAAGAGTATTTGAAACTGCATAATTTCTGTCTATACTTAGTCTGAAACCATAAGATTAGATTACATTATGTAGTGGTAGAACTCTTGCAGAGTAAGCCTGAACGACCATACCTTTGACATCTATTCAACCGCCAAGCAGTAAAGTGCATACATTACTGTGTTCCGGATTGAAGAGCAATGTTTCCAGCGTAATTATTGGGCATACAGAGGTTTTAGATCTAATATCTCAGGGTGACGAGCGCGGTGCGTTGTAGACTTCTTGGGACTGAACTGATACGCGCAAGCTTATCATCAGGCGAGCGACCTGCTCGTCTCATAATAGAGGCGAGCAGACTTGAACTTGACCGTGACTTGCTTGACTTAGACAATGACTGAGACTTATTTTAAGTAAATATTTAAAGTAAAAATGTATACTTATTATATTAGCCCAATTTACTTATTCGTAGTAGGCAATTAGTACCTATGATTAGTAACCGATTACTTGAACCAGTAACTGTTGTACTGATTTATAGTTGTTTCCATGGAATTCTGTTTGTAAACATTTACTTAAAAATTCATGTAATCTCTCTAAGGATGTTTATAATTCCACTGTTTGTGACAATACGAGTAAGTATGTACGTCCATCTATTAGCAAAATATGTCATTTAATAAATGCGGCGTACACCCAAACTGGAATTATTTTTGTTTTATTCAAACCGAATAAGCAATCAAGTCATAAGAAGCCGAACGAAAGTACCGGATGTAATAGAGAGGACGCGCCTAATTAAATGGAAATGGGCAGGGACCCTATTCGGAGATATGTCATTTTATCTCGGTCACTCTCACTCCCATTAAATTCTAAATTAGAGAGACAGTGACCGAGATAAAATGTCATTTCTCCGAATAGGGGTCCTGGGCACATCTGTAGACTCGACAATACCAGATGGACAAAAATAGGCACAGAGTGCGTTCCGCTTGATGGGAAAAGAAGCCAGGGAAGACAGAGAAAAAGATGGAGAGACATATTCAATAAAGTATACGGATCAGACTGGATACAGAGGGCGAGAGAGCGAGTAGAATGGAGATGGCTAGAGGAGGCCCATGCCGCAGAGGCAACTTCTGCAAACTAAAGAAAAAACTGAATTTATAAGTTATTTTCTGGTTAGAGCCCCACCTCTAACCACCCCCGAGCCCAGAGGTCCCCTTTTAGTAGGCTCTTACTAAAGGCAGGGGATACCGATGCCGTATTCTAGTGCCCCGGCATCAGGGTAAGTCGAAGCCTAATCTTAACAATTCGAACGCAAACTTTTAGCTTTGCATAAGAATGGCGTGAATCGGCATAGTGTACGCCGAAAAATGGTGCAGCTCCTAGGGCTCCTGAAACACTAGTGGTGTCCATGTATTGCCCGCCTCGAGAAGCTTGAAGCTTTGAAGATGTCCTTTTTTTCCTTTTAAAGTATCAGGACTTAACCACGCTAAAACTAGTTTATTTACATACCTCGAAGTTTCGGCCAAGTTTCAATGGCCGTGGTCACGAGCTGACTGAAGAATGCGGGTCGTCTCTGTGCGAAATGAGGGTGTTGAGATCTACCCTCATTTAATATTGTCTTGAAAAAACGTAGGGTTGTCACCACGGCACACAACACTGACTATATCAACAGACTTCGCTGACACTACACCGCGATACGAACACTTGCCAATGACAGGATTCCACGATAGAAATGACTATACCAGTTAAAATTAAGATAAGTTTTAAATAAAATACTAGAACCTGTTCTAAAATAAATATTATTTGAC
This sequence comes from Apocheima hispidaria, assembly GCA_947579745.1. Classification (NCBI taxonomy): domain Eukaryota; kingdom Metazoa; phylum Arthropoda; class Insecta; order Lepidoptera; family Geometridae; genus Apocheima; species Apocheima hispidaria. The sequence goes on along the minus strand of OX388167.1, from coordinate 4,381,365 downwards.
GTCAACTATGCTATGTCCTATAACTATCACTATTATAGAAATGTAGCGTAAAGCATAAACGCTGCTGAGATGCCATCTACACATAAATCAAACTGAACAGGCAAGATCTGCGATATCTTTGCTTGCTATATAATATACACAAATGGTATATTATATCACTATCATAACTATGTTGGAACTGACTCAAATAAAGCGACGTTTTGTGAAGTTCAAATGCTTAGCAACATTTGTTAAATATTTAGTATTGAATCTTGATATTTCAACTTCATTAAACCTTCAAAATTAAATATAGAAAAAGATCACAAAGTATTTTTTTACCATATTCAGTTTGGGTCTCATCTTAATGTTTTTATTTATTATAGTAACTTAAATAACATTAAATAGTTCCGGCACCTCTGAAATGATAAAAATATAAATCACAAAATACAAACCTTAATTAGGTTTTAAGACAACTTGTGATGTATCTAGTATTGTAATAAAAAAAAGAAAAAAAAAAAAAAAGTTAATAAATTGAAATAAACCCTAAGTAAAAATAAATCATAAATATATAATACTATTTAAAACTAGCCCTAATCTAATAAACCGCTACCAGCAGACATCGTGCCCATCTAAGAATCTGGTTCAACTATGGCTTACAATCAAAATTTGCTATAACTTCGCGTAAAACGCACTAATAGGGACCTGTGGTCTTTCTTGTATTATTTCTTTTCCGGCACCTCTGAAATGATAAAAATATAAATCACAAAATACAATAACAAAAATAATATTCCATGTATTATTATGACGACCCAACGTTGTCCGACAATCCTGGTTAAGTTAGTAGCGCAACACAAGGATTCAATTCCTGACCTGGGGAGATCAATGAATGTATTTATATGTCTGCTGTGGGTTTGATTGTTAGTTGTCCATGTCCTTGTGTGTGTTTCACTAAGTTCCCATGCTTTAAATAAGAAGTTACATAAAAAAAAATACTTATCATCTTTGCCGTTCCAGGATATACGTCGTCGAATTATTTCAAATGTTTGTTCTGATTTTTCACATCTCCGACCCCTTGGAACATTGAAAAAAAGCGCTAAAAAGTAAGAGTCGTAAAAATTCAGACTTAACTAAAGATTTTACAATGGTATAGGGTCAAACTTAAGGGCTTTTACTATGTTTGGGTAAACAATAGTTTATCTAGAGTAAATTACTTTTATAGGCTAACGAGATGTTAAATATTTGGATAGCGTTTTGAATTAAAATGTGGTTATGATGTTGGTTGTGAAAGCTTGTCCTCCACTTCAGAGTGCTGCTGGGTGTCGTAGATGTCTAGTAAAACTCCTAACTCCACTTGATCACTATATTCCTCGATGTAATCCGTATTTTTCCCCCGATCGTCCATTTTATTCTCCTCGTAAGTCCGAATCTGTCCTTCCGTTTTTCTACCCGCAATATATGAATAATCAGTATTGCCATATCCGTAAAAATAATTTCTCCTCGAACATTCATGACAACGACTATGTTTAAATCCATAATATTTTTGTAAACGGGAATCATAAATGTTAAGTATCTATTAATTAATTAAATATATCTTAAATTATATATAGCTATCCGTTGGCTGTATGTACTATTTTTTGGGATTAGTTTGGAGTCATTTGCTCTGATATATGGGTATGATTACCTACACATGAAAATGGAAGTTTTAATTTTGGTAGTATAAAGTTTTTTTTGGCGTTATTTATTTTTATATTTTATTTTATTTATTAGGTACACACAACAGATCACCGATGATACATTATATACCTAATAATTTCATGAAAGTTCTATTCGAATCCGCGATCCAAACCGTGAGCACACAACATGGCTATAACAGCGATTACTTGTCACGCTCCGCGTACCCCGTGCTTTCCTCAAACTGTGGTGACTTTTGATCGGACCAAAACCCGCGTGACGAGGTATCTGGTTCATCTGTGTCCCTGACGAACCTTCATCAGGGAGCTTTTATAGCTCATAACTCCGAAGCTGATCGGAAGTTTGAGAATATCCTGAGTGCAAGTACCTATGTTAATGAATTATAAAATTATTTAATGCAAGCAATTAAAGATGTATGATGTTAAGATGTATGTAGTCTGTAAGTATGTAAGTGTGTTTGTTCCCCTTCAATTCTGTAACGGATGAACTTATTGAGTAAAATTTGGTGTGCAGGTAGCTAACACCCTGGATTAACACAAAGGCTAGTTATTATCCCGGAAAAATATTCGGTTTCTATAGAATAGCGGGTGAACCTGCGGGGCGCAGCTAGTACGTACATATATTTGGGAAAGAGTAAGATAACGATAATGTTGTTCACCTTTTGGCACACAGGTGTATATTATCCTTTTTCTCGTGTCACTAGTGCATTTATCTTCATTTATTTGCGAAGATGTTACAAACTTTCTATATCTGTAATAAAATATAGTGTATAAGCTGAGTGGGGCCAACTATGGGACTGGGATGATACTTGACTAGACCAGTTTAGTTCCCATCATCAGCCTGAAGACGTCCACTGAACAATGGAATGTTACTCGGTGACGAGACTAGCAAGTCGCTCACCTGATGTTAACCGTCACGCTTGCCCATAACAGTTCAGTGCCACCCAGAATTTTGAACTCGTCACCCTAAGATGTTAGATGTTAAATCTCTGTATGCCCAGTAATTACGCTGGAAACATTGCCCTTCAATCCGGAACACAGTAATGCTTGCACACTACTGCTTGGCGGTTGAATAACGGGCAAAGGTGTGGTACTTCCCGAGGCGTACTCTGCAAGAGCCCTACCACTACACTGCGAAACAAATCAAACAAATTTGTTTCCACCGGTTGCCGGCCACTTTCAAAATACCCACTAGCCCTGTCTAGTCCAGTTCCCATTAACAATAAAATAATTATAGAAATTTGAATAAGTACAAGTGCGGATTATTTACCACACCCACTTAAATAAGTCTAATCAGTTAATTAAAGGTACTTGAATTTTCACTAACATGTTTAAAATGTCAATTAATTATTTTGGTTTTGTTATCAAAAGACTGATCTTGGCAATTCTAGCCTGATAAGTCAAAATATTTTCTCTCTGTTATGTACAATTACTATTAATTAATAATTAATCCGTTCTTTGTAAGTTTTTTTATGATAAATAAAGATCTTTTTAAAATTAAAAATCACCCACACCCATTTTTTGAACGTTTGTGAGTAACGAGACAAGCCTGTTGCTCACCTGCTTGCAAGCATCAAGCTTTCCACTAGTTGAGGGCCACCCACAATTTCGACTTTAAAAATTCAAAACCATGCGCGGCAATGCATAGCGCTCGTCACACTGAAATATTTGATGTCAAACCTCGTTATGAGTGTAATTTCACTGGAAACATTGCCGTTCAATCCAGAGCACAGTAATGTTTGCACACTACTGCTTGGCGTCTAAATAACTGGCATAAGTGTGGTGATTCCCCAAGCGGAAAGTACTACCAAGAAATCGCCAAATTCTCGGAATGTATCCAGAAAAGTTGCCAATAAAGCAACGCCAAAGCAGATCGTGGAAAATCCAGAAGACTAAACAACCTGGATACATTCTGCAATTAATTAAATGGCACGCAAAGAGGAAGGCTAAATAGAAAGAGATGAGGGCCGCCTTTGTCCAGCAGCAGGACAATGTAGGGTAGAAAATTTACCCAGCTATGACATAAGCCCGTTGTAGATCGTCCACACATGCCGCGGCGGCGACAACAAAGCTGCGGGAGACGATGGCACCGCCACAGGTCCAACCGTGGGACTTCACGGGTGCGTCAAGAGCTTTTAACAAGTACACCTAGAAATTAAAGACAATAAGACGAAATAACTACAAGTGCTAGAATTTTAAAATCTGTTATTGTTCTTTACTTTTTCCTCTGGATGTGAGGGTGTCGAATTTAATTTATTTATTATAGTGACTTAAATAACATTAAATAGTAAATAAATTGAAATAAACCCTAAGTAAAAATAAATCATAAATATATATAGGTACAACTTAAAACTAGCCCTAATCTAATAAACCGCTATAATAAATATTGTTCTTTAAATATCCATTGTCTTATCTTTAGACCTTCAATGATCTGTGGGTAATCTAATTGTTTGTTTTGAGTAGTGTTTTTTTTTAAATTTTGGTTTTATTATTTCTTAAATTTGACTCACATATACCTACCTAAATTGTAAATACCCATTGATAAAATTGCATGTTGGATAATTACCGCATATCTTTTGTCAGATGTGATTTTTTGACCGCCTTTGATGCGACGATCAGATAATAGATAGAAACTCTTTATTGTGTACACCAAAAATAAAAAAAAACACACACAGAACTATCTTATACTTAAGCTAGTGCCACAAGTGGCGGCCTTATCGCTAAAAGCGATCTCTTCCAGGCAACCATTACTATAATGATACTGAAATAAAATGAGCGAGCCAAAATTATACAAGTTAGGGTTATACGAAAAAGAGTAATAGGCCAGAACACTAAACCGTATACTAGACACTGGCAAATGCATAAGACGTGCGACGTCAAAATCCTCTTAGAAGGAGAAAAAAAAACTTTTAATCCTTAAAGGTTTGAAAGAGATGGCTATATATATGTTTCTGGGGGAGCGAAAGGGAGAAACTACAACCTTAATAGTTTGTTTCTTTTGCTCCCGTGAAATTCAAATCTAGCTGTCCCTTTCACACGATGTCAGGTCAGGCCATGTATAGACACCCTTAAATCACGTTAAAAACAGCTGGAAATGTACGGAACAGTTGATATTTTATTATAGAATGCTATATGTTCAGGTCGATTCGCTCAGGCTCGCTTTATCAAACCAGCTTGAGCGAGACGACATGAACATAAATTGTATTTGCTAGTAGGTTTTTTGGGGTTGGCAACACATAAAACTTTTCTTCCTTCTCTTTCTACGTCACGGAGCGGTAGCTGCCATTTTTCTGCACCTTGTGCGTATTATTGTTAAAAATATAAATAAAATAACATTTTTGCTATCAAAATTGTGTTTTCATGTAGTGGATCGCTACACTATATATACTTATTTATCATAGCTTACTTTGAAACATTGTTAGCAAAATAAACAAGAGCCCGGAGACTATCTCGGGCATTTTTAATTTTCTCACTGTAAGCATTGCTTCGTCACAGTTCCCTGGCAGCATAAATTGGTTATAGTCGTAGGTACCTCCGCGTTAATAAAAACAAACCGTAACGTACCTTCACGATCTTTCAAATGGTTTATTTATTTATTTTATTAACAAAAAATATATACATATTTACAATAAAAAATAACCTACCTACTTAGAATTAAAACAAATTATAAACAAAAATAAATAAATACAAAAAACCTAATCTACAAGCCCCTTGGTGGAGGGGAGTGTGGCCAGAATGCTGGCAGCATTGCCACGCTGGATGGCAATGCTGAGTTTTTGCCCAAAGTAGGCCCCAGCATTCCGGTCACTCGTCACCTCCACCAAACGTTTGGCCAGGTCCCTATAAAGTTCGTGAGCGGCCGGCCCCCATGGACCTAAAGTCTCAACCCCAAACGGCACAAACATGTACGATCGGTCTAAATAACTATATTTGTGCCGTTTGAAATTAAATTAAATTTTGAATAATACTCAATACTGAAATATTTAATAGAGACATAGACGTGGATATTTTTTAAGCTTTGGTATTTATACCAGAACATTTGATTATCTAATCAGGCAATTGTAAGCACAATTCTAAAAACTTCATGAGTGCCTAAATCTCATAATTTAATGTATCAGGACCTAACCACGCTAAAACTAGTTTTTTTATATACTAGTTAGCGTGGTTAAGTCCTGATAGATTAAATTATGTGTTCAAATCGCGAAAGTTTAAAAGCTACATATACCTAAATCTAATTTCTGTAAAGTTTTTAGTTTTTATATTCCGTTTTAGTTGATAAAATATTTGTAAAACTTGATAAATGGCACGGACCCCGGAGTCAGTGGCGCAATATTGTAAATTAAAAAAAAAAAAAAAAAAAAAAAAAACAAATTTGTAAACTAATCGTACAACTGCGCCAATAACCAAACATTTATTTTACCCGATTGTCCAAGGAGGGTAATTTTTTTGGGGCCTATGTAATTTTTTTTTGTATTTCATTTATTTGTTGGGCTTTGTCGCTCAGCCACCACATCGTCCTGTGAGTCACACGGTAGTGACGGTACACGAAATTTAAATAGGCTAAATAAATAAAACACAAAATTAACTTTTAAGGCCTAATTCCACTAACTTATACAACACTTTAGATTTATCGGACCCGGGGCTGGCTCGGATGCAATCACAAAATCCGACGTCAGTAATTTCACTCCAATTAAACCATAATCTCCTAAAGGCCTCGTTCTGCACACATTCCATCAAAATGTGTAGATTGTCTTCAATAACGCCACATACATTGCAAGTGGGAAGTATGTATGTTTGTGTGCTTATATTACCACCTGTAGCCAAAATTATTCGGTTTTTACGAGTGAAGTTTCGTTGGATTCTTCTTTACATCAGGAATGTCATAATCTTCATTTTCCTGTAGGGTATAATATTTTTTTAAATTATAATCCTTGTCTCTTCTGAATGTTGTGGCTTTTATAATCAAAAATTATATTCATATTTACAATAAAATATAACCTACCTACTTAAAATTACTACTTACTCACTTTTTTCGTGTCCATCAATGGTGCAAAAAATTATGTTTTTCTTTTGACGATTATATGTAAGTTTATTTGATTGACGTAAATATTAGATAATAATTATTTATAATAAACACAAGACTAACTAATTCCATATGTTTCCTGGTAATATTCATTAAATGACGAGAAATTTTGATAAAACACAATATGTTGTCGTTAAAGTGTCCGACATTGGGGTCGTTACTTTATAAACAAAAATAAATAAATACATGTCTCTTCTTATATTTTTTATTACTTTTTTTTTGTTTCGTTCTACTTTATCGTTCTGAATAAATAGGGCCCAGATAAATAAAGAATTAGGGAGGTATTTCTAGATATTCACTTAATCCAATCACTTAAGAATCACTTAATTCTAATACGGGGTCTTATAAACATCATTCAGTGTCTTTACAAGCTTTTTCATATTTTACAAGCAATTAAACTTTCCCTCAAGAATATCCCAGGGAGGGAGTAAGGCTTTGATAAATTCCCAAGCGTTCAAACTTGGGCCGTCATATCATTTCCCGTTTGTCAATAACCTTCCGCCATCAAGTGCTTTAATAACTTCGAAGGGGCACAGTATGAGATGAAGCAGGGGTCAAACTTCATGGGTTCACTATTTCCACACGGGCAGTCGGGTAATGGAAATATAATTTAGAAGGAGGGTTATGTTTTGTTTTCATTATACGGGAATAATCTCGTTAACTTGAGAAGGTTGGATAAAAATCCACTATTTATACACATTAACATTCGAAATAACACAAGTTTTGGATTAAAATACAATGACGTAACATGACTTCTTCACGTTCCCGCCAAAACTCGTCATTACGTTTGGGATGTACTTAGGTTTCATCCTAGGTCCTTGAGCAGGGTATCGCTCTAATCCGCTTGGGGCGCAATAGCTCCATTGGCGTTGATAGAGTTGAATAAAAGATAATGAGAGAAACTTGAGTCAAGTGGCTGCTTTTATAATTATAGTGCACTAGCTCTTTACCGTGATTTCGTTCGCATGGACCAAAAAAAAAGTAACCTATGTCCGTATATCTATGCAAAAATTCAGGTCGATCAATTCAGCCGTGATAGCACGACAAACCCCAAGACAGAGACAGATAGACATAGAGACAGGGTTACATTCGCATTTATAATATTAGTTAGGATTATGCATTTTGTATATTTTCATTTACGCCAGACAACGTTGCGCTTTTTATGACGTCTAGTATAGTGGGGCATAGTCATCAACGTCCTCACTAAATTGCCGAATTAAAATTTGGCGCGCAAAGAAGCCCCGAGTTTTTTTCTTTCTTAAATTTTGGCTTCTCACGTTGTTTATTTAGCCAGTGTCAAGTGTTGTTAATATAACAACACTTGGAACTGGCTAATTGAGTTTTGGCGGGAACGTGAAGAATTTATGTCGCGTCATTTTATTATTTTCCAAAACTTGTCTTATTTCGAGTGTTAATGTGTAAAAACGGTGAATTTTTACCCGTTAAGTGTTCGTGTACATGCAAGAGTGTTGGTGAATGGTATAACGTCGTGAAACGTGAATTTTCGTGTTGTTTCCAAAACTCCATAGAAGGCTCTAGTAAAGTTTTCACCACTTTACTGGGGCATGACTTGGACTTGACCGTGACTTGCTTTGCTCGACTTTGACCGTGACTATGACTTATTTGATAATATCTAACAAAACTTGGGAATATATATGTATACTTGACACTGGCAAATGCATAAGACGTGCGACGCCAAAATCCTCTTAGGAGGAAAAAGAAAAAAAAAAAAAAAAAAAACTGGCTAATTACAAGTGAAGTAAAATATTACACAATTAAAATTGAAGTATATGTCATAGTCTAAGTGAAACAAAGTAGGTAAGTGACAGTCAAATACCTACAAGTCATGCCCCACTAAAGTGGAGAGTACATGGGTTTTTATGAAGTTTTGGACATCATGAAAAGTTACTGTTCTCGTCATTATAATAAAATTCATGCAGGTTCACGAACGCTTAATTAATAAAAATCCACCGTTTTTTACACATTAACACTGGAAATGACACAAGTTTTGGAAAATAATACAATGACGCGACGTGACTTCTTCTTGTTCCCGCCAAAACTCAAACTCAGAGCTTTTTCTCTCTCTAATGTTTTGGCTCCACACGTTATGTCAGTGTCAAGTATTGGAATATTTCAAGTTAAGTCAAATATTTCACAATTAAAATACGCCTATGTCATACTTTAAGTCACGGTCAAGTCCACGTCATGCCCCAGTAAAGCGGTGGTTAATCAGTTGTCAAAGTTAACAAACGTTTCAGAATCCCGAGGTGAGCTTACGTTTTTTTAATTATTGTCTTTTGTTTTAGTCCCCAATAAAAAGGTTAACTTGAGACTTCGTAATCATAACTTTAAGTTGGGTTGGCTAGAAATGGGTGACTGCTTGAGCTCTGACTTTAGGACACTGTGGTCAAGTGTCGTGATAATTTTGCTGGCGTTGTAGAGAATTTGACCCTATTTGTTTATTATACCAACCTGTTTATACTTTCGTGGTTTACAACGTTACTATTAGTACTCACGGGATATTGACCACGGCTATTATTTATGTTGAGTTCCCGATATTTCGGCACAGTTGCATGCGCCATGTTCACGGGTAGACTGAAGTTGCGGGTGGATGATAAAAAGTTACGAAATTTAGGAGCAGACAAACCGATCTACCCCCTTTCTCTGCCTTTTGCTACGGGTACCACCGGTACTGTTTTGTTCTGTCACCCCGTTTTCAAGAATATGGTTTTTGTAATACTGGCGCTATTTTGGAGACCAATTAGAATTATTAGATTTTCGTAGAAGAGCCAATTTCACGATTCTCTCTTAATTCTTTCACAAATTTATTTACATCGATGTTAGCGAAAATTCCGAAACACAATCTCGAAATTCTGAAGCGAGTGTTAACAGAGGCCTTACAAAAAACACCATTAATTACCTCGCAAAATTGGCGTTACGTAAATTGACAAGTCATCAATTTGTGTTTTCGTCGGGCCAAGGCATCGGTGTGGAACGCTCTGCTAACGAGTTTGTGCTCTGTTGACCTGGCAAGCAGACCCCGAAGAAAATCTTAATTGGGTAACTTAAGTTGCTAAATAATTTAGGTTGCTAAAAAAAACACTAAGTCTTGGCACTAATGTCGTACTGCGTACGAGACATAGCGCAACCACCTTTTGGCTATTATTTTTCGAGGTGGGTAAGTTCCGAATGGGGTGTGTAACTCCACAATTTCAGTCACTTTCCAGTCCAAGCATCCAAGTCATGCTTCTGGTGGAAGTTTTAAATTCTGAAATCCTCTTCGGAATTTTGGGAACAACACAAAGTCTATTCGACAAAAAGTCCCTTTAATGACGTATGGCTTGGACTCACAGACTGTGCTTGGACTTTACCGAGACTTACTGGAGAGACAAAGTTACTTCCTATGATTCGCTAGATGGCGTTGATTCATTTTTATGCATTTTTGACGCTTTGTATGGACTGACAGTTGTAATGTAAGAAGTTCTGAATCGCGCAAGCGAAGTTTTTTCTTTGAGACGAACGTATTCATTTTTATACCTCGAAGCTTTATTAGTCCTGATACGATTGGGGCTATATATATCTGAATTATAGTATTAGCAAGGATTAGGATTGGTTATATTGTCTATCTAATACAGATAGAGAAAACATGATAAAATGACATTTACATAATTACATTTTTCGCTGGCAATCAGAACCCCTAGTATATATTCATTGACCGAGCGAAGCGAAGGTCTCAGAGTTTACTGGGACAAATCGGCATTTGTATGTATGTTTGTGTGTATATTTGTCCGATGATAACTTGCGAACCGTTGATTCGATCTTCATGAAAATCAATCAATTTTTAAGTTCGAATATGAGCTGAACCGGTCCAGGGGTTGTGAAGATATAGGAGAGGCGAGGTCTCAGTTCGCGGCGAACTAATAGTTATTATATTAATAGCGAGGTAATAATATCTAGTATCTAGGATAACACACGACTGAAGTTTGATATATTTCCTAGTTGTAATTAGCAATAATCCGATTTTTGACTAGCGCGCGCCAAAGCATTTTTTTTCACTTGCGCTGCGCGCGAAACTGTAGGTATAGCGCTATGTTTCTCGAAATAACCTCACAGATAAAAGTTATCTGTGACTACATGCTATTTGGATGCATCGAGCGTACTCGTATCACAGTATCGAAGTCTGAATGCTCTCATTCCAAATGCAAAACAATTCGATGGTGTCGAGTATCGATTACGATTGGAGCTAGGGAACGGTCTGAATAAAACATAGTTTTCAGTAATAGAAGCTCTTGTATTTTTTGATCCGAAGGAGGGTCTGAATCAATTTACTTAATTGTTTTTGATCAAATTGATTGAAATAGAAAAAATAAACTTTATAATTGACCGAGCGAAGCGAAGGTCTCAGAGTTTACTGGGACAAATCGGCATTTGTATATTTGTCCGATGATAACTTGCGAACCGTTGATCCGATCTTCATGAAATTTTGTAGGCAAGTAGATCATTTCAATACAATTTTTAAGTTCGAATATGAGCTGAATCGGTCCAGGGATTGTGAAGATATAGAGGTCGTGAGGTCTCAGTTCGGCGCCAACTACTAGTCTAGGATTAGGTAAGTAGCATATATCACACTAGATACCGCATTACGAGATTCGTTGTTCCTACAAAAAGTCAACAAAGTTTGAGGCGCGGGTCGCGGGGAGTGCGACCAAGCGTTCTCATTGGCTATCTCAAGGTTACGCCTGCGTGGTGCGCTTCGTGCGTCCTGAATGCAGAATCTAGGGTATGATCTGTGGTAGGTAAAGACACTGTGCTTTTATGTAGGTATACTAAATCTTCTATTCTAATCTTAGAAAGCTAACCGACTGACCCCGGTTGCCCCGACCGGGCTATGTGGGATACCCCCTAAAACCCCCTCAGTGGTATGTCTCAGCGCCTGGTGCCTGATAGGAGCACCGGTATCTCCATCTCTATAGAAACGATTGATACCCCATCACGTTGCCCCAGCCGACACTCCCGGGAAATACTTGGAGATTCTACAAGGGAACGGGCCACACCGTGCCTTTGTCTCCCTGTCATCGCTTTATTGGGAAGTCAGATTCTCTAAGCTAGCCCAACCCACACTCCACCATCGAATAACCAAAATTATGGGAGTTTCTAACGATGTCAGGTCAGGCCATGTAGCCTTTAGAACTATATTTTTAATTTCCTGTTTTTTTAAACCTATTTTACAAAGCGTCATCACACTCGGGCTGGTGAGGATTTGTTGACGTTATTGAATTGCTTCCCGGATATATTTTTTCATACGATCAAAGCGATATTTTCATCCAACATTATCACGTTTTGGCGGGAAATTGCGAAGGAGGTGTTTTTCCTGCGTGGCGGGTTTGAAAAAGGCGCGTAATTAAATAAGGAAAGAACAGGGGGTCTATCACAATCCCTTCAGGGGGTCCTATACAGGGTTATAAGGAAAGGGTATGCTAAGCCGAAAGGGTCTCAAAGAGTGAACAACTTTTAATATGCGAACAACGCAGAAATCGATAAAAAAACAGTTGTTCGCCATGCTGTGTTGCTATATTTTATTATGTTTTCCTTTACAGGCAGTACAAACTCGTTACTGGACCCCTATTCTAAAAAGCTGAGATTCTGTTATGATTTTGTAGAGGATTACTTGAATGTCCTAATCAATTAAAGCACAGCATATTATATTTACTCGTAGTTTTATATTTTACGAGTTTCGTATTTTTTCACACGTGACAGGATAGTTACAAGTTCTATTGACATCGCATAATTAAAAACATCTACGATAGAAACGAGGTTGATATTGTGTGCAAGTTAGAGGTTTCAAACCAACACTCCTCCTCACAATGACAATCCTAAACGTTTTCTTAGCTCCAGGTGTCGAGGCCCTGGTAGCCCTTTAGTTAGCAAATCAGCCAACATATTAGAGGTATCCTTGAAACTGACATTGATCACTCCATTTCGAATATAGTCTTTCAAAAAATGAATTCTAAGATCAATGTGTTTTGTTTTGCTGCTTATAATAGCATTCTGGCATAACTTTAATGCTGCTTGGTTGTCATTGAAGATAGTTATTCTATCTTGTTTCAGCGCTGTCATGTCTTTAAGCAGTTGTCTTACATGTAGAGCTTCTTTTACAGCATCCGATAATGACATATATTCAGCCTCTGCAGTAGACATAGCGGTTGCCCTCTGCTTCCTCGACTCCCAGCAGACAACTCCATTTGCTAGCATAAAACAGAATCCAGTATAGGACTTTCTATCTATGGTGCATGCTGCCCAGTCGGCATCAGCATATCCGATCATCTCTTTATCTTCAGTTCTTTCAAAACGTATCCCCACAGTTTTTGTTCCTTTTAGGTATCTCAAGATCCTCTTAGCAGCTTTGTAATGCTCAATTCCATAACAATTGTTGAATTGCGAGAGATAGCTTACAGCAAACATTATGTCTGGACGTGTGGCCACGGCTAGAAACATCAGGGACCCAATAAGGTTCTGGTAAGGTATCGTCTCATCAATTGTCGCTTTTTCCAATTTAAGGCGAGGCTCAATTGGTGTAACGCTGGGCTTGCAGTCTTCCATTCTAAATTTAGTGAGTAATTTTTCTATATACTTTTCTTGTTGTAATTTGATTTTGCCTTCTTTTACATTTACTTCGATTCCTACAAAATCACTTTCGATCACTGGACCAAGATCTTTCATTTCGAAAATCGATTTTAATTTCATTATGACTTGCTCAAACGTTTGTTTACAGGAGTAAGCAATAAGCATGTCGTCAACATACAATCCCAGAAGTATTTTAGCTCCTTCTTTCTCCAACACATAAATGCAAGGATCAGCTGCTGATGGTATAAAACCAAGTTTCTTTAGTTTGTCGTCCAATTTCTTATACCATTGCCGCCCGGATTGCTTAAGACCATATAAAGCTTTTTTTAATTGACATACTTTCTCTCCTTTAATCCTAGTCACATCTTCTAGCATTTTCTTTGCTTTCCGAAGAACTGTTGCATCTTTGTTTGAACTTTCATCGATAATGATTTCTTTGATATACTCTTCTAAATATTGTGGCTTTTTCATCACAATATGTTCGTCTAAATCGCCATTGAGATACGCAGTAGTAACATCGAGTTGGTGGAGCTTCAAACCTTCTTGGACCGCGGTAGCCAGCATCAGTCTAATAGAGCTTAGTTTGGCAACCGGCGCCCAAGTTTCGTTGTAATCTATGCCCGGTCTTTGCGTAAATCCTCGTGCGACGAGGCGAGCCTTTTTAGTGTTGTTTGCTTTTTCCTTGAGTATCATTTTGAAATCAATTATGTTTTTCTCATTTTCTTTCTTCTTAATTTCCCATGTGCCATTTTTAATATGCGCTCTTATTTCTGCTTTTATTGCGTCATGCCACTCTGCATCTTTTACTTTGTCATTGTCTTTGACTTCGCACAAATAAGTGATTTCATCTACATCTCTTTCGACTAGGTTTGACACATCTTGATATTCATCCGAAGACGATTGTGATGTAGAAGATTGATCAAGTACATAGTCTTTTTGCCAGGTAGGAGTTTTTTTGTGTCTACGAGATCTTCTATTTATATTTTCAGCCTCTTCTATACTCCTCCTGCTCTGACTACATTCAGGGAATGTACTGGTCTCAGATGTAGCAGATTCCTGAAAAAGATTCGGTACTATTTCGACATCCACAACAGGTATGTACTCTTTATCCTCTTTTTCTATTTCAGGCTGCTGTTCTTTCTGTTCGCCAGACATATTATCATAATTTTCATCTTGATGACTGGGATAATACATTCGGTCAATGACATTAACATCTCTGCTTATTATCACAGTATTCTTGTTTGGAAAGAAAATTCGAAAACCTTTTGCGTTCTGTGCGTAGCCAACAAATACTCCTTCTTTGGCTTTTGGGGTAAATTTTCCCTTTCTTTGCTTGTCTAGAACAAATGCTTTAGAACCAAATATTTTGAGGTGATTTCCCGATGGTGTACGCCCAGTCCATTTTTGGTAAGGTGTACAACCTTTCAAGGCTCTAGCAGGACTTCTGTTTATCAAATAATTGGCAGTGTGTACCGCTTCCGCCCATAGTTCTTTAGGCATGTTTCCATCAATCATTAGACATCGAGCTTTGTCCAGTAAAGATCTGTTCTTTCGCTCACTTTGGCCATTTTGTTGAGGTGTATACGGTGCAGTCAGCCTTCTCTTAATCCCATTTTCTTTTAAAAACGCGTCGAATTCACGGTTTCGGTATTCGGAACCGTTATCTGACTGTAAATTCTTGATTTCATAGCCATCGTGAAACTTTTCGACTTTTCGTTTATATTCTTTGAAAATTCCAAAAACTTCGCTCTTGTTTTTAATAAAGTATACGCAGCAATATTTTGTAAAATCGTCAATAAACGTAACAAAATATTTCGCTCCACCCAAAGTTTCCGGTTGTATGGGACCACATACGTCAGTATGTATTATTTGTAAAGGTTGAGTAGACTGGGGTTCTTCTACTGAAGTGAAAGGCAATCTTGTCATTTTTCCTTTTATGCATGTTTCGCAATCAGACAATTTTCCATTTCCCAGTTCTATCCCTTTGATAAGATTATTTTTTGCGACCAACTTCAAATCATTTTCATTGAGGTGGGCTAATTTCTGATGCCAAATACGTAAATCAGTGTTGATAGTACGTGCCACTTGCGCTTGTTCATCACTCTTGATGTAGTAAAGGCCATCTTGTTTCTCGGCAGTCAATGACGTTTTTCCTTTTTCGTCTTTAATGTAGGCTTTATCTTTAGTAAAAAGCACACTATTCCCCTTTCCGGTGATTTTTGCTACTGACAGAAGGTTTGTTGACAAGTCGGGCACATATAAAGTGTCTTGCAAGTTAATGATTTCGTCATTAATATTCAAACGAACTTTGCCTTTGCCTTCAACTTTCACAGTGTTACTATTCGAAGCTAGTCTTAGAGATCCGGTTTCAGGATTCAGTGACTCAAACTGTTCTTCTTGTGCACACATGTGAGAAGTGCAGCCACTATCTAAACACCATGTATTTGGAGAGGTGATTGATAAGCAAATCGGTGCAAGGTTGTATGATTTTTCTTGACGTTTTCTGTCATTTTCTTGTTTTTCTTTATCGACTTTCTTTTTGTTCCAGCATGACTCAGTATTATGGCCTTTTTTCTTGCAGCTATTACAGAATTTGGTTTTCTTTTTTGTGTAGAAAGCTTCTTCTTCTGTTTTTGTATTCTTTCGAGCTTCACTTTCTTCTATAATTTTTATCTTTAACTCATCTGGCGTTGGCAGCTTGTCACGCGATTCTATAGCGATTCTAAAGTTTTCATAGTTTAGTGGTAAACTGTATAGCATCATTATGCATAATAGATCTGGATGCAGTTCCACTTCCATGTCACTTAACTTATCAACAATGTCCATAAAATTGTTGAGGTGTTCACGGACATCATTGTTCTGAACTTTTTTTAAAATAAGCTGTTTAAGTAACGTCGCTTTGCGCGCAGGACCGGTACTCTGATATATATTTTTCAGTTTACTCCAGAGCTCGAAAGAGGTTTGGCAATTTTTAACTTGCTTGATCTCCTGCGGTGATATAAGTAACAAAAGTTCTGACCTAGCCAGGAGGTCTTTACTCGTAAAATCATTTTTCTCGTCTTCTTTTTTAGGAAAGGTAGTAACACCACTGGCGATCTCCCATAATCCATTCTTAATTAGTATGGCTTGAGCCTGGACACTCCAAGTATCATAATTATTTTTGTTCAGAGAATCGATTTTGTAGTGAGTAGCCATCCTTATATTTTGGTAGGTAGGTACACTTACTCCATACTTCCGAACGCTCTGCTACCACTTGTTATGATTTTGTAGAGGATTACTTGAATGTCCTAATCAATTAAAGCACAGCATATTATATTTACTCGTAGTTTTATATTTTACGAGTTTCGTATTTTTTCACACGTGACAGGATAGTTACAAGTTCTATTGACATCGCATAATTAAAAACATCTACGATAGAAACGAGGTTGATATTGTGTGCAAGTTAGAGGTTTCAAACCAACAGATTCAATCTCATCTCGAAAAAAATTTCGAATTTCAGGATTTCTTATTCTCAACGCTATCTTTCGAGATATTCACGATAGCGTTCGAGACACATCGAGTGGTCGGGGGCAATCGAGACGAGAGACGATCGATATTGGTATCTCGAAATCGACATCAATTTGTCATATCTCCGATTAGGGGAATTTGAACCCTACGGCGTAGGCCCGAACGCACCATAGAGAAGATTGCGATCAAAGACTTTTAAGGGTCAGTTACATTAAATTGTACTAGATGGCATTGAAATCTATATTTTTTACTTTTGAAACACACGAATTATGATTTTTAGGTTTCCATAATATCACAAGGGCAACTTGTAACTATAACTCTATAAATAACCCACGCTTTTTTTTTCTCTTTCCTCCTAAGAGGATTTCTTCGTCGCTCTTCTTATGCATTTGCCAGTGTCAAGTATACATATATATTCTCAAGTTTTGTTAGATATTATCAAACAAGTCATAGTCACGGTCAAAGGCTAGCAAAGCAAGTCGCGGTCAAGTCCAAGTCATGCCCCAGGAAAGTGGTGAAAACTTTACTAGAGCCTTCTATGGAGTTTTGGAAACAACACGAAAATTCACGTTTCACGACATTATACCATTCACCAACACCCGTGCACGTTCACGAACACTTAACGGGTAAAAATTCACCGATTTTACACATTAACACTCGAAATAACACAAGTTTTGGAAAATATTAAAATGACGCGACATGAATTCTTCACGTTCCCGCCAAAACTCCTCACATGCTGTCTTAATAAAAGACTAAGAAAAAGAGTCTGGTCTTCATACAAGACACTTGTTTATTTCGTAATTTCTTGTTATGTATGATGTTGTTGTATGATTATAGTCACACTGCGAATTATAGTAAGAATAACAACAAATATTAAAAATAAGCCAAGCGTGAGTCATGCTCACGCTAAGGATGAATGAAGGAACACACAATTTTATTTAGTAACTTAATTTGTTAATAAGTTTAGTTGATTGTGTGTGACGTCACGTCCGACGTTGCAGTGCGCTGCCATTTTGTTACCGCCCCGCCATCTTGGTTGTTATGATCACGGTGGGGCGAAAGATATAAAATGGCTGGCACAGCCCAGTTGGGGGGAACTTTGTAACGTACATTAGCCTGAGACGAAACTCTGTCCGATTATCTAGAAGTAATAAAAAGTTATTATTATCAAATCGTTCGCATTTTCCACCTGTTTCACTCAGAAGTGGGATTATGAAGCGAACTCGCCGGGATTCAAATGGTCAAGGAGTCCGTCCACCCGGATGGGATCCTTCGAATCATGACCGAGAACAAGATGAAGATAGTGATTCTACACCGCAGCCTGCCAGAAAATTATTGAAAACCTTATTGGAGAATGAAGTCAACATGGCGATTCGCGATCTCGAACAAGACAACAACCTATATCTGGGGCGAGGCAAGAATCATCGTGCAGCGTCGCTCATCCCGGAATTCGACCCAGATAGCGAAGATTGTACAGTATCCACGTGGCTGAAGAAAATCGAGCAACTTGGAGACATACACAAGTGGAACGACCAAATTAAGGCATTTCATCTCCAAGATAAACTACGTGGCCAAGCTCGCAAATGGTACAACAGACTCGACGAATATAACTACACCTGGAACGAGTGGAAGCAAATGCTGCTACGTGCTTTTCCCAAACATCGTGACTACAGTGCGTTATTGGATGAGATGATGCAAAGACGAAAGTTACCCAATGAAACCATGACGAAATATTATCAAGACAAGATCTCCATGTGCTTTCGGTGCAAATTATCGGATAACGCCAGTGTTTCGTGTATAATTAGAGGTCTACCCGCTTTTTTACAAGCAAACGCACGTGCCTTCCAATGTGAACGTCCTGATGAGCTGTACGAATCATTCCTTTGTGCTCTTGATGACTATCGAGGCCCAGCTTCAGAAATTCGGGTGCCGAATAAGGACATACGAGTAGTGCCTACAGAAAAGAAGATTTTCTCGGAAAATGACCCGTGCCCGCGCTGTAAGAAAACGGGTCACATGTTGCGAAATTGTACACTGCCTGATCAACGTGTGTGTTTCAAATGTGGAAAGCAAGGCCACATTGCTACTCGCTGCAACAACCTATCTTCTGCTACATTTCAACGGTCTACGGTCGAACCAAACAGCGTCAAGGACATCAAGCTGATTCAAAACTATAATGATGTATACAAGAAGACTGCTGAGATCAACGGAGTATTCGTGAAGGCCTACATTGACACCGGAAGTCAGGTGAACGTCATGAGTAGTCAGATTTCCAATCTATTATCCCTTGAAATCGTACCTACAAGCACAATTTTGAAAGGATTTTCTGGTGGATTAATCACAACCCGCGGCGAGGTAAAATTTGACTTACGGATAGACAATATTCAAGTTCAATGTAAAGCATTCCTAACCGATGCGGAAATGGGTGACGTCCACCTATTAATTGGACAGCCTGTAATTAACGCCAACAATATGTCACTAATTGTGAAGAATGGGGCCGCCATATTGGTGCAAGAACCTGATTTAATGCCAGGAATGGATGTAGCCGAAGAGATTCAGAAGTTCAAGGTGGTCACAGCCCACCAAGAAATACTACCACCTGGAGCATCGATTATTAAGGTCCAGGTCTTGGGAAACCGCGATGACAACAACGTCTGCACCACATTACGTCACTTCGAGTTCCAAGGAGTTTCCTACTCTCTACCCGCCACCTTACTTCGAGGCAGCACCGGACATATCAAAGTTGTCAACACCGGGGATAAAGATGTCGTTTGGGAGGCCGGCCAGGTCCTCACGCGAGCCGAGAGCTGTGAAGTGTCAGCAGCTACAAGCCAGGTCAGTCAAGCCATGCCATTTATAGCAAATAAGCCACCGTGCTTAGCCAACTTGCCTGTGTTACCTAACGTGACTAGGTCCTTAAATTTGCCTAACGATTCGCCTACCGTCTTAGCCTTAAACCAGGTCCCTACACTAAGTATAGGCGGTGTTTTACTAGCGGATATTAAGATACTTAATTTTAACAATTTAATGAGTTTGCTGCTTAAATATGAAAATAGTTTTGCTAGTAGTACTAAAGATCTCGGTTGTACGAATTTAGTTCAAATGCCAATTAATCTCACGACCGATCAGCCGATTCATCGACAACCATATAGGCTATCTCACTCGGAACAGAATATAGTTACGTCTAAAGTCTCCGAGTTATTAGATGCCGGTATAATTAAAGAATCTGAATCTAACTATGCGTCGCCAGTAATACTAGTTAAGAAAAAGAACGGTGATAGCCGGTTGTGCGTAGATTATCGCGCCCTTAACGCAATAACCGTTAAGGATAGATATCCTCTGCCTAATATTGAGGATCACATATCCAAACTAGCTGGCAAGAAGTATTTTACGTGCTTAGATATGGCTCAAGGGTACCATCAGGTAGGGTTAAAACCAGAAGACACCCATAAAAGTGCATTCATTTGTCAAGCTGGACATTATGAATATCTCCGCGTTCCCTTTGGCTTAGCCAATTCTCCGTCGGTTTTCATGCGATTAATGAACAAAATAGTGAATTCGATTCAAAATCCAACTAGTGACGGTACTTGCCGCAATGACGGTACATGCAAAATTCTAGCTTTCTTAGATGATATATTACTACCCTCAGTAGATATTAAATCGGGCCTTGAAATTTTAGAAACCGTGCTTAATAAGTTCGAAAACGAAAATCTTAAGCTGAATATGAAAAAGTGTACATTTTTGGAAGCTAAAGTGACGTATTTAGGACATGAAATCTCTGAAAATGGTGTACAACCAGCAGAGTCGAAATTAACTGCAGTGTCTCAGTTCCCTGTGCCCAAAAATGTACACGAAGTTCGACAATTTATCGGGCTATGTAGTTATTTTCGAAAATTCATTTACAAATTTGCACAAATAGCCCGGCCATTAACGGAATTGACAAAGAAAGATATACAATGGAACTGGGGTAGCAAACAGTCCGAAAGTTTCAATGAATTAAAGAAATGCCTTTGTTCAAAACCAGTGCTAGCAATATACGATCCCGCGTTGCAGACAGAAATACATACAGATGCTTGCAAAGTAGGTATAGCGGGTATTTTGTTACAAAAACAGCCTGACGGAACTTTGAGACCGGTAATGTACTTTAGTCGCGTAACATCTAAACAAGAAAGTATATATCACAGCTACGAACTTGAAACGCTAGCAGTGGTAGAATCGTTACGTAAATTTCGTGTTTATGTGGTAGGTAAACATGTAAAAGTTGTTACGGATTGTACAGCTGTGCGTTCCACCTTGACGAAGCGTGACATAATTCCACGAATTGCGAGGTGGTGGCTATTGATACAGGACTACGATATAAGCGTCGAATATAGGCCGGGTGAGCGTATGAAGCACGTCGACGCGCTTAGTAGAAACCCTGTCGACGCGCTTAGTAGAAACCCTATCGACGCGCTAAATGTAAATCGCCTAGAGATTTCGGATTGGTTTTATACGGTTCAGTATCAGGATGATAAAGTGAAAAGCATAATCGACCAATTAAAAACCGGGTCAGCCGACCGTGACATAACTAAAGATTTCGTTCTAAATGATGACAGGTTGTATCGAAAAACCCTTGCAGGAAACCGTCTTGTAGTGCCCGGACCAGCTAGGTGGAAGATTGTTCAAATGCATCATGATGAAATAGGACATGTGGGGCTAAAACGTTGTCTAGATTTAATAAAAAACGATTACTGGTTTCCAAAAATGACGCGGTTTATTCGAAAGTATGTGGCAGCGTGCTTACATTGCGCTTACGGGAAAGGTGAATATGGAAAAAAAAGAAGGCATGTTGTATCCTATTCCGAAACCTACAGAACCATTTAGGACGATTCATGTTGATCATCTAGGCCCCTTTTGTAGGACAAAAAAAGGTCATGAATATATGTTGGTTATCACTGACGCGTTCTCGAAGTTCGTAATTGCGGAACCTACCCGCACAGTGAATTCGGTAGAAACGGTTAGATTACTAAAACGAATCTTCAGTTTATTCGGATATCCGGATAGGGTAGTGTCTGATCACGGAAAGGCGTTCACTAGTAGGTATTTTAAGAAATTTGCCACCGAAAAGCAGTTCAAACACACCTTAACTGCTATTGCGTGTCCGCGCGCTAATGGTCAGGTTGAACGCACAAATCAAACCATTCTCAGCGCGTTACGTGCAACTGACCCCAGCGAAGCCGCGAATAACTGGTCGAATAGTCTACCTGATGTAGTCTGGGGTATAAATAATACTCTTAACGATACGACTACTCTTAAACCTTACGATCTGATGTTCTCTCGTAGTGGTAGGTCAGTATGCGACGTTTCGATCCCAGGGCGCGTAGTCGAATCCACTCAGGTAAAACGCACAAAGGCTAGACAGCGTATCGAACGGGCTAGTGTGAAAATGAAACGTCACTTTGATAAGCGTCGTAAAAACTGTCATATATACAAAAAAGGCGAATTGGTCCTTTGGAGACAGGCACCTACTAGTAGCGCTGCTAAAGTAAACACAAAATTAGATGATCTTTATTCAGGACCCTACGTTGTGGCAAAAGTTGTTGGCAATGACAGATACCGGATCAGGAGTATTAAAGGCTTAAGAGGTTATAAGAACTTCACGGGGTTAGTATCGGCAGACTCCTTGCGTCCTTACCGAAGTATAGCTCCGGTATCTGACAGTGCCAGCAGCTCTGATGAACAGTTAGAAACTGAAGACCTAATTGATTTATTAGAAAGTTAATGTCCGCTGTCTGTTCCCATTGCGGGAGCAATTGTTGCAGGGTGGCCGATTGTAACGGTCAGCCGCTATGCCAGCCAAGCCAAGCCAAGCCGAGCCAAGCCAAGCCAAGCCAAGCCAAGCCAAGCCATGCCCTGCCGGAGCCTAGCCAAGCCGGCAAGCGAGCCAAGCAGATGATTTATTTAATTTGTTAATAAGTTTAGTTGATTGTGTGTGACGTCACGTCCGACGTTGCAGTGCGCTGCCATTTTGTTACCGCCCCGCCATCTTGGTTGTTATGATCACGGTGGGGCGAAAGATATAAAATGGCTGGCACAGCCCAGTTGGGGGGAACTTTGTAACGTACATTAGCCTGAGACGAAACTCTGTCCGATTATCTAGAAGTAATAAAAAGTTATTATTATCAAATCGTTCGCATTTTCCACCTGTTTCAACCTAATAGATGGCGTTAGATGTACCTTGAGGTTTTTCTGTCACTGTCAAGACATGAAAGCCAAAAAAAATGTGCGTGTGCCTTTTTTTTTCTCGTGTTTTTTGGATCCACATGTGTATTTAGACAATTTCAAGTAACGTAACTATGTATTATACTTCATTTGAAATATTACAATAGTTGACACTGGCTAAATACACAATGTGTGCAGCCAAAATTTACGATTTTTTTAAAATAAACATAAAATATTTCGACAGAAATGATAATGACAGGTAAAACGATAGGTCTATTACGCCATCTAGTAAGTATTTTAGAACTTTTTTTTTTTTTGGAAACCGCCTCTTTGAAATAGCAATCGGTTTTAAACATAATTTATCATCAAACTATCCATCTTCGCACACAAAAATCCTCAGTCCCTTTTGTTCTTAAGTAAACTGAAAGAGACAGACTTAACGTAATTTGGTTCTTGGATATCTGTACACAGTATGGATACAGTATCCCGTTGATTCCCGGGTCAACATTTAATTTCGAAGGTTCGATAAACAATCCGGGAACTATAGTTAACAGGAGCTTCGAGGAATGAAGAGGGAACGGGTGATTGCAATCTGTCCAAATAATATTGCTTTTAGAGGATTCTCGTCTGGTATTAACAGATTTCAAAACGAGGGCCGTTCTCAATTCAGAGTCTTCTAATACACTTGACAACGCCTGGATTAATTAAGAGGACAGTCCTTCCGAGAGGTTTTGCGCATTCGATATTTGAAATTGTATAGCTGTCGCTCTGTTTCTCATGCGTGCAATTAGCAAAAAGTTTTTGATAAAATTAGCGTTTCGGGGATAGTCTGTTATCACTCCCTAAATCTTAAGACAATCTTTTGTTTTTGGTGTCAATGGCTTGGATAAATCCACAGAAAAGAGAAAAAGAAAAAAAAAATCTCTTCTGTGGATAAATCATTATCTATGCCGCTATGCTTTTTTTTTTCAAATAATTATGGTATTCTAATAACAAATAGTTATAATCGTCGTATTTTCGACGCAAAAAAAATATGTCACTAAGTGCCTATAGCAACGAAGACATTGCGAATTAAAAAAAAAAAAAACAAACATACAAGCATAGTTTCCCACGATGTAGATAATATATTAAAAATCATCAAATCTAAATGATTTTTTGTTATGACCTCATTTGTTATGATATTAAGTTATGAGGAAGATACATAAATACCGGTCAAAATTAAAACGCTCCTTTCTCTTAGTCGGGTAATCAGAATCAGATATAATTTATTGTATAACTGTGTACATACCATCACTATTTATACCACAGTGCTTGTTATGTCTGAATAACAAGGAACGGGTGAAATCGTGCAATGCAGCTATCACAATACCACCCGAGGACGACAAGCTTGTAGCAGATCTCATTAGCCGTGGCTGATCAAACACACATTGCCTGTGTGTTATACACGCCGCATATCTACAACTAAGTAATTACCATAAGCGTAAACCACCGAACTAACCGGAACAAAGCTAATTTGGCTCCCGGATACTGTATAGTTTACTATCCATGTTTTAGCTGAAATTTACACTGAAATAGCTGTGCGTTCTGCCATAGAGACATTATACTAAGTGTCTAATGTCCTTCTAAAGATGCGTAACTCGTGTATAATACTAATTAGAGGTCCGCGCCACGCCGGCATGCCGCCGAGTACCGTCAGCGCGCCGCGCCGCCGCCGGGTCTTTGAAAAAGTCGCGCCGATTATGAAAATTCGCATTTTTTTATCACCTTTGCCAAGCAAAATTAATGTTTGCAAACAGGTTGAACAGCTGGCAAAGGTGTGTCACTTTTCCAGGCGGACTCTGTAAAAGAGGCAAGAGTCAGTCGTGTCAGAGGTCAGCACCTATTAAAGTCATCGGTATAGTACGCAAAGGTACGTTTGTATTGGTACTTAAAAACATTACACAAATATTTATTTTGTGTTGGTGCGGAACCCTCAGTGCGCGAGTTCGATTCACACTTGGCCGGTTTTATTATTAGCTAAATCTACTCTGCTCATATTTGATTTGCAATTAACTTTAACAACTACTTACATATTAATATAAACATTAAGTACACCATTTTGTTTTGACAAGTGGGAAATCTTCACAGGATAACTGACTATTTAGGTTGCAGCCAGGTTATGTGGGATTATACCCACTAAAGCCCCTCCGGTGGCCTGCCTTAGTGCTTGATCTCTAATCGATCATATTTTTCCATACTTGTACTATTATCTTTTCTGTGTCTGATGTCAAACTTACTCGGCTCAAGTATCAGATAAGTTTCAATAAATTACCAGGATTTAATACACGACTGGAAATTGGATGAGTTCCTGACGTCGCAGAGCTTCCGGCACGTGCCTAGTAGGAAATGAAAACTCCGGTTCGTTTTCTATTTACTTTAGTTTATAGATTTTGTACGGTTATGTACGCTTTGTACGATTATGCGCTGGTATACATTTCAGCGTACGCCGCGCTATACGATGAAAATCGATTACGTTGGCTCCGTATTCGGTGGGTAGAATTACATTCGATTAAGGTGCAACGTTTCACTCGGCGCGCGAAATTCAAATTTTCTTGCGTTTTTTGTCAATTACAGCTTAATTACTCATCGTAGGTTTATGAAAACTAATTTTGCGACAATAAATATATTGTTTCAAGAAATTACACCAACCAAAAATTCAAGTTGAAAGCTAGTATAAGTACAAAAACCGTGATGAAAATCAGCTTAAAGAAATTTATAGCTAAACCAATATTATCTAGCTGATCATGTAACCCGTAATTTCTTAAAACAACTTATTTATTGGCGCAAAATTGATTTCATTAAATTCACGATGAGCAATTAAGCTGTAATTGTCAAAAAACGCAAGAAAATTTGAATTTCGCGCGATGAGCGAAACATTGCACCTTAAATTCGAATCGATCTGGGATATCGAAACATGATTTAATGGCTCACCATTTCGTTATATTTTGAACTCCTGTAAATCCTATAATTAAGCGTTTGACCACCAACTCTCCTGTTGTTAAGCAATGATGTGGTCGAAGATGAAGCACGCAGACTTAGAAGATCATTCACTCTGACCTTGAAAGTCAAGACACGAAAGTAGCTTTGTTCATATCTGCTTATAAATACGCTACTAAATACTAAATACTCTGTGTTCCGCAGTTTGCCTGTGTAAAAGAACCACAATG
Source organism: Apocheima hispidaria (assembly GCA_947579745.1). Lineage (NCBI taxonomy): Eukaryota > Metazoa > Arthropoda > Insecta > Lepidoptera > Geometridae > Apocheima > Apocheima hispidaria. The sequence goes on along the minus strand of OX388167.1, from coordinate 4,355,074 downwards.
CTTTCCAGGATAAAAAGTAGCCCATGTTTTAAAACTGGACAATCCATCAACCCGCACAGGGGCTAGCATGGATGTGGCCCTTCGAGGGTAGGCCGGCAAAAGGCTAATGCAGAAATGCCCAGTTTCAAGTGTTTTAATATTTTCAAGTTAGTCCAATAATCCACAGTCATAGTCGAAGGAAGTCACACTCAAGTCCAAGGCAAAGACGATTTACCACTTCGTACGATTTACCCTCCTTGTATGAACACCCATTGGATAAAAAATCACCATTATTAAACAATACCATCCGAAGGAACACTTGCTGGTTTCGGAAAATAATCCGTAGTAGTAACATGATTTTTTCACATTCTTGCCAAAACTTCATTATTGCAAAGATCACAGCTAATTGGAGTGTAAAATCGCAACCCAAGTAAAGTTTTATTTGACAGTTAACGCTAGTCTGACATTTTGAAACTAGTATCAGCGGCGCAGTAGCTAATATACTTGGGGCTTGGACTTATATGATGTAAGTTTGCATCCTTTAGGATTTTGAACTATCGACAGTTCAAAGTCCTTCGCGGCAGCGGCAGTGTATTGCGCTCTGCACTCTTAAAGATAAGATGTTAAATCTCTTTACGCAAATATCAACTTAGCGACCGACCTTCATGCACTGTGATGGTCACAAATGCAAGATTGCAAGTTTCCCAACTCTATGTCAGGCGTTTGACAGATTGTGTGAGAACTTTACTAATCTGCAGTGCAAAGTTACCGTTGCTTAATCCAGTTTACCTGATTAATACCCATCTGCACTAAAGTCAACAAAGATAGAACTTAGCTAAGCATCACCTAAACTAAGTCGGACTTAGGCATGTCAAAGGAAAGGACATGTCTTACGCATTTAGGCTGACTGCTAAGATTGGTCACAGAACATATAATAATACTAAGTTTGGTGCAACGCATTTTCCTCTGTTAGGTATATCCTAGGAGTTAAGTACACAGATCACACGAGATGCCGCATTACGAGATTCGTTGTACCTTCAAAAAGTCACCAAAGTTTCAGGAGGGCGCAGGTCGCGGGGAGTGCGACCAAGCGTTCTCATTGGCTATCTGAAAGTTACACCTACTCCGCCTAACAATCAACCAATCAGAGTAATTTATCATACGTGTATTTAGACTGATGAGTGGTGCGTTTCGAGCGTCCTGAATGCAGAATCTAGGGTATGATCTGTGGTTAAGTATGAACTTAGGAGCCGTCAAGGTTTAGTGCAGACAGGCTTCGATCTGAATAGTTTCAGATAAATGACCGCTCGTGTGAAAACTCATTAAGTTTTACATAATACATGTTGTTCAGGTCGATTCGCTCAACAAACCAGCTTGAGCGAGTTGACGTGAACATAAATTGTCTTTGTTAGTAGGTTTTTTGGGCTTGGCAACATTTGTAGATAATTTCTTCCTTCTCTTTCGGAGACGGAGCATTACGAAGCGTAATAAAAGTAAAGTTTCGTGCGTATTATTATTTAAAAACTAATATACGTTTGCCATAAAAAGTGTGTTTTCATGTAGCTGACCGCTACTGACACATGCTCTGTCATTCGCCAACCTTTTTTTTTATATAAAATTGGTGAGGGTGACATTCAAAAATGTTTTCTCCTCATTTATTACTAACGTAATTATAGTACGTAATTATGCTAAATCGAATTATTATAATTGAACTAAATATTATAATACATTGGACAGTTGTTATATGTTTGAGCCTTTTGGGGTCGAAACCTTGCGGCCGTGGGGACCGAGCGCTAAGAAAATATTTAAAGATCTCTCGTCTCGTCTGGTCGAAGCAACACGTGACCAAAATGCTGCATGGCCTCTATTTCGCCCAAAGGCTGAGTATTGCAATACAACGTGGTAATGGGGCCAGCATTTTGGGAACAATTCCCACTGATAGCGTTCTTTTAGATTAGTTTATTTTGTTTATTATTACTATGTAATTTCAAGTCATATTTAACTGAATTAATATTTAAAATGACTAATAAATCTCATATTGACAAGTTTAAATACATGAAAACGCGTATGTTTTCATTCATTTAAGCAAACGACAAGACGTTTGGTCTTGCTCTTTTATTACTAACATAATTATAGTACGTAATTATGCTAAATCGAATTATTATAATTGAACTAAAACATGTTAAATTTTCGTTTTGATGTCTTTTAATTAGACGAAATTATAATTTGAAAGAATAAAATTTCAATTGAAATGGAAATACTTAAGTTGAAAATAGAAAATAGAATTTATAAAAATAAAATACAAATTAGACAGAATAGATTGCGGTATAGGTATTTGATTGACTTTGCGGAAGTTCATTTTCAAACTGTGTCAAAAATAACCAATAAGTACAATAGAAATCTCAATCCAACAAACAGCTCTGGACCTAACTCAATGGCTGTAAAGATGTATAATAAATTGCCGAACAAACTAAAAGATTTAGAAAACAACGATTGTTTTATTAAGAATCTAAAGTGAATCCTGGAATCCAAATGCTATTACACTATTGAAGAGTTTTTTAAGGATAATTTTGACAATATACAAATGGACCGCTCCGCACCAATTGCCATACCCTAATAGGGTCATATGTGTCACTAAACCCAAATCATGTTATTTAAGACCTACATATATGTCGCAATAAATCATTGAGTATTGAGTATTGAGTATTGAAATAATGAACAATTGTTTGTTTTTATCCTAATATTAATTTAAATTTTTGACAGAGTGAAGCGAAGGTCTCAGAGTTTACTGGGACAAATCGGCTTTTGTATGTATGTTTGTATGTTTGTGTGTATATTTGTCCGACGATAGCTTGCGAACCGTTGATCCAATCTTCATGAAATTTTGTAGGCAAGTAGTTCATTTCAATACACTTTTTATGTTCGAATATGAGCTGAATCAGTCCAGGGGTTGTGAAGATATAGGCACCGCGAGGTCTCAGTTCGCCGCGAACTACTAGTTATTCTAAATTAAGAAATAGAGCAGCACTGGCCTCCGGCTGGGCCGTACCGTGCTGCGCTATGTTTGAAAGCAGAAAAATATATTTAATTAAATTTGAATTAATATTTTGAAAACGTAAACGGCCCAGCCAGTGCCCAGTCAGAGGCCAGTGCTGCTCTCTTTCTTATTTTTAATAATTTCATATTTTTCTTTTCAAAATATTCAGGTTATACGTTAAAATTATTAATACTTCTCTTTTCAACTTACATCTCTTTCTCATTTTTTTTCTTTTAATAATATTGTTTAAAATTCGAAATGAAAACATACCTATTTCATTTTAATAAAACGAGAGTACTCGCGTTAAATTGAGTTCCGACTAGTTTCGATCACATTCGGTGATCTTTATCAAGGAATGTTATAAGCGAGACGCGCGCGCGACCTCGTCTTGCCTTGCCACGTCAATTTTCATAGTAAATGATCTTAATATTTTACTAAAGATAGGTTTTTACTTTCAAACTAACCTTTAACCTTCAGTCTACGTATAGCCGCCAAAGAGAGCGATGCGAAAACTTAGGGAGTAAAAGAGATAGCTATATAATGAAATCTGTCCGAAAATACAGATTTGCCAGAAATTTAAGAGCGCCAAAATCGTATCTCTAGTTAAATATCATTGAGTAAAAAGCCTACCGACTATTCTCTTCAACAATCCCATACTCTATGACAGGCTGCAGGCCACAAGTAGGCCAAACACGACCGCTGTGGGCCAATCCGGTTACCGTTCTATTTCCTTTTGCGAACAGGTATTGCAAACGCTTTCCATAGGGGTTTTATTCGACGTGCTCGTGTAGTTTGTTTCCTAACTAGGTTCGTTAGTTTTGTTTTTCTGTCCATCGGTTTGCATAAGGAAGAAACAATTGAAATTAAGACTTGTTCAGGAGGAAACAATTATACTAGACTTGTTCAGGAAGAAACAATTGAAATCTAGACTTGTTGAGACAGAAACGATTGAAATCTAGACTTGTTCAGGAAGAAACAATTGAAATCTAGACTTGTTCAGGAAGAAACAATTGAAATCTAGACTTGTTCAGGCAGAAACAATTGAAATCTAGACTTGTTCAGGAACAAACAATTAAAATCTAGACTTGTTCGGGAAGAAATAATTGAAATGTGAAGAATATTTAAGAGGGAACTGCGTTTGTGACGTTCTAATTGATGCTCACGGGACTCTGGGGGCCATGCCGTTACATCCTTAGCGCGATGATTGTTAGGTTCAGCCGCCAACGCTGCGCGACTGCTAATTGTATTACGGCACAAATTATACAGAATGCGAAAAAACATATCGCCTTGGTGTCGCTTCAAAACTTGTTCATGCAAAGTGTTGTGAAATATACAGAAGAGATGAAGACGCGATGTGGGAGTGGAACGGAAACGAAGCGGACGCGCGCCATTGAATAAGCGTCGATATCCCGATATCTGTCAGTATACAGGGTGACTTTGTGGCGATACGATGTCTTCCTCTTCCGAAAACTGAGACTATGCGCGAGAAGTGTGTGGTTGTGTGTAAAATGTTTGTTGTGTGTGTGTGGAGTGTGTGTGTTAATGTGTGCGGGTTGTTTGTGTGTTTGTTGATGAAAGCGTGTGTACGAATGTAAAATGTGTTTGTGTGTTATGTATGTGTGCCAGTATGTGCTGTGTGTGTGCGTGTGTGTGTTTGGGGGTTGTGTGAGTATTGGGGGGTTGTGTGAGTATTGGGGTGGGTGTAATGTGTGTCTGTATGTGAGTTTGTGTTTGTATATGTGAGCGTATGTTTGTGTATGGGGGCCGTGTGTGATTTGTTGCTGGGTGTGTATGTACGTCAGTAACATGTGTGTAACGGCATTAATTTTATTACAAAATATAATATTAAGAAATGAAAAAGCAGCTTGGAGCTTTGACTCCAATGTAGTAAAAATATGCCGTAAAATAATTATTATTATTTTCCGAAAGGCCAAGTGTCCGTTAATATGCGTAAATAATATGGAAAAATAAAATACAGTGAAGAATATAGGTCAGGTAGACGCTGGCAGGGAGAAATGCACAACACACCCCACGCGGGACGTTATTGCAGGACTTATGCCCCCACCTCAAATAAGAAGAACGTGTCTTTCAAAAATCCATAGAAGCTTCCAGTAAAGCTATAATCACAGAAGAGGAAAAATTTTTTACCTTCTCTTTTCTGTGGCTATAATAGATACGTAGTTTATAGCTAATTATGAAATTTATTATTAGCCTTAATAACCTTTTTTTTTTAAGATTCCACCACTTTACTAAAGCTTGGTTATGACTGGGTGAACTGTAATTGACTTAGATTATGACTGAGACTTGGACTTCGACCCGGTATATCCAAAAATTGCGACCAAAGCCACCGTAAAGTAAACTTCATTTTAGTAAACAGTGAGCGCTCTGCTATTCCTTTTTGTGACCTCTTCTTTTTTCCTGATATTTTTGACTGCCTAAGTTCGATTATTTTGACTTGTTACTTTTAAGCAAGTTGCGTGGTTAGATTCATTTATTCAAACAAAAAAAAAGGTTGAAGATTCCAGTAGCGTTCGTCAATACTGTGAACGAACGGAACTTGACTGCCCCGGTGGCTCAGTTGGAAGTGAACCTACCTTCTGTGTTTGGGGGCGTGGGTTCGATTCCCATCTAGGACAAACATTCATGTGATGAATATTTGTGTTTGTTCTATGTCTGGGTGTTAATATCTATATAATAAGTATGTATTTAAAAATATCTATGTACGTATACTCTGGCAGCCATATTACAAGCTTTGCTTAGTTTGGGGTCAGATGACCGTGTGTGCAAAAATGTCCCAGATAATATTCCAGAGCCGTCTGTCAAGCGTGGGGGTTATAGCAACTCCTCTTTTTTCGAAGACGAAGGCTTTTGTTCAGCAGTATGTCTTCTGGCTGATGATGATGATGATTACTAAAATAACAAAACGAATTACTTTACATCAGGAATGTACAAAATGCATTGCAGAGAGCTATTCATAAACTTGACTATTTTATGACTTTAACACCCGAATACTGAAACGTTTGTTAACTTTGACAACAGATTAATTCTAATACTGCCTTTGTCTGGCACAAAGCAAAAGACAAAGGCAGCAATAGACTTAGTTTGTCGTCAAAGTCAACAAACGTTTCTGTATTCGGGGGTTAGTAGTTTCTTTCTGATCTCTGAAAATGTTAGCCTAAGATTCAGACAAATCGTGCAGAAAATTGCACAACACCTGTCTTCAAATGTTCGTTTGACGAGGGTTAGCAGACCCTTCGGAGAAATGGTGTTCTTTACGCTTATTTGTCATGACGTGACGTGGGATTCTGGCATTTTGTATGGAAATAAGTACTTGGTTGCGATCAAAATTTGCTTGGAAGATATCGCTTCTAGCGGTAAGACCCATAATAGTTACCAATATAGGTATCAGTAATTTATGGCCGCTCTAGCGTCTGATAGAAAGAACAAACGACCAAAGAGCTGATGCTAACCTCGATCAGAGCCAAAGAACTGTATTGCCTTTTAACGAGGTGACCTCGCCAGTCTTTTGGGCACCGCGGATAATGACCTGAGTTCTAAATTTTTAACCGATTTCCAAAAAAAGGAGGAGGGTCTCAAGTCGACTGTTTTTTTTTTTATATATATATTTTTTTTGTTTTTACTTTAGAACTCCGTCAATTATGCACCGATTCGTTTTTAATTAGGATATACTTCCAGATTGGTCCCATTTTTTCAAATTCAGTTCTGATAATGGGATCCAAGAGAAATTGAGAGAACTTATCAAATATTATAGTCATACAATATAATTATAGCGATTTTAGTATTTGAATCAACTAGTCGAGCATTTGCATTCAGAAAGTATCAGTTGGTGAAGTGAAACTGATGAAGACTTCCCCGGTAGACTGCCCCGGTGGCTCAGTTGGTAGTTAACATACTTTCTGTGTTTGGGGGCGTGGTTTCGATTCCCATCTAGGACAAACATTAATGTGATGAACATTTGTGTTTGTTCTATGTCTGGGTGTTAATATCTATATAAGTATGTATTTAAAAATATCTATGTACGTATATCAGTCTCTGGCAGCCATATTACAAGCTTTGCTTAGTTTGGGGTCAGATGACCGTGTGTGCAATAATGGCCCCGATATTTACTTCCAGAGATGGCCACCGGGAACTCCACAATTATAAGTATTTCACGGGTGCCAAAAACATGTCGATAGAGAATTCTTTCTGAGTATTTTGTTAAAGTCCGTTTTTTGAAACAATGATTTGACTATACATATATATTAAGTAGAGTAATATATATTAATGCATTTGTTGCCGCCTTGTGCGAATTCCACGAAATATACTTTCCTCCTAATAATTAATACTTACTTTAATAACAAAATTGTTTTAAAATGTGAAATTGACATCTACTTATTTTATTTATATTTCAGTACCAAAATGATCGCTGCTCTAGACCGAACTGAGCTGATAGATGTTTGGTACATAATTGTATTTTTAAAGAACTGTTTCCACCTACATTCTGCAATAAATATCTTGAATCTTGAATCTTGAATCTCCCAAGAGGCGGTACGTGCGTTAATTTCTTTCAAATTTAGAAAGAAAGAAGTAGCTTTATGGAGGTACAAATCTTAGTCCCCAAAGACCCCAAAGTGGATTGTGTTTTTTGTTTATTCAGCTAAGTGGGGCCATAGTGGTAATGGAAAAGCACTCCAACCCCAAAAAGTGGGCTCTAAATAACTAGTAGTTCGCGGCGAACTGAGACCTCGCGATCCCTGTATCTTCACAACCCCTAGACCGATTCAGCTCATATTCGAACTTAAAAATTGTATTGAACTACTTGCCTACAAAATTTCATGAAGATCGGATCAACGGTTCGCAAGTTATCATCGGACATATATACACGCAAACATACAAACATACATACACATCCCAGTAAACTCTGAGACCTTCGCTTCGCTCGGTCAATCATTATTATTTTATAGCGTTCCGTACTGCAGCAAAATTCTTAGGTATGCAAACGACGCAAGACGTGTACGAACAAGTTTAAATAAGAAACAGCTTTGACACATAGACCAAGGAATATTAGCTATTACCACGTTAACGAAGCGCAAGTCGCCCGTAACGTAGCAGTACTCCCAAGCCAAAATCATACTGGGTTGCCACCGCTCGCTGAGTAAACTGACCGCATGCCGCCTGCACTAGCTACCCGCACCCTATCCATAGCTCACGAATTAGAAATTAACAGTTTATATCGATTGTCGAGAGTGGGTTTTTTCCCACTCATTGTTTTTTTTATTTTTAAACATGTCGAAATTAGCCCAGTCAATTTAGCGTTTGACCCAGAAGTAATTAATAACAGTTATTTTTTTCGGTAAATGATTGCAAAACCAACCTTCATATTAATATACAATAATTAAATAAAATACGTATCCGGAACAGATTCAAATTTTACATTTTGCAATATCATCTCTATATGCGCTACTTTAGAGTCTATTTCAGATGACGATCGTAAGCACGGCAGTGAGTCGTTGCCGACAATAATGTATTATGGCTCAAGCATAATGCATGCTTTTTCTATGTTCCGTACCTCCAGACTATTTAATTTAATATTGATTATACCAATCACGTCAGCAAATTATACCAATCACCGTTTAATATTTATGTTATGAATTATGTCCGGGTCCTCCATACTATCTAATGCTGCCTTTGTCTGGCACTAAGCAAATGACAAAGGCAGCAACATACTTAATCTGTCGTCAAAGTTAACAAACGTTTCAGTATTCGGGGGTTAGTCGCGTAACTTAACCGGGCTAAATTGCGCGAATGCAACAGCACAGATTTCTTTTGTGGCAACAGGCTGTGAGAGTTTAATACCAAAGTCCCATTTTAACTTTTGCATAAGTGTCCACTGTCGACTCTTCTCGAATTTCGATAAGGTATCAAAAGGGGGAGTTTTGGCGGGAACGTGAAGAATTCATGTCGCGTCATTTTATTATTTTCCAAAACTCATGTTATTTCGAGTGTTCATGTGTAAAAACGGTGAATTTTTACCCGTTAAGTGTTCGCCAACACTCGTGGTGTTGGCGAATGGTATAATGTCGTGAAACGTGAATTTTCGTGTTGTTTCCAAAACCCCATAGAAAGCTCTAGCAAAGTCTTCACCAATTTACTGAGGCACGACTTGGACTTGACCCTGACTTGCTTTGCTCGCCTTTGACTGTGACTATGACTTGTTTGATAATATTTAACAAAACTTGAAAATATATAAGTATACTTAACACTGGCAAATGCATAAGACGTGCGACGCCAAAATCCTCGTAGGAGGAAAGAAAAGTATCAAAAGAGAGTTTTCCCAATTATTTTTGGCTGCCGGCTACAGTCAATTAGTCCGTTAATTAAAACATTCCGGCATCCGGCGATTGCTAGCATCAACAGTGATTCATTGGCTGCAAATTATCAGTATTATTGGTAAACAAGCTCTTGTGAAACCTTCAGTTGAGCTCATTGACATAATTATATATTACTTCACAAGGACCGTGCAAAATGCACATTTGCACCTTGCAATTCTATAACCGAACTAAATCATAGCAGCCTTACCATTCTTTGAAAACAATCCGTTCACAATTTAAGTGAATATAATAAATTATGTCAATGAAATTCTCGTAATCCTCATTTTTGTGTAACAAACGGAATAAAGCATAATAAATACCTACCTGTCATAATATTATTAAATTGTTTAAATTATTGATTAGTTTGCCTAATTTAACTGTGAACATAGATATATCTGTAAAAGCGACTTGCCTGTAATATTCAATGTTATTTATGGCCAATAAATATTTCTGATTTCTGAATGAATATTTTCAAATTGAACTCTCTCGGTGGTGCGTACAAGCTTACTACGCACCACTGTGAACTCCGTCAATGGCGTCCCGCGCTAGCGAGTGGTTTTCACGCGTTGTGCCACTCAATAATACCTCTCACACATCCCACTGTAATGCGAAATAGTTAGTAGATAAAGGTATCAACGTATAGACCAGTCTGCAAGTAAATACCAAATATAATGTAGGTCGCAATGCTCGGTTCACCATATCTAGTAAAGTTATACTGGGTGTTTGGTTAGAGAACGGACATAAATTTTAGGATATCATTGAACTCATCATTATGAACAACTTTTACTATGGGACCAACCATGAAATCGCGAAATAAAAAATCAGCTGTTCCATAGAAAAAAAATCATTAATCTGCGCTGTTCATGGTTGGTCCCATAATAAAAGTTGTTCACAATGATGAGTGCATTATCCGAGAATGTATCCGTCGTCTAACCGAGCTCCCAGTCCGTATAATTATAGATATCTCGATGGTTCAGCTTTAGGTACATTTTGCAGTTATGTGATGCATGCTCTAGTAAATTAATTGCTGCAGTATACAAGTAGGTTTAATCATCATAATTGCAATTAAGTAATGAAGCAATTATAATTGTCCATTACAAACATGCTCGCTCCCAGTGAAAGAGACTAGTAGAATATAGGACCAGTGGCGGATATACACATTTTCCTACTGTTGTTCAATTTTTGCCGCCCAAAAGCTCTACAACTGGTGTTGCCTTTATTATTGTAATTTTGTTTAAATTGCACAGAAATATGTTTGGGTATCAAACTCGGATGGGCAGCGTTCGGGAAATTGCGTAATATCTTCTCGTCCAAAATCCCGCAGTGCCTGAAGACAAGGGTCTTCAGCCAATGTGTGTTGCAAGTGATGACATATGGAACTGAAACGTGGTCCTTGACTACTGGTCTTTGGAGAAACTCACAAGTCACACAGCGGGCAATGGAGAGAGCTATGCTCGGAGTTTCTTTGCGCGATAAGATCCGAAACGAGGATATTCGCCGAAGAACCAAAGTCACCGATATAGCTCTCAGAGTTTGCAAGCTGAAGTGGCGATGGGCAGGCCACATCACTCGAAGAACCGATAACCGATGGGGAAGAAAGGTTCTTGAGTGGCGACCACGAACCGGAAGACGAAGCGTAGGCAGGCCTCCCACTAGGTGGACCGACGACATTGTGAAAGTCGCGGGCAACCGGCGGATGCAAGTGGCGCATTGTCGGTCGGTGTGGCGGTCTAAGGGGGAGGCCTATGTTCAGCAGTGGACGTCTTCTGGCTGATAATGTATGTAATGTAATGTAATGTTTGGGTATATGAGCTATTTAAAGCTCAATGTACGACTTTAAAACACAGGGTTATTTTTGCATACAGGGAAATCCGTCTTACAGAAATCTTTGTAGTTTATTTGAGTTGCTACAAAGGTAATAAAGAAACGGTCTTCGAAATTTGCCGTGAGCTGATCAAAATATAATTAAGGTCGTGAAGTCCTTGAGAAATGGAGATAGTGAAGGAAAGTTGGTGCTCGCGAGGACTACGCAGGGCTACTTGTTAGAGAATCGTACGAGAAATACTTATTCAAGTTCCTTAACGGTAGCCGGCTTTGAATATTGAATAATAATACCAATATTCCCGTCCACTTGCTGCAGGTATTCTCTAGAATCCCTACACTACCGGCGAACAATACCCGAAGCATCCAGCGTTTTAGCAATGCATGGAATATGCTTTGGCCTTTGTCTAGGAATTGAATGGAATCGAATTTTGTTTGGTACGGTCGTGAATGTGGAAATTGAATTTTCTTGGAAAAGAAAATAATAATTTTATCACGTACAAAACTGATGAATCGGACAATGTTCCGAAGACTGGCTATACAAGTATACATGGCCTGACCTGACATTGTGTGAAAGGGACAACTAGACTTGAATTTTAACGGGAGCAAAAGAAAACAAACTATTACTATTTATTAAGTAACAAATTATTACTTCTCCCTTTCGATCCCCCAGAAACTTTATATAGCCATCTCTTTCAAACGATGTCGGGTCGGCCATGTAGCGAGGCCTTCAGCATTGTTTTTTTTTTTGCTTTTTCGTTTATTAAGGTTATAGCTTCTCCCTTTCGCTCCCCTAGAAACTTATATATGGCCATCTCTTTCACACGATGTCAGGTCAGGCCACGTATAGCCACTCTAAAGACCGGACAGTGGACGAACGAGGATTGCTTAGCACAGAATTTTGAGTTAAATAACAAAGCGACGCCATGGTCGCAGAGTGTATTAAAACAAAATTTTATGGGCTTTTGTGTATATTCGAAAAACGATATCTCGAGTACCATTGATCCAATCTTCGTGAAATTTTAAAGGTAAGTAGTACATTTCGGGAAAATGGATTTGCAAAGTTGTAATTAGCAATTACCATTTTACTATGAAAACTGACGTGGTTTTGATACATTTTGTTTTAATAAAACGGGAATACTCACGTTAAATTCAGTCGGTTATTCCGACTATAGTTTCGATCACATTCGGTGACCTTTATCAAGGAATGCTCAGCGAGACACGCGCGCGACCTCGTCTTGCCTTGCACTTGCCCCTTTAGAGGTGGATTTTCGCAACATCCGTTGTTCGACTAAAGCATTTGAGGAATATTGGTTCCAAATTTCACGTCCAATTCATTAGCGTTTTGGGTTTGTGGTCCTTGCGTAGTCTTTGGTTTTTAAGGTTTGACAAAAGGCTCAGACCCAGGTGTCCGTGGCGCTAAGTAAAGAATAATAAAAATGAAATATTTTATCGTGAAGAACCGGTTCAATCATATTGAGGGTACCGTTGGAAGATTCGCACCCTTGTCAAATTGTCGGGGTCTTCGACACCTGTCGAATATGTTGCGAGCTTAATACGTCACAAGTATACATACGGGAAATTACCTTACAGTTTATTAGGATTTAAGGTTTGGTGATCGAAATGTACAATGTATTACCATAATCAAAAATAAAGGGTTATAAGGAAAGGGTATGCTAAGCCAAAAAGAGCCCATAGTAAAAAAAAAATGTCGACTGTAATGTGTTAATATAATTAAATTTTTTATTTTGGAATTTTGAAAGTTTTATGTAATTTGTTTTAATTTTCATGTATGGGTAAAATTTAACCTGAAATAAATGATTTTGAATTTGAATTTGAGTACTCATAATTATGAACAACTTTTACAATGGGAACAACCGTGAAATCGAAAAAAAAAACAGCTGTTCCATCGAAAAATGTCAATGACATTCGACAAAATGTATGGAACAGCTGTTGTTTAGACCATAGTCAAAGTTGTTCACAATCATGACTACTATGAGCCCCTTTCGGCTTAGCATACTTATAGCCCCTTATAGCACACAGAGACAAGAAAACGGAGCGGAAACGGGACGTAATGTTCGCTTAGCTTTCGTATCGCTTAGTAAACATATCTGAACCTGCGACCAAAGTAAAATAAATGAACGGGCCCTAACTTCCTTAAAAATAAGTAGAAACTATCAAACTTAGGCGTACGTAATATTAAAAGTATGGATAGTACATTTGTCACAAAAAAGAGATAGCGAATATAATATCAAGGCATATTTTAGCGGATATTTGGATCGCATGTATTGACGAACGTACGTCTCGCACTTTTCACAGACTGAGAGTGACTGAAGCAAGGTGAGCGCCGGCGCTCTCTATAAAGTCTTCGAAATTCTCTTACTTGTCCATCTTATCTTGACTTGTTTTCTTATCTCACTTGTTGTTCTTTGTCCATTCACTTTTGTCGAAGACAACAAGTCGAGTTTTGGAGAACAATCTTAATTTTAATAGTATATTGTATTGTATGAAAAAGTCGTGGTAGCTCAGTGGGAGAAACGCTCGCCTCACGTTCGTGAGGTAGCGGGTTCGAACCCGAGCGGGCCCGTACCAATGAGTTCTTTGGAACTTACGTACGGATATATACCACTGGCTTTACGGTGAAGGAAAACATCGTGAGGAAAACTGCATATTTCCGGAGAAGAAATTCGATGGCGTATGTGAATCCGCCAACCCGCACTGGGCCAGTGTGGTGGATATGGCCTAATCACTCTTCGAGGGTAGGCTGATGTCCCAGCAGTGGGATGTTTAAAGGCTGATATAGTAGTAGTAGTATTGTATGACAAGGGAGCAAAATAATACTTTGAGATGAGGGCGCTATTTTGAATCCAGAACAAATCTTTCCTCCTAAGAGGATTTTGGCGTCGTACGTCTTATGCATTTGCCAGTGTCAAGTATACATATATATTCTCAAGTTTTGTTAGATATTATCAAACAAGTCATAATCACGGTCAAAGGCGAGCAAAGCAAGTCACGGTCAAGTCCGAGTCATGCCCCAGTAAAGTGGTGAAAGCTTTACTAGAGCTTTCTATGGAGCTTTGGAAACAACACGAAAATTCACGTTTCATGACATTATACCATTCACCAACACTCGTGCATGTTCACGAACACTTAACGAGTAAAAATTCACCGTTTTTACACATTAACACGCGAAACAACACAAATTTTAGAAAATAATAAAAAGACGCGACATGATTTCTTCACGTTCCCGCCAAAACTCCTTGGAACAGTTGCTCATTCTTCTGTCTTTTTCAATCTAGTTCTAATTTCAAAAGAGCGAAAAGGACTAAACACGTGGTAACTGTTCCAAGGGAGTTTTGGCGGGAACTGGAAGAAGTCATGTCGTGACATTGTATTATTTTCCAAAACTTGTGCTATTTCGAGTGTTAATGTGTAAAAACGGTGAATTTCTTTTACTTTTATATTATGTATACTTGACACTGGCAAATGCATAAGACGTGCGACGCCAAAATCCTCTTAGGAGGAAAGAGAAAAAAAAAAAACTGTTCCAAGCATGGATTTAGCATCCAAGGTTCCAAGGGCACTCCACGTTTATCCACGAAGTGCGCCAAAAAATCGAACTAATGTTAATTAATGCAGAAAGTTTTATGTCAAACTACAATTGCCCCGCCTTTTTATAACCCTGCATGTATTTATTTATAGTTTCTTTTTAGTTTATACAACATATTTCTAACATAGATTCTTGAAAAATGCAATTAAATTGTGTACATATCGGTCCGAGGGCGCCCGTTAGACTAGCTTTCAGTTAGGATTTCAATTCTAGATAAATAACTCGAATATTTATTACAAAATAGTTTCTGTTGGTATTTTTTTTCGTTTGCAGTGGATTACATTTTTCGTAGATTTAATTCTGGATGCTAATGTAGTTAGACATTTGAAAAAGTTTCTTTTTTACTACAGTTTATCAGTCTAGTTAATATTAGTTCTTATATAGGTACTATTTACGTAGTAATTCGTTTAATAACCTTAAAAGCGTTGACGTATAAAATTGTAAGGTCTTACCGTCGTATTGTTAATCAATACGAAACGAGACGGATCATTTTCAACATTGATTAAATTTATTTATTTATTTAATACTTTATTGCACACACATACAACGTATTTGGTACAACAGGAGGACTTAATGCTAAAGCATTTTCTACCAGTCATCCCCGTGGTTGAAAAGAGGGAGATGTAGGCGTGCATCAAAAATCAAGATTAACAAATAAACTAAGGAAATGAATGAAAAGGAAAAATAAATAATGACTATTGATAACAAATTAAAAATTGACAAATATACTTAAGCTACTTATATAAATAAATATAAACATAATATAAAAATTTAAGCAACGTTTGAATTTAATAGTAGATTCAATCTACTATTAAAATCTACTATATTGTATTGAAGTATTCTACGCTCCTATACTATTCTAGTACTCCTCTCACTTCTCTATAATAACTATGTTTTAATCCTACCACCCCAGGCTATCTTAAGTGGAGTTTTAATTTCTTCCACGAGGATACTGTTCAATCTCGTTCCGCAGTCAACTTTACTATCTCTTGTTACTTATAAGCAGCAAAGCATGTTTTTCAGTTAAAGCCATCGGATTATGGAACTCCTTACCGTTTTCAATTATGTAGTCCTAATCTGTGAACATTTTTTTTAAACGTTTTATTTACACAATTATAAATAACTGAATGCTGCTGCAAATTACTTTCTGTGTTCTGTTCTTCTAGTCTGTGATTCTTTCTGTATCAGTCATCGAGCTGGTCTTTACTGATGGTAAGTTAAACTGAAGTTTTATGTAGCAAGGCTGGCTTGCGTCGTTACATTATCGGTCAGACGTTTGGATTTCACGTGAATGCAAACTTATATAACCCTCCTTTTCGGCAGTCGAGTAAAAATAACAATTGTAAATTATTTCAACGGAAGCCCAAAAATTTAGGTAAATTGCAGCCAATATTTTCCTTGTAATAAATTAGGTTAATCAGCTTCAGTAATTTTAAATTATAATTACATTTTTGTTAATTCGACCGAGTCTAATCATTGTGATTACAGTATAATAATGTAGTTACAGGCTCGGCCACGTGGAGCTTAAGATCTGGAAGAGACACAAAATAAATCTACCTATTTTATTCATGGAACTTATTATCAGCCAATCTGCAACCGCGTCTTAACCGCGATACTACCGTTGGTACTACTGGTAGTATCACGGGTTACTTTTTACCCGTGATAAACTCGCGTATTTTAAGTGAAAAATATGCATAAGTTTTTCATAAAAAAGTCGCCTAAGGATAGGCCGAGAGACAAAGTGACTTTCTACAGATCGGTATGATGGCGTTGATCCATTCTTGTGCCTTTTTTAACATTTTGTATTTTATTTATTTATTGAGATAAAAACGAAACCAGTCTCTTACATTTACCTCACAAATTATAACAATATCAATATAAAAACAAAAAATAAAATGAATCCATAAAATGTCAAACACTCAAATCACAATGTCAAAGCTTAAATTAAATACTGTAATAAAATGTCAACACGTAATCAATTATTTAATAATAAAAACAATGTAATCAATCATCGAAGTCTACAGATATGTCAGCTTTTTTGTACCTATCCCACTGATCTATAAATATCTCACAATATTTAAAAAAAAACTGTTACAATGGTTTTCCAGTTGTCAAACATTATATCAAAATCAGAGTTGGCGGCAAGGAGTGCATTGATATGTCGGCGGGCTTGAATTAGCGGTGACATAGAACGCGCTACTGTGTTACTGCGATCCATGCCTATTTGGCGGAACCCCGGGTACGTCTGGAACGAACAACACACACAACAGATCATACAAGTGTAGAGAGTCGACTGAACCTCTAAGCACTTTGCAGCAGGTAGTAAGCTGGTCCAGCAGCCTTCTCACTTCTAGCGAGTTATAGCCAAGATCACCGAGCAAATAAACTTCATTGGGAACAGGATGGCCTTAAGAAGGTCTCTTGGACCTTCTCAAGCTTGCTTCGAACCAAGGAGTTATGTTGAGTTCGAATAACTTGCGGATTTTGAAAAACTTCCTTCGCATTTCGTAGTACAAAGCCCAGACGACGATAAGCCTCTTTGGCGAGATCCGATACATGATCGTGAAAAGTCAAACTGCGATCAAATGGTACACCCAAATCCTTAATACTATTTATAGATAAGTTTGTATGGATTGAGAGTCTGTACGGAGTTCTGAATCGCGCAAATTATAAATTAATCCGTTAATAAAATACTTGAATAGAATCAGTCGACAAAATTGTAAAAAAAAATGTAAGTTTAGTACGACTGCATTTTTCTGGCTCATTAGGGTTATTAGGGTTCCAAGGATGTTCCAAGGTTTCGTACCCAAACGCCAAAATTGAACCCTTTTGCCGTCACTATCTTGTCCGTCCGTCCGTATGACAAGAGCTAGCCTATAAATGGAATGATCTAGAGACCTTAAACTTCGGATATCTTGCGTAGAATGTTGACCCAAAACCTAAAATTTAACTAGAATTTAAATTGATTGAGCGAAGCAAACACTTCACAGTTTGCTAGGTCAAATTGGCGATTGCAAACCTATTATGTATATCATTACTTGAGTACCGTTTTCCGAATCTTTATGAAATGTTGTAGGAAAATAGTTAATTTAAAATACAGTTTTTATGGCGTTTGCATTACGTTTGCGTTTGTATGTCATTACTTGAGTACCGTTTTCCGAATCTTTATGATATGTGGTAGGAAAATAGTTGATTTAAAATACAGTTTTTAGGTTTAATATATAAGCGAAGTCGTTCCAGGAGTTGTAAAGTTACAGAAGTCACGAACTACGTAAAACTATTTTGAGGAGTCGAGACTCCTTGGTTCTGTACATAAATAGGATCATTCTCGTTAGATTCAGTGCTTAGATCCACGATGGATCTAGAGACTTTTTTCTCTGTAGGTCACTCGGTAGATCTATTCAGAATATTCATTAACTTTATGAAGAACGTCGAAGATGAAGCACGCAGACTTAAAAGATACCTGTTTAACTTGTAACAGAATACCAGCGCTGGTTGTTTACAGCCAGCTTACGCTGAGTTGGGGTCGGTTTGTGACAAACGGTACACTTCCTGTCTATTACGTGTATATTTAATTTATTATTATGTTTCTTTTGTGTCTGTATTTTTTGTTACGAAATAAATATTTCTGTATTTCTGTTCCCTCCGGCCTTGAAAAGCCCGATATTATATATTTCTTTCGGACTGTTCGTTCCTCCATGATAACTCCTGTTTCTTACATTAACTCGATATAAAAGTGAGTAGATATACCATGCTAATCTGGATAAAATTAGACATGAGGTTAACTATTGAATTTACATTGCAATCCTTAACCCTAGAACCCTACACGGGGAGCTAAGGCACCCCAGAGGGGTTTGTTTTTCAATTTATTCTGTTAGTGTTATATCTACAGTTTTGAACGTTTATGTGTTTTAGTTTAGCGCCGTTTGCTACTCATTAGTCAGTCCAGCAGGGACGTTCGCCCCGTGTGGACCTCTCTATGAGAGCTGCGGGGTACTTGAGCATACCAGTGTAGAAATACCGCATGTATTACTAACGAACCGTTCCAAATGTACCCCTTTGTAGGAATAACTAGTACGCAGGGTAGTGTAGGGTTCTAGGTTCAGCTCATATTCGCACTTGAAAATTGTATTGAAATGAACTTCTTGCTTACAAAATTTCATGAAGATCGGATCAACGGTTCGCAAGTTACTATCGGACAAATATACACACAAACATACAAACATAGATAAAAATGCCGATTTGTCCCAGTAAACTCTGAGACCTTCGCTTCGCTCGGTCATTTAAAAATGTTGGCCACTGAAAGGGTTTTCACGACGACAGGCTGATTCACTTCCATTCAACATAATTCCAAGTCTTCCTTTACAGTAGATTGGAACGGAGACTGTCGATAATGGAAGCGGCTGCGGTAATTGAAGAGAAGACGAAATCGGTGCACATGTTCTCATAACTGGATTACTCGAGGCATTCTCATTGATTTTACTTAAACAGGCTAACATTTTGGAAATTTTGGCGTTAGCATAATCTCAAGTTTACACTTTTATTGACAAGGAAAAACAATCGATTATTCAATGAAATTAAGACCTGAAAGTACTTATTTAACCCCCGAATACTGAAACGTTCATTAATTTTGACAACAGATTAATTCTAATACTGCCTTTGTCTGGCACTAAGCAAATGACAAAGGCAGCAATGAACTTAATCTGTCGTCAAAGTTAACAAACGTTTCAGTATTCGGGGGTCAGTCTTCGACCAAAGTAAAATGAATGGAAGAGAATTAAGAGTATTTTGAAGACTTTAAAGTGAGCGCCGGCGCTCATCTTGCTTCAGTCGTCGCAGTCGTGTTCAGTCGCAGTCTGTGAAAAGAGCGATACGTACGTTCATCAATACATGCGATTCACATACCTATATGCAAAAATATGCCTTGATATACTGATATTATATTCGCTATCTCTTTTTTGTGACAAATGTACTACACATATTTTAATTACATATAGAGGCCTTAGTTCGATTGTTTTCACTTGTTACTTTTAAGCAAGTTGCGTGGTTAGATCAATTTATTCAATCAAAGAAAGGTTGAAGATTTCAGTAGCGTTTGTCAATATTGTGAACGAACGGAACTTGACTGCCCCGGTGGCTCAGTTGGTAGTGAACCTACCTTCTGTGTTTGGGGGCGTGGGTTCGATTCCCATCTAAAACAAACATCCATGTGATGAACATTTGTATTTGTTCTATGTCTGGGTGTTAATATCTATATAAGTATGTATTTAAAAAAAAAAATTACGTATATCAGTCTCTGGCAGCCATATTACAAGCTTTGCTTAGTTTGGGGTCAGATGACCGTGTGTACAAAAATGTCCCAGAATTATATATATTTATATATCTTATACACTAGTATGCACGTTAGGAAGTAATTTTCTAACCTTCACACTGCTATAGACACAGTGTGAAGGTTAGGAAGTTTTCTTCCTAACCGTCACACCAGTGTTACAGAGCAGTCAGCAGTGTGAAAGTTAGTCGGTCACGACTTTTTTCCTCCCCGTTCGTCAACAATCTTAACGAAAAGTTTGTTACCGAGCGAGATATATTGAAACGACTCTTGCGCTAATAAATAGGTTATATCAAGAAATTACGACTCAAATCACATAATATGTAACACTGGTTTAGCTATAAATGTCAATCAGCTGATTTTCATCTTGGTTTTTGGCATAATGACAAATGTACTTATACTCTAAATTTTGGTTTGTGTAATTTCTTTGTCATCATCATCATCATCTCAGCCACAGGACGTCCACTGCTGGACATAGGCCTCCCCCTTAGATTTCCTTCCTGCGGTCTTTATCAGGTCGTCCGTCCACCTTGTGGGTGGACGTCCTACGCTGCGCTTGCCGGTACGCGGTCTCCATTCGAGAACCTTACAGCCCCATCGGCTATCAGTTCTGCGTGCTATGTGCCCTGCACTGCCACTTCAACTTGCTAATCCTCATGCTAATTATAAATTGCTAATTTCTTTGTACAGCCTATTTATAGGCGCAAAATTTTCGTGGCGATGAGAAATCTGTAAATTGAAGCAAAAAAAATTGAATTAGGCTCGCTGAGCGAAACGTTGCATCTTAATTATGTGCTATTTTGTTCTGGGATACCAAAAAATACCGATTGATGCTCTTATGGACTCAATCAGCAGCATAATAGGGTTGTTATTCTTTCAAAAAGGTGCTCGAAAGAAGTGTCTCCAATTTATCGGTATTTGACAATGTACGAGGTTTACACGGACAGCAAAAAAAAAAGAAACTAGATAAGTATATTATATCGGTATTTTTTTTTTAATTATTTGAGCTCATCACATAGTGTATTTAGCCAGTGTCAAGTTTTGTATTATTACAAGTGAAGTAAAATATTTCACCATTAAAACAAACCTAAGCCATAATATCAGTCAAGCTAAGTAAGTTACGGTCAAATCCAAGTCATACCCCAGTAAAAAATCGGTAGAGGCTTTACTAGAGGTTTCTAGAGGAGCTTGGGAGACAATATAAAACGCCTTGTTTCAGGACTACATTCCACTCGCCAGCACTCATACATGTTCACGAACGCACCGTTCACTCGAAACAAGTAACAAAAGTATTGTAAAATAATAAATATAATGACGCGATATACCGTTCCCGCCAAACTAATTTTTCGTTAAATTTTTTATAAACGTTGGCTGTCGTCCGAAATAAACCACTAGCGCCTTCAACACCAAGTGTAACAGCGCTACCGGTACCGGCACGGTTTAATAGCGCTGACCTTGAATGTTGTGGTAGGGCTCACTTGCAGAGTCCGCCTGGGGAAGTACCACACCTTTGCCAGTTATTCAACCGCCAAGCAGTAGTTACAAGCATTACTGTGTTCCGGATTGAAGGGCAATATTTCCATCGTAATTACTGGGCATTCAAAGATTTAACATCTTACATCTCAGGGTGACGAGCGCAGTGCATTACCGCGCATAGTTTTGAACTGTTAAAGTTCAAAATTCTGTGTGGCACTGAACTATTATGGGCAAGCGTGACACTTAACATCAGGTGAGCGACTTGCTTGTCTCATCACCAAGTACATATTAAAAAAAAAAATGCGCAAAAGCAAAGAATTTAGGTCTGCGTACGAATTCACACTTGCGCAAAGCACCCCTGCACTTTTGCCGATCGCTATTAAGCCGTGACGGGACGTATAATCTCTAATGATAAGATTTTATCCATAAGCGCTGTTTGACGTTTTTAACGCTACTGGCTTATTTCGGAAGCTCATTTTGTAATTCATGCAAAAATATTAAAAAGTCATTGAATATCTCGTCACTATTTATTGCAAATCCTAAATAAAGCGACGTTTGATATTCCCACACAAAAACAACTGGCTTCAAATATAAATCACAATTATAACAAGTATTCATCTGCTGACGTTACCAATCTAGTCTTCAAGGTAGCTCAAGGGTACTTTCCTCTGCCCCCAACTCAGTGGTAACCAACTGATTCCAAGGTGGTAGTCGATTGTTATTTGTTGAAGTTATTGCTACGAATAATGCTTATAACCGACTAGCAGGCGAATTTAACAGCGTTGGTAGCATAGTAAATTTGGGTAATAGTGGGTTATCCGGAATCAAGATATTCGCTGAAGAATTAAAGTCATTGACATAGCTTACAGGGCTTGCAACTCGTAGTACCACTGGGCTGGCCACATGCTCGAAGAACCGATAGCCGACGGGGAAGAAAGGTTCTTGAGTGATGACCACGAACCGGAAGACCAACCCAATACGACGTGTACCGACGACATAGTGAAAGTCACGGGTAACCAGTAGATATAAATAAAAATATTTTTTTATATTTCAATTATTATAATTTTTTAATGATAATTATAATTGGAATAATGAAACTATCTGGACTAGATTAGCGGGTGAACGAGGCAGATAACAAGAGAGAGACTTGTACCCAGCAGCGGGAAAAGGGAGGCTGTGGATGATGATGATTAATCTTACCATGAGTTACATTTATAGATTCATAATGCATCTGACCAATGGGAATGAAATTTCTTGATAGATCCATAATTTTAAAATGGGGTTTAACGAGAAAAAAAAATCGAGAAAAAAAATGTTCTCGATAGATCTATGATTGTAAAATGGGATCTAAAGAGAGAAAAAAAAGTCTCTGTAGATCCTTTATGGATCTGAGCACTGGATGTAAAGAGAATGATCCTGAATTTCACAGAAGCTAAAAAAACTACCTGTAACCGTAGTAGTTCGTTTCATTTACTCCAATTAAATTTATTTATTTATTTATTATTCAATGCTTGTCACACTTACAGCAACGCCAAGGCATATGACGAGCCAGCACAATTCTAGTCAAACTAAATTAATTACAATTACTACAAATATAAAATTCTTCATAATATAGGTAAATACATTTTACACGTGAAATATAATGAAATTGGTCCAAAATATTAATTAATTGAAAATTATAACTACAAAATTAATGTCAACTTAGAAATCTAATACACACATTCATAAACATACATAGTTTAAAAAAACACGTCAACCTCCGGTTGTTTAGCGATTGATGCTTATGTCTATAGCTATCCTACACCACAACTATGTGCTACCTTGCCACCTTGCGGGACGTATACGTCATTCACAATACTCTGTGTATATCATTTCGTAACAGAAGAAATGAGTATCCAGTAAAAAGTATGTTCGATATCGAGAAACATTTAATTAGCATTTATAATTAATTTAATTTAATTAACAGAAATATTTAATTGCACTTCAGAAATACTGAACGTGTTTTCCTTATTGTTATCAAGTTTTCGTAGAGACAATCGTTTTGCTTATCCATTACCAATCTCGAGTCGAAAAGTTATTGTTAGCTGATATCCAATCAATTCCAGAAATTCTCATTTAAGTATTCAAGATAACTTTCTCATTTGACACGTAATCTATATTCTGGAAGAATTTAATTAAATGGAAATTGAAACGAAACATTTTAACTTAAGCTTGATGGAATACGATATCAAGATAATTATAATGAAAATGAACGTGAAACGGGTTTTTTTGTTGAATGACGACACGAGCAAGTTGAGCAACTTGCTCGTGACAGTTCAGTGTGCCAGGATTTTGAACTTCAACAGTTTAAAACCATGAGTGTATATATCTTAAGAATAGAATATACCACTGTTCCCGGCCATACAAAAAGCGTAGTCTGATTGATACCCTTCCCTAAACGTTCGATGTTTTTTTTATGTATCTATACCTATCCGGTCTTGCACGCAAGGCAAGACGAGGTCGCGCGCGTGTCTCGCTTAGCATTCCTTGATAAAGGTCATCGAATGTGGCCGAAACTATAGTCTGATAACCGACTCAATTTAACGTGAGTATTCCCGTTTTACTAAAACAAAATATCAAAACCACGTCAGCTTTCGTAGTAAAAAGTAGTTGTTGTCAGTTTTTTTTTTTTTTAAACAATACTTCCTAGACATACACACTAGACTAGGCATAGATTATAGTTTATCCAAGCCATTGAACACCAAAAACAAAGGATTTTGTTAAGATTTAGGAGGTGATAACAGACAAGCCCCGAAACGCTAATTTCATGAAAAAGTTAGGAAAATTTACGTACGCATGAGAAACAGAGCGACAGCTATACAATTTCAAATATCATAAGCGCCAAGACCCCGCGGAAGGACTATCCTCTCAAATTGTATCTTTATCATGCAGAGTCTATCAGCGGCGCAATCAAAAGTCAATTAGTTTGTATCCGTCGATCTATATTAGGATCTGTTTTCATCAGCGTTTCGAACGCTGAAACTTTCGAATTTTCAGAAATTACATGTTGAAAACTAAAACTTACTATTTAGAGTCTATTTAATAATTTGTAACGGGACAATTTTAGAGACAAAACATATTTTTTGGCTTCATCAGCCACTGCTGAACAAAGACACTTTATGTGTTGCCATAATTCCCGCGCTTGGCAGGCGGTTTGGGGATCGCAGAATATACACTGTTTACTAAAAAACGCTTACTTACTTACTTCATTAAAAGTAACGTGAGCCATCATAATACTGTTAAAACCGGGTTTCTCAATCACGGTACTTTACGCGTGATAACTTGGTTGGCGCCGATTACCGTCCAACAAACGAGAGAGAAACATATTTTTCTCTTATTTTGTCTCTTTGGTCTGCTGTCGATGGTCGGCTGCAGTAACGGTTTCGGGGCACTAAGAGCTCCTTCATCAGTTTTTGATCGAGCGAAGCGAAGATCTCACTCTTCGGGAACAAACCGGCGTTTGTATGTTTGTGCTTATATTTGTCAGACGATAACTTAAAAAATTAACTCTCATTGGTTCTGATTCTAATTACAACTGAGTGTGCAGGGATTATCTGCACCGACGTCCTGCTTGGGGTGTTTTGTGCATTTCCCCCTATGCCAACCTACCCAAACCAGCTGAGCTCTTTAAAATACGGGTCACGGCCTTCGGTCTCTGTCCTACCTGTTCCACTCGTGTTTCGTCAGATGTTATGGTATTGGAGACTTGTTGTTGAGTTTCTCGAAGGAGTCCCGATCTTGTTCGTATGTCTTCTATGGCTTGCAGTGCAGTAGCACATGCTTCACGATCTTCTTTTCATGGATTCAGCCTCTGCACAGAGGACTATCTGTAGCTCCAACTTTGTGCAACCGAAACTACTACATTGTTTTTTTTTTTCGTGCCTTGGTAAATGAGTGCTTTCTTAGTGCCCTCACATCTGTCGTGGTCCATTCAACTTTGTACCTGTCTGCTAAACCTTAAAGCTGCCCTTTATTCTATAGTGGCATTCTGCTACCACTCTCAACCTAGTTGTAGGTGTCCTGAGTACATAGATGATGGCTGCACTGTCTGTAGTAAACTAAGGTGCTCGTTTCTGTCACTCACGTCACTTTCTGGATCTCTTGCGAGTACCGCTTTCTTGCTGCTAGCAGAAGGCTCATTGTCTCTGACTGCCTCATTGGTTCATCGTCAGGCGCGTGGAGAAGTAACCTTATGGGTGTCTATACATGGCCTGACCTGATCGTGTGAAAGGGACAGGTAGATTTGAATTTCACGGGAGCAAAAGAAACAAACTATTAAGGTTATCGCTTCTACCTTTCGCTCCCCCAGAAACTTATATTTAGCCATCTCTTTCAAACGATGTCAGGTCAGGCCATGTAGCGAAGCCTTAAGATAGCCTATGAGAATGCTTGGCCGTAGTCCGCGCAATCCGCGCTTTCCTCAACATTTTGGTGAGTTTTGTCGGAACAAATCACGTAATGCTGATCTATATTTTCTGTGGCACCAAACAAGTTGTCGCGTGCGAAGTACCGTGAGTGAAATCGGCTTTATAGTATAATCATAGACGAATAGAACAAGTTGATGTAGATATAGAACAACTTGTTATATTTTTTGTTTTAATAAAACGGGAATACTCACGTTAAATTGAGTCAGTTGTTCCGACTATAGCTTCGATCACATTCGGTGACCTTTATCAAGGAATGCTAAGCGAGACACGCGACCTCGTCTTGCCTTGAACTCAAGGTCGCGCGCGTGTCTCGCGGAGTCGGAATAACCGACTCAATTTAACGTGAGTATTCCCGTTTTATTAAAACAAAATGTATCAAAACCACGTCAGTTTTTATAGTAAAACTTGTTCTATATTCGTCCTTGGTATAATTGTTTGTGAAAACAAACCTGAACTCTGTTTGTCGTTTCGACCATCGACAATTTAAGCTGTTAAATCGGAAAACTGGATTGATAGGCGTCGAGGGCGATTATTGAAGCTTTGTTATTCAAATCCAGGTAATAAATAACGGTTCGCAAGGACAGCACCGTTCTCGCTAGCATTTTACCCGACATCCCAAGAAGGAGGGTAATGTTTTTGGGGTGTATATCCTAACTAATATTATTGACCGAGCGAAGCGAAGGTCTCAGAGTTTACTGGGACAAATCGGCATTTGTATGTATGTCTGTTTGTTTGTGTGTATATTTGTCCGATGATAACTCGCGAGCTGTTGATCCGATCTTCATGAAATTTTGTAGGCAAGTAGTTCATTTCAATACAATTTTTAAGTAGTAATATGAGCTGAATCGGTCCAGGGGTTGTGACGATATAGGGGTCACGAGGTCTCAGTTCGGTGCGAACTACTAGTTATTCACACAAGGACACGGACTAAGAACACCCTCAGACCCAAATCAGATATTTGTATTGATGAGCCATACCCCCCACGCTTGTCAGGGGCTGTAGATCATCGAAGAATGTTCACCGTTTACCAAGAGGTCGCTGCTGCCCGACCTCCGGTGATGGCCCTAAAACTGACTTGACTCTATCTCTTGATATTCCCAGTTATCTAATAATTTCTGCGATAGCTCTCTTATCTCTAACGACTCAAATTAACTTAGGCACTTGACATCGACATTTTCGTTATGGAGACGTTTGAACGATTTATTGGGGGAAAGGTCAGACGTATATATAACTTTCAAATTTAGATAGATAGATAGAAACTCTTTGTGTACACCAAAGTAATAATAACACACGTACAGAAATATCTTCTAAGCTAGTGCCACAAGTGGCGGCCTTGTCGCTAAAAGCAATCTCTTCCAGGCAACCATTGCATGGAAAGAGATTAACATGTACACGTGGACGGTATGACGAACACTTTTAATAATACAAATTGATAAATAAGTACCCTCACATTATGCCCTACTACACTATAAATTATTTATTGCATAGTGTAGTAATTCAATGACTGAGGATAACAACCATTATCAGCCAGAAGACGTCCGCTGCTCAACATAGGCCTCCCCCTTATAGCGCCACACCGACCGACAACGTGCCACTTGCATCCACCGGTTGACCGCGACTTTCACAATGACGTCGGTCCACCCAGTTGGAGGCTTGCCGCTGCGTCAATTCAATTCTTTATTTGCTCGTTATTGCATAACATAGATCTTAAATTAAGGTATAACAGCGTATAACAATGTAGATTGCGAGTTCGATTCCCACCCAGGACAAACATTTATGTAATGAATATGGATGTTTGTTCTTTGTCTGGGTGTTTCTTATGTATGCTATGTATTCCATCAGTTATCCGGTTCCCGTAGTACAAGCTTGCTTAGTTTAGGGCTAGATGGCGCTGTGGAAAAACATCCAATATTATTTATTATTATTATTATTTAACATAAAATAATAATAATAATGGTACACAAATGTTTACTTTCCCGAAGCAATGATGTTTCTGTGTTCCATTAAATTGCTTCAGTAAGGGATTAAGGGATTTATTATTGTTGTCTTAAATTGTCATAATAATATTTGCCGGCTTATTAATGTCTGCGATCAGCAACCTGAAAAGCTTGGTTTACAGGATTTTGATATTAGCTAGGTACAAGTCTGGAAAGTACTCTGGATGTATTCAAGGAACTTTTTTCTCTGTCTTATTTTTTGGCTCTACACGTAATGTAATTAGCCAGTGTCAAGTTTTGTAATATTTATTTTAAGCGAAGCTAAAAAAAAAAATGTCATGGTCTAAGTCACGAAAACTAAGTCACGGCCAAAAGTCGTGCCCAGTAAAATGGCGTACTTTACTTTTCTTTTGTTGCGAAGGGGAAATCTTCTTAAGAAACCCGACTGCCGGGTTATGTGGGATTATACCCACTAAAACCCCCCGGTGGCCTGCCTTGGTGCTTGACCGAGGGCTCCGGGATCTTCAAGGGAACGCACCGGAGCTCTCAGCACCACGCTTCAGCTCCTCCCGGGACAGCTAGTACCTGTCGTGAGACGTCTAAGCCTACGACAGCCTCCGCAACTCGACGCTGTCGTCCTCCCCGGGCTCGCTTTGATAGATGGTGGTTAGAGCTCCACCTCTAACCACCCTCGACCCCAGAGGTCCCATTTTAGTAGGCTCTTTCTACAGGCAGGGGATACCGATGCCGTATTCTAGTGCCCCGACATCACGGCGAGGCGTATACTTTACTAGAATCTTCCGTTGAGTTTTGGAAACAATATGAAAATACACGATTCACTTCTATATACGATTTTCTAACATTCGTGCTCGATACGGAACATAAACATTTCAAAAAAAACTCAATAAATAATACGAGGCAGCGATATAATTTTTCCACAAAGGCAGGTACAAATAGTTACAGAACAGCTTTCTTCCAAATAAAAAGTCGCAGACACAATCCCATCATAAAGTAATTGAGTTAATGCACTCAACTCTATAAAAGCATACAACATTCTGTTACAGGTAGGTTTCAATATTAATCTTAAGAAAATACAATTTCTTAGATGAAAGAAAAATTCCAAACCTGATGTAGAAAATTAAATTCAAAATGCTGTTAAAAACTTAATGTTTTTTTAGTTAAATATATTGCCAGATTTTTTTTTGTACTTTTATTTTACATTATTATGGTAATAACAGTAAGACTTTATTATTTAAAATGTAATTTGGTGACGAGACGAGCAAGTCACTCACCTGATGTTAAGCTTCACGCTTGCTCAAGACAGTTCAGTGCCACCCAGAATATTCAACCTCAACAGTTCAAAACCATGCGTGGTAATGCACTGCCACAATCTGTGTGCACTGCGCTCGTCACCCTGAGATATTAGATGGTAAATCTCTGTGCGTGTCTGTACCCAGTAATTACGCTGGAAACATTGCCCTTCAATCCGGAACACAGTAATGTTTGCACACTACTGCCTGACGGTTGAATAACTGGCAAAGTTGTGGTACTTCCCCAGGCGGACTCTCCAGAAGAGCCCTACCACTACCAAAAGACTAATTAAATGTTTCACACTATCCTATAACTAATATTATAATTGCGAACGTAGCTTTGTCTCTCTGTCTGTGTGTTTGTCGCGTAATCACGGCTAAATAGGTGAACGGATCGAGCTGAATTTTTGCATAATAATAAATGCAATAAAATATAAGTTCAAAAATTAAAACCCGCCTACGTAAAAGTATGAAACAAAATATTAATTGAAATTAAAAGTGGCATGGTCCATATAATGTACGTCATACTTTTCCAATGAGTTTTAAAGTCCTTTTAACCCTAGTAAAATGCCTTGTCAAACAATAATTGGCATCAGACTACGGTTAAAAGGACTTTATATGTATGACGTTGAACTATTCATATACCGTTCTGTATTACTCTACTACTACCTACTACTACGTTACTTTGACTGTAGGACTCTCATGTTGTTGTGGTAGGACTCTTTTGTTGTAGTGGTAGGACTCTCATGTTGTTGTGGTAGGACTCTTTTGTTGTAGTGGTAGGACTCTTATGCAAAGTACGTCGGGGGAAGAAACACACCTTGTGTTGAGGCTTGAAAACACCACACGTTACTGTGTTCCGGATCGAAAAGCAATGCTTCCAGCGAAATTACTGGGCATAATTAGAATTACCATCTAATAAGGTAGGCAGGGTTGGAACTGTTGATGTTCAAAATTTTGGGTTGAAATGAACTGTTATAGGCAAGCGTGACGCTTAACACCAAGCGAGCGACATGCTCGTGTCGCCAGTCAGCACCAAAAAAAACAATAATAGCGTCGTCTGAACTGATCTTAACGGGTCACCAAATCGAAGGTCGCATCCCGAATAATCAGTAGGTATCGATAAAATTATAATTTAAGATGCGATCTCGGAAAAAGCTTCGGAAAATAAATTAGATATAGCTCCGAAAATGTTGATAATAAACAGGCCTGTCAAAAGAAATAAAAACAAACAGTAAAAAAGCTTGTAACAAAGAACAATGGCGACTCTCGACCCAACTTTTAAAATAAATAAATAAGTGCCGTCCATGAATACAATAAGTATCTTTTTATATGAAGGTAATTGTTTTCCCCAAATTTTCTAAATAGCTCGTATATTTTTAGAAGCAGGGAATCAATAACTCTTAGTTACTATTTATATGTATATTTTATATTTATCAACGTATAAACTTTGCGTGAAACAAAACGAAACGAGCTTTGTTGAAAAAAAACAACGAGAGGGAAAAAACTTTTATATTAATAATTCCAATAATGTGTATTTTAAAGCACTAAAATATGGCCACAATAAAGTCCATGTTTCGTACTACAGGTCCTATCTACAAGATAATACTAGAGATATGATAGGTATAGGTTATGTGCTACTAACATAACCTCAATTCAAAGACATTATTTATAAGGAGAATTCTGTGCCTCACTTATATATTTTTTCCCAACTTCTGCAACCTAAATTCAGTATGCTTATTTGATGCTTATAGAACTGTCGCAAAAATATCTGTACTGTACGTTGTCGAAAAGGCTGGGTCTCAAAATACATGGAAAGTCGCCATTTTTCTTTGGGTACTAGCTTTGGTTAAGTGATCAAACGAACTTATCTGAAGTGAAGTTCGATTTTACTTATCTTGTATTTGTCGATCATCATCAGCTCACATCAGGTGTCATCCAGGTTGTCCGACATATCTTCAGTCATAATATGACCTAGATACCTAGTTTAGGTATCTAGGTTTTACAACCATTAATTATCGGCGATTATTGCTTGCTCGGCGACAAGAATGACTACCAAGCAAGTTGTGATTCTGACTTCACTGTGTTCGTGTATTCTGCTCTAGTTTCAATTTGGTCGTTCCTCTCTTCCACATCCACTTATTTTTAAGTGAAAATAAATAACGGACCTAAGGCGATTATTGTAATTTGACGACGTTGCTCCATGTCTCGGATATTTCAGTTTATCGATTTTTCAATAATCGGTTCCATAATTCTGAGATTATATGAATGGGCTAGCTTGCCCGCATGCTTTACTCACATAGGCTACGATAATGTCAAAAACCCATTTCACCTCTTCAGGGGTTGATGTTAGAGCAATTCTGGTGCGTTTCTTTTTTTTAATATTTCACAAACTGGGTGTCATTGGCGTAGCATGAAAAAATATTTTATTTCTGTACAAACTTTGGTTACTTCCCATTTCACCCCTTCTGAGGTTGAATGATTATTGGTATGAAGCTGTGGTAGCTCAGTAGCACGCTGGCCTCACATTTGTGGGTTCGAACCCGGGCGGGCCCGTACCAATAATGAGTTCTTTGGAACTTACTCAGGGATATACCACAAGCTTTTCGGAGAAGGAAAACATCATGAGGAACATTGTTGATCGCAACCAAGTTTATAGAACAGTTGTATTTCTTTACGAAGAAGATCAATTTTACTTTTAAAAAGTTGTATAGAACCCTCGATGCGAGACCCACACCCGGTTTTTCGCCATAAGCAAATCATTATCTTTATTATCATGAGCCGGAAGACGTCCACTGCCGAACAAAGGCCCCCCACTCAGAGCGCCACACTGAACGACAATTTGTCAGTTGCTTCAACCGGTTGCCCGCGACATTCACAATGTTGTCAGTCCACATATTGGCAGGCCTACCATAAAACAAAACAAACACAACAACAAAGAAAAAAAATACAAACAACAAATACAACCAAATGCATAACAAAATACAACTTACATTTAGAAAATTCACATTTAGTGTTTATATAAATCATCAATCTCGAGATAATGCGCAAAAGAGAACTTTAAACGCGAATCACTTATCGCTAAAGCACTAAATAATAAAAACACGAAACGCGAATCACTTATCTTTATCGCTAAAGCACTAATAATAATAAAAACACGACAATGAAACGTAGCTTCTAATTGATAGGGCGTCTGACAGAGAACAGCCGCCATTATCGGGAGATCGGAACTAATGGCTGTGCGACGAACTCAAAGAGAACTGACTTTACAAAGAAATAACGAATGATTATTTAGAGGGGAGCTTGATGTATATTTATGGGTTTTGTGTAGAATTTTTGACCGAGCGAAGCGAAGTATGTTTGCGTGTATATTTGTCCGATGATAACTTGCGAACCGTTGATCCGATTGTCGTGAAATTTGTAGGCAAGTAGTTCATTTCAATGCAATTTTTAAGTTCGAGTATGAGCTGAATCGGTCCAGGGGTTGTGAAGATATAGGGGTCGCGAGGTCTCAGCTCGGCGCGAACTACTAGTAATATTAGTGTGATGTACAAGAAGTCTATAAATTATGAAAACATTTTTATTGTTTTTCATCAATCACTAGTGCTCGGTAAGTTGATCATTGTTGATTCAAAATGCGGGTAGAACACTTTGCCTCCCCATGGAGGTATAGTAATTTAAAAATTGAACTACTATTGACTAGTAATAGTCCCATGTCAAAAAATATCATTGCGCTTACCATTTTCTTTTCTTCGATTATCTAGGTCCGTGCCATGTCAAAAACTTTTAGTGAAAACTAAAACTAAAAAAAAGAAATACTTAATAGAATTTTTGTTCTGAATAACACGTCAAGGTTTTATAGCAATGATGGTCGGTTCAGTGGTTACCGAGTTGGGGTCGCACGCCGTAGCGTTAAGGTTTAAATCCCAACAATGCTTGAGGCAAAGTAAGGGAAAACATCGTGAGGAAACCATAAAATGGTGGTAGGGTGCTTTAAAATACTCTCCTGGCTGAAAAATCTGTCGCTTCGCACATCGGTTTCTTCAGACAGCTTTACTTGCGAGCCAGTTTCCATTCCAGGCTAGGTGTGCTTACTATCGCCCTGATGCCGGGGCACTAGAATACGGCATCGGTATCCCCTGCGTGTAGTAAGAGCCTACTGAAAGGGGACCTCTGGGCTCGGGGGTGGTTAGAGGTGGGGCTCTAACCACCATCTACCAAAGCGAGCCTGGGGAGGACAACAGCGTCGTGTGGCGGACGCTGTTGTAGGCTTAAACGTCTCACGACAGGTACTAGCTGTCCCGGGAGGAGCAGAAGCGTGGTGCTGAGGGCTCCGGTGCGTTCCCTTGGAGATCCCGGAGCCCTCGGTCAAGCACCAAGGCAGGCCACCGGGGGGGTTTTAGTGGGTATAATCCCACATAACCCGGCTGCACCCCAAAGCAGACGGGTATCTTGGTGAAGATTTCCCCCTCGCAAAAAAAAAAAGGTGTGCTTACTATCTCGAACACACCGCTATTTAACTCAGGTGAGTTGTGGTCAAACGCTTAGCCTGTCAACCATAAAAAACTTACTGTTATTCTAATGCCAGTCTCAGACTTGCAGGCCGAATACCGAATGTTCAATCAGAGACGTATAGTAGGCATATACATAGGTATAGTTGATAGAGTATACGCGTATAATTGGCGGATAACGCGTCGTTTCGCTAAAATCGGGGCGATAGACACTAGTCTGGAACAGGCATAACGTTCTAGGTTATTTTTAAACATACACTAAAAACAATAAACAATTACCAGAACATACATCGGCAAAAATTATGATGATGTATGGTAAACGTACAAAACAATCACTTCACACGCGGATGTCGTTCTTCCTCTCCCGTATTTGCTCGGTTCAAAATAAGCACATGTTCTGAATGGCAATGAGATCACGTAGGGCGCGATTGCATAATTCACCATCGGTGACAACCGACACCCCTAACTCCTTGCTTGTTGGCTTAAGCCCAGACTCCACCGAAGCGGAGATTTGCGGAGACGTGCGAAGCGGAGACAAGAATAGATGTTTCAAAAGCACCGATGTTTAACGAAGCTGTGCGGAGATTCGTACTGGATAGACCGGAGCGGAGATTTGTAATGGCTAGAGCTGAACTGAGCTTAGTTTAGAGAGTTGTACTAGCGAGAGTTGAGTGGCGCGGGCGCGACGGGCGGGTTGTGTGACGCGGGGGAACTAGCGGTGCCGCTCGCCACCCGCCATTTACATCTCCTCTCGTCTCCGCCGCACGCTGTCGCCAGCTTGCCAGGGGCACTTGTTTCGACTTTTCGCTACAGCACTTTGCGACCGAATTCGGTCGCTATGACGCAAAATTCAACGCTATGTTTTCGTTTTATCGTTAACAATTCGTGTTCGTTGTCGAATTTTTGCGTCATAGCGACCGAATTCGGTGGCAAAGTGCTGTAGCGAAAAGTCGAGACTAGCGCCCAGACCAGCTCACATCTCTGTTTTGTTCACGCTTTACAAATATGAGACAGGAGGAGTCTCCTCTCCTCTCTGCTTAACCGTCGCCAGCGAAGCAGGGACCCTATCCGGAGAAATGACATTTTATCTCAGTCACTCTCACTCCCATTAAATTCTAAATTAGAGAGACAGTGACCGAGATAATCTCGAGCGCACAGGAATAGGATGCCAGAGTGGAGACGAGATGCGTAAATAACGCAATCCTATTGGTTAATCACATCTGTTTCCGTCTCGTCTCCGCTTTGGTGGATTCTGGACCTTTTGTGTGTCTTTATTAGGGTTCGTATCCACTAGACTACGTACTAGTTGATATTATCATATAAAATAGTCGCAAAGTTGTCGTTAGAATGTTCAGCACCCTAATAT
Source organism: Apocheima hispidaria (assembly GCA_947579745.1). NCBI lineage: Eukaryota > Metazoa > Arthropoda > Insecta > Lepidoptera > Geometridae > Apocheima > Apocheima hispidaria. Next base: position 4,319,861 of record OX388167.1, on the reverse strand, counting down.
ATTTACCTGTCGACAGTTATCCCGATTGCCTGATACATTAATCATGCTCAATCTTTATTGAAATCCTACAGACTATTCATCAAAGCGAGGCTTAATTTAGCCAAGTTGTGCGAACAATATACGGTTGAAATATTAAACTCCGCTGATTCCACTCGGTTGGGTCCTGAAGTTATTGCTGCTAGTTAGTTTGGTAATCAGTTGGTAATCGAATTTACATTCCAATAACATTGGCAAAGGTTCCAAGTGTTAATTTGAAAGTTTTGAGCCTTTTGAGCTACGATATCTACCTACCCTCAGTTATCTCAGCTATATCTGAGATCAAAGGATATAGACGTATGTCCTACTTCGATCAGAACTGAACGGACGGGTGCCAGTGATATCTTAGTATACGATGAGCGATCTGCGATCTCCAAACCGCCTGCCAGGCGCGAGGATAATGGCGAGCGTCCTCGCTAGGACCTTTGTTCAGCAATGGGCGACTCGACATCTTCTGGCTCACGATGATGATGATGACCTATTAATGTAATATTTTTTTTATTACTAAAACGCTTTCGAAGAGCAAGACCAGGGCCCGAGTTACTTATTACGATGATAGTTAGGCTCACCCGACAACGCTGCGCGACTATACACCTTATTGCGCCGCGATACGGCTTGTGGTCGCGCAGCGAACTTACAGTCAGTTCAGCGTCGGCTGAATCTTACATTCATCGCAATAGGCATCTCACGGTACGGGCCCAGATACTTCGAATATTGTTTTACGCTGTTACGATGTAGCGTTACTATATACTACTGTTACTATTGTAATAATTATTAAAAGAAAAATATGTCACTTCGGACGTAAAGAGAGATCCAACGACACCTTACTTGTCAAAATCGGTCAAGCCATTTAATCTACCAGAGGCAACATAGAAACAAGCAAATATACATACTTATATACGTACTCACAATCGCCCCATAACACTAAACGAGCACTCTTTGGCAGTCGAGTAAAAACGCTGAAACTAAATGTACAAACCTGTAATTACCAGAGTTTTAGCTTAGAGATGGCGCCTAAAATAACAACTCCGCAAGTTATTTGCTCGACTCCACTAAGTTACATTTACTTGGTGTCTCCTTACTCGAAGTGCGCTAAGTATCTCGCCCAAGTTGTTGTGTTGGTAGTTGTTCTTTGTATGTAAGTTATCTACATGTGTGATTCCCTTTTGAGACGTATCCGTGATGCCCCTGGTGTTATAGGCGCCGGTGATCGCTTACCATCAGGCGGCCCGTCTGCTAGTTTGCCACCTATGGCATAAAAAAAAAGAAAAAAAAAAGACAATTATTTGGATTGGATTTTTTGCCAAGCTATATACATTTTGCAAAAAAAAAAATTGGATTTGGAAATTCTTAGATGTGATGACGCAAAAAAAAAGTCTCAGAGTCTACTGAAGTAAATCGGCTGTTCGACAATAACTTGAAAAATGTTAATTTAATCTCCATAAAATTATGTAGGCAAGGCAAGTATTATTTCCAGGCGATTGGTGGAGGTGTCGGGTGTCCAGAATGCTGGCTTTTATTTCGCACAGAAATTAAGCATTGCTATTCAACGTGGCAATGCCGCCAGCATTCAAGGTGACCTTTCCCTCCACTAATGGTCTTTTAGTTTAGTTTATTTTTTATAGTTATTTTAGGTTTTAGTTTTTAGTTAGATATTTTTAAGTTTTCTTTAATTGTAGGCAAGTAGTTAATTTCAAAAAAGACAGAGTTCAAATATGAGCAGAATCGGTCCAGTTGTTGTGGTAGGTCTTGGTTTGGCGCGAATAACTAATACAAATTTATTTTACATAAGAGGGTCGTCCTGCGCGAAGTTTTGGCGCAGTAGGTATTTGAAAATTGTATTGCTCTCTCTGTTTCCCATGTGTGCTATAGAGAGCTAATGAATTTACCTAATTTTTTGATGAAATTAGTTTTTTTTTTTTTTTTTATATTATTTATAGGCTTGCGTTTGACTGCCATCACGCCTGATGGTAAACGAGGATGCAGCCTACGATGGAGCACGCTTGCCTAGAAGAAACCGATTCACTCGCGACTTGAAGACACCCTGATTATAATTATCAGGAAAAACCCACTCCACTGTACAGCAGTTCGAATAAAGAAAGTGGAATCAAACCGTATAGTATAGTATAGTATTCCTCCTACATTCTTAACTATGGTGTAGGTAACATAAATACTTCGAAATCGGATAACACTTAGGCAAAACAGCTGACACTTTTTGTATAGAGAAGTAAATGGAAAGTAAATTTAAATAAATAAGTATGCGTTGTACCCTATTCTTAAATACCTCATAGTACCTAACGTAGTTCCATCATTGTGGTGAAATAAACATTCGCTTTATGTCACTTTCGCGTAGGTACTTAGGCCGTATCCTATCATTCAACGTCGCTCATACGTCATACTTGCGGTAATGTGATCCCTTAAACCGTGTCTGTCCTTTGTGTGGTTTGCCTCGTTGGGGCTAAATTAAGAAATTTGGAGTACGTTAAAAGGAACGTCCTGGCACTAGGTTCTGGCGCAGTAGGTATTTGGTAAAGTCTGTGGCTGTCACTCTGTTCCCCGAGCGTGCGATAGAGTTAGTTATTTACTTACTTTTTTTGATGAATTAATCGTTTCTGGGGAATACTGTTGTCACCCCCTAAATCTTTTTTTTTTCTTTTGGTGTCTATGGTTTGGATAGATCATAATCTACGCTGATAGGTTTTGTTTTAACAAAAAAATATAGATATGATATTCTAATAAAAATTACTTTTCTTCGTCAAAACTTCAACGCAAATAAATACGTCACCATAAAGCTCTACGAAGGCTATGTGCCATTTCAAAAATAATCTAACTATAGGTAGTTTCACGGTGTATAAAAAAAACATCGAAATCGGATAACATTTTGGGGGGGAATCAGTTGGTACTTTTTGTATGGACAAGTAGGCGGTATACTCTAATCTTAACTTACCTTACCAGTAGGTATCAGATTATAGCACGAAGTGCTTATTTATTTATAGTATTAGTAGGACAGAGTGTAGTGTTTTTTTTAATGTACTGAGAGACGGGACGTGCAAGTTGCACGCCTGATGTGAAGCTTCACTTGCCCAGTTCAGTGTCACCCATAGAAGCTTGACCTTCAACAGTTTAAATCCATGCACGGCTATGCATTGCGCTCGTAACCTTGACATATTCGTTGTTCTCTTTAGGTATGTCTAGTTATTTTGCTGGAAACATTGCTTCTCAATCCGGAACACAGTAATGTTTGCACACTACTGCATGGCAGTTCATTAACTGGCAAAGGTGTGGTACTTCCTCAAGCATACTCTGATAAGATTCCTACCAAAACTCTGACTAATAATGATTATGCTCTATGACACTCAAAACTGTCGATACGGTCAATTAGGAATATACAAACATTATTTACATATGAAAACCATTATTTTTTTATCCGAATACTCTCTCACTGAGCAGCAATCTTTGTTCAGCAGTGGACGTCTTCTGGCTGACGATGATGATGACTCTCGTACTGGGCAGTCGAGTAATAAAATATACACGTACACCAAAAGCGTAATTTTTGGAAGTTGGTTAAAATATATTATGTTTATCTCTTTAACAAGCGCATGAAAGTATCTAAACACTAGCACAGACGAAATAGCCGGTTGACAGTTCGTACCAATATCCCCTCACGAAAAAATTAAGCGCAAAATAGCATACTCTTGTCAATTAGATCACCTGTAAATGGCCAGCTCCTTAGACTGGCCGATCATAAGAGCAGTTGCATAAATTAATTTTGAGCCGACCAATCGTAAGCACGAGTAGTTACTTCGTCCTGCAACCGCCGCGCGGTGAATTTTATTTTAAAGCTTAGAACAAGATAAAGTTTTAATTTAAGGTGCAACGTTTCGTTCATCGCGCGAAATTCAAATTTTATTTAGTTTTTGTCAATTACAACTTAATTACTAATCGTGGATTTATTGAAACCAATTTTGCGCCAATAAATAAGTTGTTTTCATTTATTTCGGGTAGAATGATCACCTAGATAACATTGGTTTAGCTACAAATTTCAATAAGCTGATTTTCATCTTGATTTTTGCTTTAGTGACAAATGTACTTATACTAGCTTTTAACTTGAATTTTTGGTTGGTGTAATTTCTTAAAATAATCTATTTATTGTCGCAAAAATAGTTTTCATGAACCTACGATGAGTAATTAAGCTGTAATTGACAAAAAACGTAAGAAAATTTTAATTTCGCGCGCTGAGCGAAACGTTGCACCTTAAACAGAGTTTGTCTGCATACACGGTTAACTGATTTCATTACCTTTTCTTACTATGTACTTCGTGATTGTCTTTTCTAATAAGCTGCTTGCTTTTCTTGTCTATTACTTTACTCGACCATTGAGACTGACACCAAGAGACCCATCAAGTCGTATCTACAAAGTAATAAACTAATTTTATCACCCACCCACCTCAATAAAACTAAGGTGGCCGCCCTTGAGAGTCGTAAAAGTTTGTCTTCTTTAAATATCTAGCTGGGAAATGTAAGTCAAATCGAAAGTTTCTGAAGAATAGATGAATTTTAGAAATATCTTCTGAGTCGTATTAATTATGTCCGAGGGTCGAGAGTGTCATTCTCACTTCGTCTTCGTCTCAGCTTCAGCCTTTAAACATCCCACTGCTGAGATATCAGCCTACCCTTGAAGGGTGATTGAGCCATATCCACCACGCTGGCCCAGTGCGGGTTGGCAGATTCTCATACGGAACATACAATTTCTTCTTCGGAAATATGCAGGTTTCCACAAGATGTTTCCCTCACCGAAAAACTAGTGGTATCTCCAGCACTTCGTCTTGCTTGAGTCTCATTCCTCATGTCCGAGAGCCGTGAGTGACATTGTCACCTCCTCTTCTTCGAGTCATGTTCCTCGTGTTCGAGGGTCGTGAGAGCCATTGTCACCTTCTCTTTCTTGATTCTTATTCCTTATTCGCGAGGGTCGTAATTCAAACCTCCTCTTCATTGTGTAGAGGTCCTAATGTCCTGGGTCGTGACGTCGTAAGTGCCATTCTCATCTCTTCCTTCAGTTGTGATCCTCGTGGCCAAAGGTCGTGACGTCGTAAGTGTCATTCTCATATCTTCCTTTATTGTTACGCCCCGCTGAACAAACGACGTTACTGTACATGTCGCGGCTTCGAAACGAGACCAAAGAAGATGATTTTGTTCAATATATCCGTTTGAAGACCAATAATAACTCTAATTGTCCAAAGGTCGTGACGTCGTAAGTGTCATTCCCATATCTTCCTTTATTGTTACGCCCCGCTGAACAGACGACGTTACTGTGCATGTCGCGGCTTCGAAACGATATCAAAGAAGATGATTTGGTTAAATATATCCGTTTGAAGACCAACTATACTCTAATAATTCTGCGCCTGGTGTCTTGTTTCGATGTCAATTTTATATCCTTCGTGGAGCGAGTTCCTAAGAACATCTTGGGAGCCATCACGAAGGCAGATAGAGATTTGGCCCATAGGAGTAAAGTACCGGAGATGTCGAGGAAGCTTATATGAACCCGGAGCTGTGGATTTTGGCGCTAAGTACCTAAGCATAACGACGACAGACGTGCCAAATAAGAATAATGTTTTGCGCCTTTATTTTAATGTTAAAATAAAAATGTTTTTATATGTATTTTAGTTTTATGGTATTTATTATATGGGCCATGATGCCTGGAAATAAATAACTATTGTTATTGTATTTATTGCGTGTTTTTTTTATGTTACTCGGTGACGAGACGAGCATGTCGCTCACCTGATGTTAAGCGTCACGCTTGCCCATAACAGTTCAGTGCCACCCAGAATTTTGAACGTCAACAATTCAAAACTATGCGCGTCAATGTTAGATGAGATGATGTTAGATGTAAAATCTCTGTATGCCCAGTAATTATGCTGGAAACATTGCTCTTCAATCCGGAACACAGTAATGCTTGCACACTACTGCTTGGCGGTTGAATAACTGGCAAAGATGAGGTACTTCCCCAGGCGGACTCTGAAAGAGAGCCCTACCACTACAGAAACTACTACACTACTGTGTTCCTTATTTCGTGCTCAAGGGTCGTGACGTCGTAAGTGTCATTCCCATCTCTTCCTTGATTGTGTTCCTCATGTCCAAAAGTCGTGACGACGTAAGTGTCATTCTAATTTCTTCCTCGAATATTATAATTGTAGTCGTGAGGGGGTCATTCGTCGTTCGTTCGTCATTGTGACCACTACCTCCGGGCAGTGGTCACGACTAATGGGTATACTTCTATCTCTAATCATCGTGTTTGCTATCCTCAGCAACATTAAGCGCGTGTTTAACTGAACTGTAGCCTTTAATGCAAAAATAACAACACAGGCAATGTAAGAACATAAATATTACAAACCAAATTAAAAATCCCAGATAAAGAAAAAATATTTTTCATAAAAGTGACGTAGGTTTTCTGTTCCCAATAAATACTTACGTTTTCATTTTCATGGTTGACCTGACGCTTGATAAAATTTGTAAAATGTAATGAATTTATCCGAGGGATCTAACTTCAATCTATTTCAAAGTATCGGGGCTAGATATTCACCGGATTTTCATTCTGGCTGAACTGTCATAACCACGAACCAAAGATCATCTCTAAATTTGGTAATGACGACGATTGAAGCGCACTGGCCATTGATCAAAATACACCTATGAAAATGTATTTTCATTGGTAACTTGAGATAGCCAATGAGGACGCTCGGATGCTGTCCCCGCAACCCACGCTTTGCTCCAATTTTCTTGAGTTTTGTCCAAACAACGATGTCGTAATGTGGTATCTATTAATAATCTGTTCCACGAACACAAGGCTTTAGCTAACTGGGTCATATTTAATTTAATCGTTATCTGCGTGTGAAGTGTATGAATGTGCAATTTACTACCGCACAGCAAAGGCAAATGTCGCGCTATGTTTACGCTGTGACAAATAGCAAAACTTATCATTGGCTAAATACACTTCGTGTGGAGCCAAAACACAAGTTAAATAAAACGCATCACATCTAGACCTTCAGGTTTGGCGGGAACGTGAAGAATTCATGTCGCGTCATTTTATTATTTTCCAAAACTTGTGTTATTTTTTACCCGTTAAGTGTTTGTAAATATATATGTATACTTTACACTGGCAAATGCATAAGACGCTAGACGCCAAAATCCTCTTAGGAGGAGAAAAAAAAAGATCTTCAAACGGCTGAACGGATTTTCCTGAATCATAGCTAAAACACTCTCGACCAAGTCACCTTTCAAACATATCATTTTCAACCGTTTGGGAGCTACAATACCACAGACAGACGTTAAACTTCTAACACCCTAAACGCGTCGATAGTTAAACGATGTGATCGAGATTGGAAAACAGCATTGTCCAAAATTAAAAATCGTTTCGTCTCATACTAAGTTTCCAAACAAGTATGCGACGAAATGCAAAGAGTTGGGCCCAAATCCTTAATGCGGACTGCCCAAGAATGGAACTCCCTATCATTTTCCTCGGGCATTGGTCGTAGTCCACCTGCAGTTCACCTGGGTGGAGACCACGGGCACTTTTTCTCCTTTTATACTGAGAAAAAAAAACTACCATCTTATAGGAATATATTTTTAGGTTCAACGTTTCGCTCAATGCTTAATAGTTTAAAATAGTTCATCATCATCCACAGCCTTCCTTATCCCACTGCTGGGTATAGGCCTCTCTCTTGCTATGCCATCTGCCTCGGCCCTGTGCCAATCTAGTCCAGGTTCGACCCGCGATGGTGACGATATCATCGACCCATCTCGCAGCTGGACGACCAATGCTCTGCCTACCTTGCCTCGGCCACCACTCTGTCACAGCCTTACTTAAAATAGTTATGGATAATAAATTTCGGAAAAAAAAGTTCTCAAAAAAAAATTGATTTTCACTTTACCGATTTTACTTACTTTATTTTCACTTGATTACGTGAAAAAAAATCTAAGTATAGTATTAAAAAAAAAACTTAAAGCTTGCGAGGCTAAAAGAAAAAATTTGGTGTTAATATTATAATACCCAGAAAGACAAAGAGAGGCGGTACTAAAAGTTTTTAATTTAAAAAAAAAGGGGCCCCAAAGCGACACCCCTTTCCTTAAACTCTTGATACTATGGCTGGCCGCTCCTAAGATAGCAGAAAAAAACATTTTAGACCGTGCGAAGGTTGATTATTATTTCATGAGCTTGGCGAGTAAGATAGAAGGGTTTCCTAAGGCTGCGTTTTTAACTAAAGCTTGCACGAAAGATAGAAGCAGTGGACTATTTGCAAACCATGATCCCAAACATATTAATCTATAAGGAAATCAGTAACATACATGAGAACGGAACTGAGACAACTGTTGGCCTTTTGGACAAATTCTGACTCACATAGCGGAATTTCTTTGCGCGATAAAATCCGGAACGAGGATTTTCGCCACAAACCAAAGAACCAAAACCATGCACCAACAAAGCATTCAGGCTTGCAAGCTGAAGTGGCAATGGGCACTTGGGCAGGCCATATCACTCGAAAATCTGATAACCGATGAGACAGAAAGGTTCTTTAATGGTCACCACGAACCGGTAGACGCAGAGTCACGGGCAACCGGTGGATTCAAACGGCAGATTGTCGTTCAGTATGGCACTCTAAGGCCTTTGTTCAAAGGTCGTCTTCCGGCTGATGGTGATGAGGATGACACTCCGCTGCCCGTTAAAATCAAACACTAGGCCTAAGAACGTAAACGAAATCGCTCGGGAAATGTTACTTACAACATTATAACAATAAAACTCGTTTCGGAGCTCACCTCTGGGGCCGCTATAGAGAGTTAGGAAGCTATTACACGGTGTTATTGAATCACGAGGAAGGTCGCCGGCGTCAACGAGGTGACGGGCTGACGGGGTTAACCCCTGACCTGCTTTATTATATTATGTGAGGAGTACGGAATCGATTTGTAGGTACCTAAATGATATGTAGGACAACTGATAACTGATTTATGGGAGCGAGGACTTATACAGGGTGGGACTGGTTAGACACTGAAAACATTCTAGGGTTTCATTCTACTCGTAATTAGGCAACTTCAAGCTACGTACCATATACCGAAAAACCCTTCCGCCGATGGAGGGCGTATGCCGAGTTATCACCGAGTTCAGTAACTTCAAATATCATAAATTTAGAAGTAAATTGTAGGCCAAACAACTTGCGTAATTTGCCCGACCTCCCATTGCTTCGTGTACCTAAAAATAATAACGAGCATTGAAGAAGGATTGCGATGCATCTTACCTCAAACATTACTACCCAAAACTTTATAAATAAAAGAAAAAAAAACGAAAAACAGACAAAAATACAATTAAAAAATATCTCGTATTAGATAAATATAAAGAAGAATGTTTGGGGAGTGCATATCCGGACAATTTCTTTAACACGTTAGTTCCCACTGCTGGGCAAAGGTCTCCCCCAATTTCGGACCATTCCAGACCATTCCATAATTGACCGAGCGAAGCTAAGGTCTCAGAGTTTACTGGGACAAATCGGCATTCCTTGACCGAGCGAAGCGAAGGTCTCAGAGTTTACTGGGACAAATCGGCATTTGTATGTATGATTGTATGTTTGTGTGTATATGTGTCCGATGATAACTTGCGAACCGTTGATCCGATCCTCATGACATTTTGTAGGCAAGTAGTTCATTTCAATACAAATTGTAAGGTCGAATATGAGCTGAATCGGTCGAGAGATTGTGAAGATATAGGGGTCGCGAGGTCTCAGATCGGCGCGAACTACTATTATAAATAGGTAAGGTTTACGTCACACAGTGACGGTTAATTTGTTGATATAAGAAAATTAAAAATAGCTTATTCCACAATCTTTATATATATAATTCATTTATTTCAAGCATCAAGGGCTCATAACTCTATAAATTCCGAGCAATCACATTACACAAATTAAATTCAATTAAAAATTGATTATAAGATAATTTTAAGCAACAGTGTATTTTTTTGTAATAAATAGTTTAATTATTTTTTTGATGCACTCTTAGTCGATGGTCACTTTTTACTAAAAAAATAATCTTTTATCGATAAAACTTCTATGAAATCACTCTTCGCCGATGGTTGTCACGAAATAATTGATTTGGTTGAATGGGTTTTTTTTTATTTCCTCTTTTATCCGTTTTTTTTTTGGTGGAAATGGTGGAGAAGTAAAAAAAAATTATCTTCTGTGTTTACGAGCTTTCACTGCTTTGAAAGTAGTACCTACGTCTAGACGGTTGAACTTTCAATTCGCAAATATATCTCATGTTTTCTGACGTATTGTAAGGAAAGTAAGCTATAAAAGGTTTCGGCCTTCAAGCGTCTTTGTTTCGCAATCCATTTCGTCCGTTGAAAGCCTTATTACGTAGGTATAGACATGTAACCAACATGTAACAGAAACTTTTCTTTTGTTGTTGGAGGCACGTACAACACGTTAACGTACAAGCTTTTTACTTAAACGAACATTAAACGACCTAAACAAATATCTAAGGCATTTATTTTAAACTTTAATTATCACTAGTAGTTCGCGCCGAACTGAGATCTCACAACCCCTATATCTTCACAACTCCTAGACCGATTCAGCTCATATTCGATCTTAAAAATTGTTTTGAAATGAACTACTTGCCTACAAAATTTCATGAAGATCGGATCAACGGCTCGCAAGTTATCATCGGACAAATATACACACAAACATACATACAAATGCCGATTTGTTCCAGTAAACTCTGAGACCTTCGCTTCGCTCGGTCAATTAAGTTTTATACATATTATTTTTTTAAATATCATATCAAATTTATACCTATAACTAACGAAAGTAACCCACCCCTAACTATATCCGATGCAAAGGTACTCATAACGCTGCATGGCTGCATTGCGGCGTTGAAAAGCAATGGCTTACCTTTACACCCGTACCAGGACGTTGCTAGAGTAGGAGTCACTTGTCTTCTCCCTCAACCGACGTCCTATCTCCCCTATTCAACCCTTGGGAGCCTGAAAACACAACTAGGGTGCCGCCGGCAGCGAAGAAGGACTCAAGCTACCCATGGTTATGGCTGCAGAGTGAACCTCCTGACAATTCGCGCTATATCAAGATCACTGCCTTCTGTATCTGGCCCTGGCCCAACCGTCTAGCATCATAGCATCATGAGATGTTGGGCGAAGCTCTTCGCCTAAAGCAGTTCCGATATGACTCTATGCAAATGGCAGATTGGTGTTCAGTGAGGCGCTCAAAAAGGGTGACCTTTGTTCACCAGTTAATGTCTTCTGGCTGATGATGATAATTGCCAGCTTCCTTGTATTATTATCTAGAGGTTTTCAAGGCCAGAGTGAATAGGTATCTGCCAAGTCTGTGTTTTTCTGCTTAGATCACATCGTCGCTTAGAAACAGGCAAAAAAAGTATACACGACTGTCCCACTGCAGGGCGAAGGCTTACCTACTGTTAGCGACGGGCGAGTCGGTCGCCAATTAGAATAGTGATACCGTAGTTATAAGCTCGCGATGTATAAACTCGTAGGATTAATTTGGAGTAAATAAAAGTGTAATGCCCTTAGTAAATAGGAATTTAGATTAAATAATGACATAGGGCATAGGTAAATAAGTATTGGAATGTATAGACTCATAGAATACGTTTACCTGGAATAAACCTTGTGTTTGAATTATATAACGTACTAAATAAGGATAAGGACAAGGACTAAATTACGAACATTGCCTTATATAGAGTCTATAAAAGCCAGAGTATGAATGGCAATTGCGAAAACTTAATATGTATAAAGTTTAGAGTAAGTCAGAAACTTGTACATGAGATCACGGAAAAGTACTGGCAAGTTTTTGTGTAAGTTAGAGCGAGGTCACCATCGGATAGAGAGGGAACATCGGCAGATTCGGGACTATGATTGTTAAGGAACTAGGATAACAGCGATAATTGCCTGAGATTTACAAAAACCGTTGGTGACCGTTAAACTTTCTAAAACAACAAGGAAGTAGACAGGCGTGGGAGATAATTAGGGTCTGTCATTGTGTTCGTTATTTCGTTACTCTTGCAAAGAATGTAGTAGGTTAAGGTTGTGATTTTAGCTTAAGGATAGAATAAGAATTTCAATATATGTAGTCGATCTGTACATACGGAACAAGAAGTTTTACTGCAAGCTCTCCTCGAACCCGAATAAGGAACATCACAACCCGAACCACACTGAAGAGGCCGACCGCTAGAGTAATATACAGTCCACGCTCTGTTTCGATCTGCGGACCTCTTCAGTTTCTGGTCCTTCGTGAGCCGAATAATCATCATCGCATCATCGACCCGCCGTGAACGTCGGTCGTCGTGTGATTTTGCCAGCATTCGTCGAACTACGTGCTCAGTGTGTTTTCTACCTGCGAACCCAGCGAGGAAACATCACCGACGCTTACCCGAGAACCCGTGGAGGCGCCGGAATCTGTGCTACGTATTTACGGGACTAAAAGTGAAGAAAAGTAGTGCGCGATTTTAAAATTCGTAGTTTAAGTCAAGTAGTGCGTGAATATAACCCCGTATACATAAGTTAAGTGTTAGTGTTTTCAGTGCTAAATTCAGTGGAAAAAAAAAAGGGCAATTAGTGAAATAATTGAGTGCAGTGTTGAATTACAGTGAACTGCGACCCGACTGACCAGCCTGGACGTATGGACTCTAAGCGATAAGTACTCCTTATATATCGTTCCACTGTTAACTTTTGAATTCAGTTACGTAAATTTTTAACGTTTTGTTTTGGTAAATTTTTGAGTTGTGTTTCGTAAATTTAAAATCTTTTCTTTGGTCAAGCTTTTAACTTTGTTTTGGTTTTTTCGTAACTTTGTTTGTTTTGATAAATCGTAAAAGTTCTTTCAGTGGGTAAAGAGTCAACGAATTTGAATAGTTTATTTTTGTGTGTTTTAGTCCTATATACCAGCTTATATACTTGTCTGTTTACCTGTGTATATTTGTGTGTATTGTTTTTAGGTATCTTATTGTTATAGGGGCTCGCACTACGCACTACACGCTAGGATTGCGTCGCAGAGATCGACATCACTGCGTCGTAATAACGTTCTTTTGTTTTTTTTTTGTTGAATTTTTGCCATGGTAAAGACGCGCAGTCAAGCCGGGTGCGAAGACGTACCGGAGACACCTGTTGTAGGGTTTCGGGAAATCAACCCGGAGGAAACGCGTCGAGCGATTCGATTTGAGGAATCCCCACGCTCGCCGTCGGTAGCTATGGAACGCCGCGATTTGAACGCGCCTTCGAATTCCCGATTACGGGGGGAGGAGGTCTCCCAGAACGGAGGACCTGCGGGACCCTCGAGGGAGGAGGGCGATCGGTTCACTTTCGCCACGCCGGCAGCGGAGCAATTTAGGACGGAGCCGCGACATCGTGACGTGTCACCAGCACGATCGGTGGCATCGGTCCGATCAACGAGCAGTGTAGCGGCACGGATTCGTCAAGCTCAATTCGAGGCAGAAGAGCGGCTAGCGCTAATTAGGAAAAAAGAACTAGAACTCGAGACAGAGAGAATAAAGAGGAAGCTTGCTTTAGATATCGAGCTGATCCAAGATTCGGAAGAAGTGATGATCACTGAGAAGCCGAACACGGTCAGTGTTGAAAAATGGGTACAGAACGCTACCAAAGAAACAGAGCAGCTAGAGCGCGGAGAACGGCGTACGGTCCCAGACAACGGGATCCCCCTCAACGAACGACGAGGGGAGCAGATACCCAGCCGGCCTAGTGAAGAAATACAAAGAACACGGTCACCGACACCGTCAAGATCTACCTCGAGAACGCGAGGTATCGACCAGCTGGTGGAGGCATTAGAGAAAATGTCGAAGAACCGGCCACCACCACGCCAGACCTACGAACTACCGCTGTTTTCTGGATTAAACAGCGAGTGGTTCGCATTCAAAGCTGCTATGAGGGAAACTACGAAAATGTATAAGTTCTCAGAACAAGAGAACATGGCGCGGCTACGAAACTGTCTGCGCGGGGAAGCCAAGGAAGCTGTAAGCGCGTTGCTACACACCGTGGAAGACCCAACCATCGTGATGAAGACCTTGGAGCAGTGCTTCGGAAGACCTGAAGTTCTGGTGGACAGAACGATCCACGAGCTACGGCAGCTGCCGAAGCCGGGGACATCCGCCAGTGAGCTCAACACATTCGCGGTGAAGATCCAGAACACCGTCAGCGTACTACGGGCAGTGGATCATAAAGGATATCTGCACAACCCGATGCTGACCAGGGACATTTTGGACAAGCTCAGCCCTCACCTACGGTCACGGTGGTGTGACTACGCGGAGGACCACGCCGGCACAGCGGACCCGGAGATCATAGTACTGTCTCGGTTCCTGATGAAGGAGGCGGATCGGGCCCTCAGATACGGGTACACCACGCCAGCAACATCAGCCTCGCAGAAGAATCAAGCTGCCGCGAAGAATGCCCCGAACAAAGGGGACAATAAGAAGAAGTCAGTGTACGCAACTGACGACGCCGAGAAATATAAGTGCGTCAAGTGCACAGGCGAGCACACACTGGTCAAGTGTCCCAAATTCCGCGATATGAACGTGGATGAACGTTGGGAGCTTGTGAAAAGGGAATCGCTATGCTTCAAATGTATAGCAAACAGACATCGCCGCACGAACTGCAAGGCGAAGAACTGCGGGGTGAACGGATGCCGACGGCCGCACCACGCTACGTTGCACTCAGAACGAGTGCTAACCGTGATCCCTTCAACGTCCGAACAGGTCAAGGAGGATGACGAACAAGTGACCTCTACCACTACGACTACAGTGCGAGAGGTAATGCTCAAGATTTGCCCAGTCACGGTCATGGGACCGCGGGGGCAAATGGAGGTCTACGCGCTACTCGACGAGGGATCAACAATTTCGCTTATGGATGACGAAGTGGCTCGAGAAATAGGAGCCGAGGGACCGAGCAAGCCCCTCAGCATCAGCGGCGTCAGCATGAGAAAGCAGGACGCCTCGAGCCGACACGTCAAGTTCCGAATCCGGGGTGCCGACGGAAAGATCCATCCCATCCGAGCGCGGACCATGGAGAACATGGCGCTCCGGTCGCAGACAATTCCGGACAAGCTGCTGCGGCTGAACCACTTGATGGACCTAGACCAGAAGAATGTCTGCTACGAGCAAGGCAGACCTCGACTCCTCATCGGGGCGGATAACTGGGACTTGATCGTGTCCCGAGAGTTGCGCCTCGGAAGGAAAAACCAGCCGGCGGCATCGAGAACGACCCTCGGCTGGGTTATTCATGGGACACTGCCAAGGACGGTACTGAGAGAGGGGCCCGATGAGGTACTCCACGTGTTCAGCGTGAACTCGGACCGCTTAGAAGACTTGGTGGAACGTCACTTTGAGATTGACGCATTGGGAGTGTCACTCAAACCGAGAGTGAACAAAGCGGAAGAACGTGCCGTCCAGCTCTTCGAGCAGACCGCCAAGAGGGTGGACGGACACTTCGAGGTGGGCTTACCCTGGAAGGAGGATTCTCGAAGGATGCCCCCCAGCTACGCAACGGCCTGGAGGCGGTTGCAGAACTTGGAGCGAAAGCTGGACAAAGTACCAGCAACCAAAGTTGAATATGCTAAGCAAATTGATAATTTATTTCAGAAGCAGTATGCGGAGCCATGCGACGGGACCGAGAAGACCAGCCCGAAGGCCTGGTACCTGCCGCACTTCGCCGTAACCAACCCCAACAAGCCGGGAAAGGTGCGGCTTGTGTTCGACGCGGCAGCGAAGTCACAGGGTCTCTGTCTTAATGATTTTCTGTTAGAAGGTCCTGATCTACTGCAGTCCCTGCCGAAGATCTTGTTTCGGTTTCGAGAGAACCGGTTCGCCGTGACTGCGGACATCCAGGAGATGTTCCTCCAAGTCAAGATCTGCAAGGAGGACCAGCCGGCGCAGATCTTCCTGTGGCGAGGGAACAATCGAGACAAGCCGCCGAGGGAGTACAAGATGACGTCGATGATCTTCGGTGCATCAAGCTCTCCCTTCCTGGCCCACAGCGTCAGGAACAAGAACGCCGAGGAATACACGGAAGAGTATCCAGAGGCAGTGAAGGCCATCAAGGAGGCTCACTACATGGATGACTTCGTAGAGAGCTTCGCGACCGAGTCGCGGGCTTCCGAAGTCATCCAACAGGTAAGTCTGATACACGATAAATGTGGTTTCAGGCTACGTGGATGGAACTCCAACAGCGCTGAGGTACTGAAGGAGATACCGGAGGAGCTACGAGCCAGAACGCGGACGCAGTTACTCTCCGGTCACGACGCCTCTGAGAAGACGCTGGGGCTTCAATGGAACGCGGTGAACGACACGCTGGGCTTCAACACGTCGCTCAGTCGGATCAGCCGTGACGTCAAGAACCTGGACCGACCACCAACGAAGAGGGAAGCGCTCAGCGCGGTGATGTCGCTCTATGACCCGTTAGGTTTGCTTAGTTGTTACAGCATCACGGGGAAGATCCTGCTCCAGAAGCTGTGGCGCGAGAAGCTGACCTGGGACCAGACACTGCCGGAAGACAACGCGAGAGACTTCATGAGCTGGCTCAGCGGGATGCGCCTGATTACGGACCTGCGGTTGCCGAGGTGCTACGATCCAGAAGAAGAAGCCATCAGCCGCCAACTCCACGTCTTCTGCGATGCCAGTGAAGACGCTTTCGCCACTGCAGCCTACTGGAGGCTGGAGAAGACCGACGGCACAGCGAATGTGATCCTGGCCGCGGCCAAGGCAAAAGTGGCGCCGCTCCGGGCTCAAACGATCCCCCGGCTGGAGCTGCAGGCGGCACTCATTGGAGTGCGGTTGGCCGCCTCGGTGCAACAGGAGCACCGGTGGTCGGCAAATCAGGTAATGTTTTGGACTGATTCTACGACGGTGCTGCACTGGATCCAGAACGAGTCTACGAAGAAGCACAAGCCGTTCGTCGCGCATCGACTAGGTGAGATAGTAGAGCGCTCAGGCCCACAACAATGGAGGTGGATCCCAACCCACCTGAACGTGGCCGACGTCGCGACACGCACCGGCTACATCCCTACAAACCAGGACAGGTGGTTCACAGGGCCAGAGTTCCTCAAGGACCCGAGGAACACATGGCCGGACTTCGAACGTCCGGCCAACGAACGTGAACGTGAAGAAGAGGTTCTTCACGTTCATCCACAGAACGGGGAACGGAACGAGAACGACGGGCTGCCGGACATAAGCCGGTTCTCCAACTACGAAAGATTGGTAAGAGCGACCGCTCTTGTTTTAGTCTTCCTAGACAGGTGCAGAAAGAAGACGACGACCCTGGACGCGCATCACCTGCTGAAAGCGGAGCAGCTCTGGTTAGCACGGAGCCAACTGGACTGCTTCAAAGAAGAACTGACGCTGCTGCACCAGAAGAAGACCATCCCATTGAGAAGTAAGATTTTAAGCCTGGACCCGATCCTGAGCGACGACGGGCTACTACGTGTCAACGGGAGAATTGGAGCAGCGAACGTGCCCACCGAAGCCAAGCAGCCGATCATCCTGGACAGCCGCCACCCGTTTACTAGGCTATTGATTCACAGGGAACACAGGGCGGCGGGACACGCGAACCAGGAACGAGTGGTGAACGACCTGCGGCAGCGGTTTTGGATCTTAAGGCTACGACCAGCCGTCAAGGCCGCTGCCAGAAACTGTGGTATCTGCAAGATTAGGAAGGCAATGCCCAAGGTCCCGGTGACCGGGGACTTGCCTGGAGCTAGACTTCAGCCCTTCCACCGGGCCTTTACGAACTGTGGGGTGGACTACTTTGGCCCGATGGTCGTGGTAGTAGGAAGAAGGCACGAGAAGCGCTGGGGAGCGCTCTTCACGTGCCTCACAACCAGAGCTGTGCATTTGGAAATCGTTCATTCTCTGTCCACAGACTCTGCGATCATGGCGCTGAGAAGGATGGCTGCGAGGCGCGGTTGGCCAGCAGTCATCTGGAGCGACAACGCGACGAACTTCCGTGGAGCGGATGCGGAGCTTCGGGTGGCCTACAAGGAGTGGGCACCAGCTCTGCGTGACTTCGGGCTGCTCCACCGGGTCTCCTGGCGCTATATACCACCAGGAGCTCCAAATCAAGGCGGATCTTGGGAACGCCTTGTCAGGTCCGTCAAGGTGGCGCTCACTGCCGCCTAGAACCAGAAGACGCCAAGAGACGAGGTGCTGCAGACGCTGCTCGCCGAAGCAGAAGGCAGCATCAACGCGAGACCGCTGAACCACGTCTCCGTTGCCCCGGACGATCCAGAGGCACTGACCCCCAACCACTTCCTGTTGGGGTCATCAGCAGGCCTGCCGACTACGGGACCCTGCGAGCTGGCTGACAGGCGTATGTGGCGCGCCAGTCAAGCCCTCACCGACGAGTTTTGGCGTCGATGGGTACGCGAGTACCTGCCGACACTGGTGCCGAGACAAGGCGCCAGTACCAGCAGCGAGAAACTACGGGAAGGCGACCTGGTAGTAGTCGTGGACCCGACGCTACCACGGAACACATGGCCGCGAGGAATCGTGACTAAGACATTCCCCGGCCCCGACGGGAACGTGCGCAGCGCCGACGTGAGGACACGCAACGGGATCTTCCGACGGCCCACTTCGCGACTCGCCGTGCTACGAATACAGGGCTCCGCCGAGGCTTCGCCGGGGGGAGAACTGTTAGCGACGGGCGAGTCGGTCGCCAATTAGAATAGTGATACCGTAGTTATAAGCTCGCGATGTATAAACTCGTAGGATTAATTTGGAGTAAATAAAAGTGTAATGCCCTTAGTAAATAGGAATTTAGATTAAATAATGACATAGGGCATAGGTAAATAAGTATTGGAATGTATAGACTCATAGAATACGTTTACCTGGAATAAACCTTGTGTTTGAATTATATAACGTACTAAATAAAGATAAGGACAAGGACTAAATTACGAACATTGCCTTATATAGAGTCTATAAAAGCCAGAGTATGAATGGCAATTGCGAAAACTTAATATGTATAAAGTTTAGAGTAAGTCAGAAACTTGTACATGAGATCACGGAAAAGTACTGGCAAGTTTTTGTGTAAGTTAGAGCGAGGTCACCATCGGATAGAGAGGGAACATCGGCAGATTCGGGACTATGATTGTTAAGGAACTAGGATAACAGCGATAATTGCCTGAGATTTACAAAAACCGTTGGTGACCGTTAAACTTTCTAAAACAACAAGGAAGTAGACAGGCGTGGGAGATAATTAGGGTCTGTCATTGTGTTCGTTATTTCGTTACTCTTGCAAAGAATGTAGTAGGTTAAGGTTGTGATTTTAGCTTAAGGATAGAATAAGAATTTCAATATATGTAGTCGATCTGTACATACGGAACAAGAAGTTTTACTGCAAGCTCTCCTCGAACCCGAATAAGGAACATCACAACCCGAACCACACTGAAGAGGCCGACCGCTAGAGTAATATACAGTCCACGCTCTGTTTCGATCTGCGGACCTCTTCACCTACCTTCCATCCATTCCTTGCTGTTTTATGCAATTTGGGTCTAGTTCTTTAAGTCGGCGTCTTAACTCATCTCTCCAGCGCCTTCTAACATATTACAAGACTAAAATGTTATTGGAAGATAAAAATTACATTTCTGCGTTCCAGCCACACGAAGAGGCGCCATAAGTTAAAACTTTCCTATTATTGGATTTCCATGTCAAACTCCGACGCCAACTAGGTATTATGAGAACGGGCTCTATTGAACGTGTCCCAAGGTAGATTTCTCTGAGGTTACAATACGAAAAGTTTGATTATGTGCTAGAGGCAAGTTACGGACTATTCAGTGGCACATGAGCAATGAGAAGTGCTATGACAAACAAAAGTAAGTTTCGAAAAAACTTCTTTTGCACATTAGAACAAAGACTTTCGGTTTTGTTGTGTTTTTTAAGTAGCTCTCACTAATAACTTATACCTAGATATTTCTTTCTTTTCAGACTTTAAGGTCCTTCGACTTTCATACAAAACTATCGACGCCTTTTTAGGCGTCCTACTACGATTTTGAACTGGGCATGACTTAACATAGGTCTAATTTGGCCTCTAAGTATCGCAAAGTCGATAATTTAAAATGTTCATGGCTAGGAAATACCATTTTTCAACCCAATAATTACGACAAATTTTACGAATGTAGTGGTGTGTTCTTTACATGCGAATCATGCGATCATGGTGTGCGTGAAATATTGATGTGTGGGTGCATCTTGCAAAAATCGTGTACACTGGTTGTGCCGCGCGCGCGTCACGCGGTTTACGCGACGTTGCCAGCTTGTCGGAGCGTGTGTGAGCGAGACTAGGTATCCTTGCATCGCGGCTTAGTCCGCGCGCGGTCTTCGATAATTGCGACGTTGCGAGATTCGGTATCGGTGTGCAGTGCAGTGTTTGATTTGGTTACCTAATCTATCTATACCAATATTATAAAGAGGAAAGATTTGATTGTTTATTTATTTCATTGTTTGTTTGTTTGCATTGAATAGGCTCCGAAACTACTGAACCGATTTGAAAAATTCTTTCGCTGTTGGGAAGCTTCACTATCCCCGGGTGACATAGGTTATATTATATTTTCAAAAAAATTAGGGATCCTTACTAAAACTCCAATAATGTAAACCAAGATGATGTATTTCGCGTGCACTGCGGAAACTATTGATGATGAAAGAATAGTCTATACCAATATAATAAAGAGGAAAAATTTGATTGTTTGTTTGTTTGCATTGAATAGGCTCCGAAACTACTGAACCGATTTGAAAAATTCTTTCACTGTTGGGAAGCTACACTATCCCTATACTATATTATATTATATTTTTAAAAAATTTGGGATCCTTACTAAAACTCGAATAATGTAACCCAAGATGTAAAAAAAAATACCTAAAATATCCTTTACATCGCGTGCGTTGCGACAACTATTGATGATGATAGAATAATCTATCTATACCAATATTATAAAGAGGAAAGATTTGATTCTTTGTTTGTTTGTTTATTTGCATTGAATAGGCTCCGAAACTACTGAACGGATTTGAAAAATTATTTTGCTGTTGGGTAGCTTACCCGTTTTCATCATGCTCCTCCTTTTTTTTTAACTTTACAAGTCGACCTAAACGATCCAGCCATACCCAATTGCAGGACCGCCCCGCGGGCCCGCACGCGGCCCGTGCAGCCTCGCGAAATACTAGTTTATATGTATAAAAATGAACCCCTATTCTTGTATTTTGAGGACTTTGACATAGGTAACCATTTATAAATTTTTAGGGTTCCGTAGTACTACAAGGAACCCTTATAAGTTTGTCATGTCCGACTGTCTGTCTGTCTGTCCGTCTGTCTGTTTGAATCCTTTACAGCCCGCACCGGCTTCGCACGTGTATATAACAAAAAAATAAAAATTATAATACACACACAAAACCCTTCTATTTGCGTCAAGTTACAAAAAAAATATATATATAAAGAAAGCTAAAAAGCTTCCCAACAGCGAAAGAATTTTTCAAATCGGTTCAGTAGTTTCGGAGCCTATTCAATGCAAACAAACAAACAATCAAATCTTTCCTCTTTATAATATTTATTTTTGGTGTGACTAACTAATAACCCCATATCTAAAATTTGTTGGAATTCGGCATTTCTGAGTATGGGGCTCGGTGCGCGCTCCATCAGTGCCAGGAAAAATAATTCAAAATTACGGGGAAAAAAATTCACCTCAATAATGATGATGAATGTGGTTTTTGCATTTTTATGTATGATCTCGTTGCGCGCACGCTCACTGATCCCGGGAAAAATATTGAAAAAATTCTGAAAAACTTCCTTCTTAGTGAAATAATAGATTTTTTGTAAAAGGTGCCTATATAGGTAGGTGGTAAGGTGGTAGATAGAGGTATATGAAAATATTGGATATTTCGTGCTGCGCGATTGAAATATGTGCATAATACTAATAATACCTACCTACCTACCAACAAACCAACCAACCAACCTACCTACCTACCTACCTACCTATTAGTTAGTTAGTTTTGTGTGTGGTGTTTGTTGTGTTGTTTGATAACTTATTTTGTAAAAAAATAGCACAAAAAGAACAAAAATCTACAAAAACAGTAATTTTCAAATGAGGATTGATCCTTCGTCTCATTGACACACTACAAAACGAAGCATAATGAAAATCCGTCCACTCGACCGCTCGGCCAGTCGAACTGATAGGTGGAACGCCGAAAATCGGGTACTCAATTTCGTATTTGCTTGTAACCGTTTTGAATTCGCATGTGATTCGGTCATAGATTTAAAATTCATCATCATCATCATCAGCCTGTTCCATATCGTACCGAGATTTCTTACCCATTTTTCATAGCAATGGGGAGATTTCTACCCGTCCAGCTGCGATTTTCATTTGCGGTCATAGATTTAAAATTCATCATCATCATCATCAGGCTGTTGATAACGTACAGAGATTTCTTGCCCATTTTCATGGCGATGGGGGATTTCTACCCGTCCAACAGCGATTTTAATTTTCGGGCATAGATTTAAAATTCATCATCATCATCAGCCTGTTGA
The DNA here is from genome assembly GCA_947579745.1 of Apocheima hispidaria. NCBI lineage: Eukaryota > Metazoa > Arthropoda > Insecta > Lepidoptera > Geometridae > Apocheima > Apocheima hispidaria. The sequence continues at coordinate 4,297,256 of OX388167.1, read as the reverse complement.
TAGCGTACAGAGATTTCTTGCCCATTTTCATGGCGATGGGGGGGATTTCTACCCGTCCAACTGCGATTTTCATTTGTGGTCACAGATTTAAATATCATCATCATCATCATTAGCCTGTTCCCTATCGTACCGAGATTTCTTACCCATTTTCATGGCGATGGGGGATTGGTACCCGTCCAACTGTGACCTTCGTCACAGACCTTCGTCGTTTATCGGTCATAGATTTTAAGGATCATTATCATCATCATCCGCCTGTTCCCTATCGTACCGAGATTTCTTACCCATTTTCATAGCAATGGGGGGATTTCTACCCGTCCGACTGCGTTTTACATTTGCAGTCATAGATTTAAAATTTTCCATCATCATCATCAGCCTTCTCCCTAACGTAACGAGATTTCTTAAAAAATACATAAAATCATTAAATTAAAAAATATTTTATTTTACTAGAATACCTTTGCCAAAATTCGTAAAGGTCGGTCCAGCCGTTTTATCGTGAACAGATAACAAACAGAAAGACAGAGCTACTTTCAAAATTTATAGGATACTAGATGCGCCCCGCGGTTTCACCCGCGGTATAAACTCTGTAATGGCTGAACGGATTTGGATGAAATTTGGTATGGAGGCTACCATACCTAAATTTGGCTACCTCCATACCAAATTACATTAAAATCCATGCAGCTGTTACAGATTTGAACGGGAACAAACACACTTACATACTAACATACCTACTTACATACACACAAACTTTCGCATTTTGGTGTGACTAAGTAATAACCCCATATCTAAAATTTGTTGGAATTCGGCATTTCTGAGTATGGGGCTCGGTGCGCGCTCCATCAGTGCCAGGAAAAATAATGCAAAATTACGGGGAAAAAAATTCACCTCAATAATGATGATGAATGTGGTTTTTGCATTTTTATGTATGATCTCGTTGCGCGCACGCTCACTGATCCCGGGAAAAATATTGAAAAAATTCTGAAAAACTTCCTTCTTAGTGAAATAATAGTTTTTTTGTAAAAGGTGCCTATATAGATATAGGTACCTATATAGGTAGGTGGTAAGGTGGTAGATAGAGGTATATGAAAATATTGGATATTTCGTGCTGCGCGATTGAAATATGTGCATAATACTAATAATACTTACCTACCTACCAACAAACCAACCAACCAACCTACCTACCTACCTACCTACCTACCTATTAGTTAGTTAGTTTTGTGTGTGGTGTTTGTTGTGTTGTTTGATAACTTATTTTGTAAAAAAATAGCACAAAAAGAACAAAAATCTACAAAAACAGTAATTTTCAAATGAGGATTGATCCTTCGTCTCATTGACACACTACAAAACGAAGCATAATGAAAATCCGTCCACTCGACCGCTCGGCCAGTCGAACTGATAGGTGGAACGCCGAAAATCGGGTACTCAATTTCGTATTTGCTTGTAACCGTTTTGAATTCGCATGTGATTCGGTCATAGATTTAAAATTCATCATCATCATCATCAGCCTGTTCCATATCGTACCGAGATTTCTTACCCATTTTTCATAGCAATGGGGAGATTTCTACCCGTCCAGCTGCGAATTTCATTTGCGGTCATAGATTTAAAATTCATCATCATCATCATCAGGCTGTTGATAACGTACAGAGATTTCTTGCCCATTTTCATGGCGATGGGGGATTTCTACCCGTCCAACTGCGATTTTAATTTTCGGTCATAGATTTAAAATTCATCATCATCATCAGCCTGTTGATAGCGTACAGAGATTTCTTGCCCATTTTCATGGCGATGGGGGGGATTTCTACCCGTCCAACTGCGAATTTCATTTGTGGTCACAGATTTAAATATCATCATCATCATCATTAGCCTGTTCCCTATCGTACCGAGATTTCTTACCCATTTTCATGGCGATGGGGGGATTGGTACCCGTCCAACTGTGACCTTCGTCACAGACCTTCGTCGTTTATCGGTCATAGATTTTAAGGATCATTATCATCATCATCCGCCTGTTCCCTATCGTACCGAGATTTCTTACCCATTTTCATAGCAATGGGGGGATTTCTACCCGTCCGACTGCGTTTTACATTTGCGGTCATCGATTTAAAATTTTCCATCATCATCATCAGCCTTCTCCCTAACGTAACGAGATTTCTTAAAAAATACATAAAATGATTAAATTAAAAAATATTTTATTTTACTAGAATACCTTTGCCAAAATTCGTAAAGGTCGGTCCAGCCGTTTTATCGTGAACAGATAACAAACAGAAAGACAGAGCTACTTTCAAAATTTATAGGATACTAGATGCGCCCCGCGGTTTCACCCGCGGTATAAACTCTGTAACGGCTGAACGGATTTGGATGAAATTTGGAATGGAGGCTACCATACCTAAATTTGGCTACCTCCATACCAAATTACATTAAAATCCATGCAGCTGTTACAGATTTGAACGGGAACAAACACACTTACATACTAACATACCTACTTACATACACACAAACTTTCGCATTTTGGTGTGACTAAGTAATAACCCCATATCTAAAATTTGTTGGAATTCGGCATTTCTGAGTATGGGGCTCGGTGCGCGCTCCATCAGTGCTGCCAGGAAAAATAATGCAAAATTTCTGGAAAAAAATTCACCTCAATAATGATGATGAATGTGGTTTTTGCATTTTTATGTATGATCTCGTTGCGCGCACGCTCACTGATCCCGGGAAAAATATTGAAAAAATTCTGAAAAACTTCCTTCTTAGTGAAATAATAGATTTTTTGTAAAAGGTGCCTATAGGTATGGTACCTATATAGGTAGGTGGTAAGGTGGTAGATAGAGGTATATGAAAATCTTGAATATTTCGTGCTGCGCGATCAAAATATGCACATTATACTAATAATACCTACCTAGCCACCAACCAAGCAACCAACCTACCTACCTACATACCACAGATGAACTACATACCTACCTATAAGTTAGTTTTGTGTGTTGTAAATAACAAATAACAAACAACAGTACCTACTATGGACTAAATTAATCTAACCCGGGTCTAAAATCCATATTTTTAGTCGCAGAATAATGTCTATCGACGCGGAAAACACAACATTTTTGGGTATTGCATATTTCATTAGGTATTAGGTATGTAAAATTCGAAATTAATTTGAAAAAAAACGAAAAAAAGTGGAAAATTTGTTCGGAAGGTACCAGACTCGGTGCCTTTAGAACCCCCGATATGGGGTTATTCCAGGGACCCAGTTATTCAATCGTCAAGCAGTAGTGTGCAAAACATCACTGTGTTCCGGATTGAAGGGCAATGTTTCCAGCGTAATTATTGGGCACAGAGATTTAACATCTAATATCTCAGAGTAATGAGCGCAGTGCATTGCCGCGCATGGTTTTGAACTGTTGAGGTTCAAAATTCTGGGTGGCACTGAACTGTTATGAGCAAGCGTGAAGCTTAACATCAGCTGAGTAACTTGCTCGTCTCGTCACCAAATAACAAAAAAAAAAACTTACATGCTTACACACTTACACACGAACTTTCGCATTTTAAATATTTATGCGACAATATTAGGTTTATGTAGATATATACTTTTATAAGTTTCGTTACTAATTTTGAATAAGTTTGTCAAGAAACCCACAGCAAAAATTAAAATAAATAGTATTCTCGAAATTAAATTATAAAAAATAATACTACCTAATTTTAGGGGTTCGAACCCAGAACCTCACGAGCGCGACCTAATCAAACTGATGACTTCGGCCACCGAGACGATATACAGAGCAACGAAATTTCGTATTTGCTTGTAACCGTTTTGAATTCGCATGTGTGCGTAATGTTCATGCGTGCATACAGGCGTTGAACATTATTTGAATTTTCAGTCGAGTGCAGCTATTAATGGGCTCTATTATTTTTGAGATGTGTTTATAACAATAGTAAGAGGTCGCAAAGTGAATTAAAACTGGGGCAGATTACCTCAATTGAGTTTTCAACGACAGCGCCATCTCTTGGCGCCTACCTACCTAGCGGACTCAAACGAAGGACCTTAAGGCCTCACTCAAACTTGAAACAATATATGCGAAGTTTAATCTGTGATTTTACGTACAACATTTTTTTTTCTATCTAGTGGTAGGGCTCTTCTGCAAAGTCTGCCTGGGGAAAATAGATAGATAGATAACTCTTTATTGTTCACACCAGAAATAACATACAAATGACCAAAAATAAACAACTTAAAACTAGTATAACAACTTAATTAGGTTTTAAGACAACTTGTGATGTAATATTGTAAAATTTTGGTATTAAATAAATTTAAAAAAAAAAAACTGGCGGCCTTATCGCTTAAAGCGATCTACCACACTTTTGCCATTCAACCGCCAAACAATAGAGTGCAAACTTGATTGTATTCCGGATTGAATGGCAATGATTCCAGCGTAATTACCATAAAGAGATTTAACATCTAATATCTAAGGGTGAAGAGCGCAGTGCGCGGTTTTAAACTGTTGAATTTTAAAATTCTGGGTAAGGACCTCTGAGTGGCACTAAACTGTGCACTTGGCAAGCGTGAAACAACATCAGGTGAGCGACTTGCTTGTCTCGTCATTATTATTATTATTATTATATATTTGGATGTCAAAACATTACTTATATTGAAGATTTTGCATATTTTTGAAAATTTACACAAAATAAATAACTTTTAATTAGACATCATCATTTGGACATTACATACATTACTACATTTATTTATTTTTAAGGTGTACCCTCTATTGTCTTTTATATGCTCGAGGTGTTCCTGTCGAAATGGGATTTTTCGGTGTGTAATTTGCCACCGTGGCATAGCTGGACTGTGGCATAAGTGGGCTAACCTGACATAACAACATACAGTTTTTGAAACAAAGCAACTATAAATTATTTTAACTACGTGCTAGCTTTTTTGACAAGCTACGTGATATTTAGAGAAGATGTGGTCTGGCATATAATTTATGACAATAACTTTGTAAATTTTGTTACAGTACTCTCTACCCGAAGATAATAAAGTTAATTGATAAAGTGCAAGAAAATACTTTTCAAACAGGTTTTCAGGTGCGAGAAGAGGTAAATAATCTCGTTTACAGAATGCGTCATCATTATTATCAGCCAGAAGACATCCATTACTGAACAAAGGACTTTTTTTTCTTAATAAACCAAAGTCAACGTGGGCGTCAAATTGACATGGATTCAAATCCCACTGGCCACGGAAACTTTTAAACTGTTTGGCAAAAATATTTAAGTTTAAATTTCCCCATGACGCACTTCGTAAAATACCTACGCATCCAAAATTGGAAATGTTCTCTCACAAGTACCGATGGATACTGTCACAAGAGCCTCTCACTCATTCGGAAGACTTAACAGAGTGAAGCGGATATCCTTCAAACCTTCTTTACAACTCCAGAATTATTGCTTCAGTACTTTGTCACGATCAACATCACGACATTGTCGCTCATTGCATTAGCTTATTTCAAAAAGCTAATTGCGACAAGGTTTTATAACGAACAGGGCTAAAAAATTATTGCGTCTGCTCTAATAATACTTAGGTACTTACACATTCTAATGTACTTAAAACGTATGTAAATTACTGTAACGCTTCGCTTCATTGATAAAGCTTTATCACCTCGTAAAAAGAGCCATTTTCGAATGATGAAAAGAGTAGATTCTAGAATGTATGATAAACATTTGTTGGATTTTGATTTATGTCTTACGCCATGCGGGCGATCTGATTTCTACGAAAATATACAATGAAATTGGTGCCATTACGTGACTGGACTTGTTATAAGGATACTAAGGTTTTCGGTACATAGCAAATATAAATTATAGATCAAAAAATAAATCCGACGGAAAATATGACGACTAACATATGGATTTGTTTTATTTTCAATATTGAAATTTATACTAATTGACATGGTATCGACTGTTGCTTACAAGTATGCTACGCACCATTCTGAGGTCACTCGAAAGCGACCTGCGCCTTCGAGCGGACATCACGCTCCGCACCTGTATCGAGTGGCCGAAACACGCCTAGACGTATACAGGCACGGTGCAATATGACGCAATTTCAACGGATAGCACCAATTAGCAAGATCCAAAATTAGCGGGATTCAAAGTTTCATATATTTATGTGGCCGAAAATTTGCCTAAAAGAGGATAGAACATTTGTGGCATATCCATCCACCACCCTTTTTTTTAAAGGTTCCGCGCAAGATGGAAGTAGTAGATATTTAAACAAACAAAAGATGTTCTGTGTCATAGTCTAAAATGTCACGTCTCCAAGATAGTTGAAGGTAAAAATTGCTGTATGAGTGAAGTATTTACCACCAAATATCTCGGGAACGTGACACTTCAGGACATCATGTAACAGAGATTTTTTTGTTCGTTTAAGTACCCATATATACCTACTACTATTATCATGCGCAGAAAATTCCACAATTAAAAAAAAATTACCAGCTTCACAGCTACAAAAATGTTCGAACCCCGTTGAAGGTTCACTACTTCATTATTTTTTTATAGAAATTATTTCAGAAGACGTCCTAAATAAAAGCCTATAATCCCCACGCTTGGCTGGAGGGGATCGCAGAACGCTCCCCATTTACTAAGAGGACGATGCTGCCCGTTCTCCGGTGGTTCTAGTACCTTCTTATTACCTACTTATTTTTTCTATAAATTTGCAAAATTAATCATTTTGTGAAGGCGTGTAAAGTTGGCAAAATTAAAAGAAATAGTTTTTTTGATCGAATTTCTCAATAATTACATAAAAATAAAATATTTTTTATCACCTTTTTCATTCGTCGTGCTCTGTTTTTAATTTTAATAACGGTATCATTTTGTAATAACACTGATGATCGTTGCCATCAAGCGATAAATTCAAGCAATTATTTTAATTTTTTTGTCTCCTAATCTTTGAGAAGTTCTAAGTTAGTTTTAATTTGACAGCATTATAAATGAGATTCGCAAAGCTGGTTTTAAATGGACCTCACTTATTTTTGAATTTTAATTTAATCTTTCTGAAATAATTACTTATTTTAGCCGTACGGGTACGGCTAAAATAAGTAATGCCAAATCTGACCTACTTGGTTTCGTTGGGGTGCACTAAAATAATGATGATCACATACTCGAACATCGCATGTATACCGGCGTGAAGTGAAGTCACTACGGTGAGTGTGCACGAGAACTGCACGACCCAACCCTACCGTTCTTTTACAATACTACCAGACCCACGAAAAACAGGCACCCTCTAATGGCGGAAATACCATTCAAACGTACTAAGCACAGAAAAGAGAAAGATAGGTAAAATAAAAATATCTTCTGTGGTACTAAGCGTTTCTAACCACCCTTCTTAATAAGGACAGCAGAGGTGTTTAACTCATTACCTACGTCTGTCTTTCCGAACAAATACAATCCGTGGCTGTTCAAGAAATGAGCATTAGGTACTTTCTAGGCAAGCGTACTACATCTTCGGCCACATCGTCGCTTTCCATCAGGTGAGACTCTGATCAAAAGAAAGCCTAGACCGAAAAAAAAAAAGTACTCGGTTCTAATTTCGTTTAGACCTACCGACAGATACGATAATTTATTAGTAAGAGTTTTTGGATCAGACTCCCAGTTTTTTTTTACTGTGTCGCACCAGAATATTTTTAAATATTCTTACAAGTGCATATAGTAGACATTTTTAGTAACGTGTCGTGTAATTTTTTTGGTAGATATACCCCACGAGAAGTACATAAAAAATGTAAATCCTAATCCTATCCTAATCCTAATTCTAGCTAATTATAATTCGAAGAAATAAAGCCATAGTCGTATCAGGACTAAGCTTCGAGGCTTAAACATGAATACGTTCGTCTCAACGTACGTCTTGCGTGATTCAGAACTCCTTACATTACAATTGTCAGTCCAAAATGTCAAAAAAAAATGCACAAAAATGGATCAACTCTAGTCTATTAGATCTACTAGATCTATTTTCGTCTTCCAAATATAGTTACGAAATACACTATTAATCAAGGTGGTCCATTTCCACTGTCGACACGCACTTTGTGGTCTGTTTTCCGTTAAAAGATGGCCGTCGCAGTCTCTAACATTCCACATGACTACGGCTGTATTTTTTACAGCAATCCTGACTATCCTAATCCTAACTATCCTAACTAATATTATAATTCTAAGGAATATAGCCACAGTCGTATCAGGACCAATAAAGCTTCGAGATTAAAACGTGAATACGTTGTCTTGACGTTGAATACGCTTGCGCGATTCAGAACTCCCTATATTTACAACTGTCAGTCCAAAACGTCAAAAAAAATGCACAAAAATGGATAATGGATCAACTCCATCTAGCGAACTATAGGTAGTAACTTTGTCTCTCTGTCTGGATGTTTGTCGCGTTATCACGACTTAACCACAGAAGAGAAAATAAGTTTACTTCTAGGGCTAAACGGCAAATCGGATCTTGATAAAATTTGATAAGGAGTAACTGTATATCACAATGACGGACATAGGATACTTTTTATGTCCACGCGAACGAAGTCGCGGGTAACAACTAGTGAAAAATCATTTATTTATTTATTTAAGACCAACAGCACAATAATACAAATTAAAGAACATAGGTACATTTTATAAAACAGCCATTATAGGTCTATATATATATATATATTTTAAGTAATATAAACAATATCGTTTTTAAATCACTACTAACAAAGTAACATAGTACCTAACATACAAAGTGCTCCAATAAATAAAATAAAAAACAACAAGCGGCAGTTAGAGTGGTAACAAGTTTTTAATTTATCTATTTTTTTTAAACCGTCTTCATCAGAACAATTTTTTAAAATGGTGTCCTTCGTAATCGCTTAACTATCATAATCGAGATAATCTTAGAGCCACACGTGAAATACGTATCAATGTAGAGTTACGCTGGTCATCTGTGGTCTTCTTCATCAGTTCCATATCACCAAATGATACTTTCTGAATGACTTGTTGATAAAATAGCAACATCTCTATATGTATTACTAGTAGTTCTACGAACAGTAGATTTCGCGAGCGCCAACTTTTTTACACAATCGCATTCCTACAATTTCATAGTTTTTTTTGTCGTTGTACATTTTTGATCCAATCTAAAATCGCCAGTACAAACTTACGGACAGATGAAAGCGAATTTTTCCAGTTAAAACAGAGACCTTTCGTTCGCTTCACTCACTCGGTCAATAATATTTGAGGAGTTTCCTCAATTCCTCATGGATTGCAATATCAGAACTAGCTCGTGTTAAAAAGGGACCGATCTGGAAGTATTTCCTTTCAAATACAAAACATCTTTCAAAATAAAAATAAACATATACATGTTCATGTATATTATTTATTATTTTATTCATTTATCGTCGTTGAGTATAATTTTGTTTGGGTGCTCCATAAATATTTACCCAAAAAATCGATTTTTACCTAAAATAACAGTTTTACGAATTGTTTACCTAAGCTGTTCCATACATTTTGTCGAGTGTCATTGACATTTCTCTATGGAATAGCAGATTCATTTCGCGATTTCATGGTTGGTGCCATAGTAAAAGTTGTTCATAATGATGAGTACATATACCTACACCTTTCAGTAACACCTTGTATAAAACTCACATACTTACATAAAGCTGATACAGCCCAAAAACATTACCTTCCTTATCGGGAAGTAGGGTAAAAAATATCACACATCACCAAAACAAACTGACATTCAATTCAATCGACAGAGGTGGTGAACCTTTGAAAATAGGTTTAGAAAATAGAATAAACTGTAGATTTAAAAGCGTGGTCGAATCGAATACGGCTGTAAGGCCCTGACTTCACTGAAGCGGAGATGTAAGGAGATATGCGAATCGGAGACGAGAGGAGATGCTTCACAGCTAGGGTGTTTCCACCGAAGCTGTACGGAGATGCGTACTGGCTAGACCGGGGTAGGGATGTGTACTGACTAGAGCGAAGCTGAGCTGCGTGGGGCGCTGTACTAGCGAGAGTTAAGTGGTGCGGGCGCGGCGGGTGGGTTGTGCGACGCGGGGGTACTAGCGGTGCCACTTGCCGCATCCCCTCTTGTCTCCGGTGCACGCTGTCGCCAGCATGCAAGGCGCAGCTCACATCTCTGTTTTGTTCACGCTAAACAAATATAAGACATCTCATCTCCTCTCTGCTCAACAGTCTCCACTAAATTTAAGTGGAAATGCGTAAATAACGCAATCCCATTCTATTTGATAACACACCTTCTCTCCTGTCGTCTCGTCTCTACTTTGGTGGAGTCTGGACCTTAGTGTTAGTGGCGGCCGCTCTGAAGCGACGGGTTTTAAATTAAATTTGTCTCCGAAAATCCAGCTTTAAAGCCTTGGTTTTACCTTTTCCATTTTGCTTTCCGGTCAGTTGTTATTAGCGACGAATGATGTGCAATTTTGGGGGAAATATTTTTGTTTTTAATAATTGGATGTTGTGTTGACTCCAAAGAACTTAATAGCGTTAGCAGATCTGAAAATGTAGGCTATGTATAGACCAATACGAGATCGCATTACTTACCCTTCAGCCACATTATGCTCCTTATTATGCCCTCGTGTAGCCGCGAACATTCGCGAGTCGGCCACCAGACTTGCGCCTCTTCTCGCGCTATTATCCATCCCTTTTTATCTTCGACAAATTAAACTGAATGGACGGGCCTAAGTAAAGAATTTTGAAAACTGTAATGTGAGTGTCGGCGCTCATAATCATCATCATCATCAGCCATAAGACGTCCACTGCTGAACATAGGCCTCCCCCTTAGAGCGCCACACCGACCGACAACGGGCCACATCCACCGGTTCCCCGCGACTTTCACAATTTCGTCGGTCCACCTAGTGGGAGGCCTACCTACGCTGCGTCTTCATGTTCGTGGTCGCCACTCAAGAACTTTTCTTCCCCACCGGTTATCGGTTCTTCGAGTGATGTGGCCTGCCCATTGGCACTTCAGCTTGCAAACTCTGAAAGCTTGCGCTCACCTTGCTTCAATTGCTCTCAGTCTGTCAAAAGTGCAAGACGCACGTCCGTCAATACATGCGATCCAAATATTCCCAAAAATATGCTTTGATATTATATTGTGATAGAAAATTATATTCGCTATCTCTTTTTTTGTTACAAATGTACCATACATACTTTTAATTACGTATTGAAGCCCAAGTTCCATTGTTTTGACTTGTTATTTTTTAAGGAAGTTGTGTGGTATGGGCTCGTCCATTCAGTTTACTTTGGTCGAAGGTTTTTACGTCTTTGGCCATCACTTGCCGGTCCTTTGAATCGCGGTAAAATCCGATGAATCGGGAGCGACGGGCAAGGCGAGGAGCATGGCTAGCAGGAAGAGAGGACGAATAACGAAGCCACAATATATGTCTCCTGCCCGCGGTACTTTTCACGCCTTTTCATTAAATGTACTTTTCAATAGTTGAATTTGAAAGATACCTAGGCCCCAAGATACGGGTACTTAATTGAACCCAGTTTGGGGTATAGTGCTGCTACATTATTGATCTGTACTTAGATGAAATAAATAATTTGAATAATTTGAATTTGAACTCGTTGAGTATGTAGCCAGTCTATTCCCAGTTATACCTGTGGTTATTTATTTTTATCACATTAATTGTTTTATTATGATTGCTAGCGTTTCATGCCAAAATCTCTATCTCTAAGTCAATCTACTTACATGTAACAGATAAACTCAACACTGATAACATCATCTCGTCTTGAAACTCATCAGAAGCCTTATTAAATATTACACGAATGTAAAAATATTAGGATTTTAATCCTATGATTAAAATTGATTAACTCTTATAAGAACGTATCTCTTCCGAAAATCCATCAGATTTGTTTCCATTGTAAGACCGATAAAAATTGATGCAATGTGTGATCTGCCAGTTCAACCACTTACTACTGCGGTAGTGACGAAAGCAGTCGAATTGCCCGTATTGAATTGACCGAGTGAAGCGAGTCTACGGGTCTCAGAGTCTACGAGAACAAATCGGCATTTGTATGTATGTTTGTATATTTGTGTGTATATTTGTCCGACGATAACTTGCGTAACGTTGATCTGATCTTCATTAAATTTTGCAGGCAAGTAGTTCATGACAATACGATTTTCAAGTTCGAGTATGAGCATAATCGGTCAAGGGGTTGTAAAGATATAGGGGTGGAACGGAACAGAGAACAAAATTTGGTTCTTATAAAACAAACTAGATGGCGTAAAAAAAAAAGGGTGAAATAAAATGTTGTAAAACAGAACATCGCGAGGTCTCAGTTCGGGGCGAACTACTAGTATTTATTAAGGATATGTACTTAATTGACGTATCTTCTGACGTGTTCAATTAAAATGATCTTTATTTCAATAAAGTGTATATGGGCCAATATGGTCGTAGCTCCTTGCGCCATCTCTTGGGAGAATTATTATACTAAATCAGTAAATTGTTTTAGCGCCATAATATGTTTGCCGTTTATAGTGAATTCTATGATAACCGTTTTTATTTTCCTAACATTATGATACACTTTTGAAATATCAAAAAAATTACCTCATAATATAACCGATCACTATTTATAAGTGAGTAGGGATGAATAAGTACCACTGGTAGTAGCAACAGGTTTTTATTTCCTTACTGACAACTTACTATTGGTAAGGAATGATGAATTAGGTAAGGAGGTACCCGTGTTACTACTGGTAGTACGATTAATTAATAACACAGACAGAAACATATAAAATAATTTGTAGTAATAATAATAATAATAATAATTTTTATTTCAGGCACATTTGACCCATATCTTAAATCTAATCTAAAATTAAAGTACACTGTACAGGGGTGTCTGTCATTACAAATAAAAAGAAAAAAAATATTATATAAGTAGTGGTAAGTCTCTTTTGCAGAGTCTGCCTGGGGAAGTACCACACCTTTGTCGGTTATTCATCTGCTGAGCAGTAGTGTGCAAACATTAAACTATGTTCCGGATTGAAGGGCAATGTTTCCAGATAGATTACTGGGTACAAAGAGATTTAACTTCCAATACTTCCGAACGCAGTGTATTGCCACTTATGGTTTTAAACTATTTAAGTTCCAAATTCCGTGTGGCGCTAAACTGTTATGGGTAGCGTCACGCTCAACATCAGGTGAGCTACTTCCTCGTCTGGATACAAAGTAACATAAAATAATGTTACACAGTAAAAACATACCCATGTTACGTTTATCGTTAAGTAACAGGTAGGGCGTTCACACATAATTACTGAATACAAAAACGTATTTTTTCCCCATAATTTCCATACATAAATAATTAACAGTTCATAAATGGCCACCGATTCTTATCGACTTCAAATATGTAAATGGCGAACCTTTTTAGCTAGGAAAGTAGCTAGGTAGTGGGAAAGAAATGGCCTACTATAGCTCTAGGCAGCATCAATAATATTACCCTTTTGAAAACCAACGAAACGAGACCTAGATACAAGAAGAGAACAGCTTAAAAACGAACAGCTTTCTAACAAACCGTATAACTATCGGCGTCCTCACATGAAGCAACTGTTCACGAAATTGACTGCTTGGTTATATCAGCCATGTCAGGACGCACCAGGTACCCTGATCTCTTCGAAGCAATCGCCGTGGCCGAAAACGGCTTGGAAATCATCATGAAGAAACTGGAGGCAAGCTCCATACAAATTCTTCATTTCAAATTGGAGAGTGCAGGTGTGTGGGGTGGAGGCGCGGTGCCGAGCGGGTAGTAGGTACGCACGCTTTGGTTTCACAGTTTAATAGATGTGTATGGTTTTCTCCAGTGGTAGCGTCATTAAGCGGTCGCTATAATTATATCGTCGAATGGCGTCACTGAAACATTGGCTATGAAAACAAGATGGCATGGTTTCCAGGAGAGCATTGTTTGAGACCGCAGCGTCAGTAGCGGAGCGGCCGTTTGCATGACGGCCGTGCTGTACGACGTTGATGAGTCTTCGAACGTTTTTTATAAAGCGGTGTACAATTTATTGCAAAATGAATGTTTACTGGAGCAGCGAAGAAGACGAAATCTTAATAGATTTTGTGCGGGTTCATGATATATTTCGTCATTGCAGTGCAGACGACGACGCATTAAAATTTGAAAAACACTTTCGGATAAATCACTTTCCTCCATACGATTATTTTTGTCTTCTGATTTATTTTATTTTATTTTTGTCAAACACAACGTCAAACTAGTTAAATATCATTTGAGAAAGTAGTTTTTTTAAAGTTATACAAGTTTTGATGATTGCTCGTCCTTCAAATATACTCACGAATAACACTATAAATCAAGGTCGTCCATTTTCCACCACGCACTTTGAGCACTTTGTTTTCTGTAAAAAGATGGCCATCTCAGTCTCTAGCACAGAAGAGAAGTGGTTTCCACGCGTCATACTCCTGAATACAGAAACGTTTGTTAACTTTGACGACATATTAAGTCCATTGCTGCCTTTGTCATTTGCTTAGTGTCAGACAAAGGCAGTATTAGAATTAATCTGTTGTCAACGTTAACGAACGTTTCAGTATTCGGGGGTTCCGTTGTTTTTTTACGGCCAGTAGGTGTATATTGCTAAATGATCTCGCTTGTGGCGGGGACGCGGGGATGCTGTCACAAGCATCCGTGAATCTGCTGTTCGATTGTTCACCCCAAGCAGGGGATTTAGTGATGTTTTGTAGTGGTAGGGCTCTCTTGCAGAATCCGCCTGGGGAAGTACCACACCTTTGCCAGTTATTCAATCGCCAAGCAGTAGTGTGCAAGCGTTACTGTGTTTCAATGTTTTCAGCGTAATTACTGGGCATACAGAGATTTAACATCTAACATCTCAGGGTGACGAGCGTAGTGCTTTGCCGCGCCCTATGCCCTATGGTGCCCTATGGTGGCACTGAACTGTTATGGGCAAGCGTGACGCTTAACATCAGGTGAGCGACTTGCTTGTCTCGTAAACAAATAAAAAATGTTTTTTTTTTCTGTCGACAGGTTTGGCCAGAACTGATATTAAATTAACGGTGTGATCAAAGATGGTAAACACTCTGTACGGGTTACTACTGAGCTACCATCGCCATCAAGTTTAAAGTATGTAAGTAACTGCCCCGGTGGCTCAGTTGGTAGTAAACCTACGTTCTGTGCTTGGGGGCGTGGGTTCGATTCCCATCTAGGACAAACATTTATGTGATGAATATTTGTGTTTGTTCTATGTCTGGGTGTTAATATCTATATAAGTATGTATTTAAAAAAATATCTACGTACGTATATCAGTCTCTGGTAGCCATATTACAAGCTTTGCTTAGTTTGGGGTCAGATGACCGTGTGTGCAATAATGTCCCAGATATTTATTATTATTATTTATAACTAGAAGCTGCTTTACAATGTAAAACTCTACAAGTATCCTGCGTCGAGGAACAAAAATCGATTGAATTAATTATCGTCGTAGTCCAAAATCGTGAAACTTTTTGCAATATTCAGATTTACTTTATAGAAAAAGCGGCGTACATATGGTTTAGCTGTAACTGCTCCCTTTGGACACCTACAAAATTGCTTTTTATCCGACTACACCAGAAACAGGGTAATGTTGTATGTACGTTTGTGTATTCCTATATTACCTAGTGTACCCTAAATGGATTGACCGATTTTGGCGAGTGAGATGTCGTTGGTTGGTGACTTATTATTGTTAAGGTATATCTTTGCGGAAAAACTTTTGGGGGAAAGCATTCGACGTGTGACAATGGACACAAGATCGTATTCATATAATGTATCAGGCTCAATAAATCGACATAGAAACGTGTATATTATTATCATAATGATTTCGCGTACGGTATTAATCTCAAGCCTTGGTGATCTTAAGCTGTTGTAGCTCAGTAGGAGCACGCTCGCCTCACATTCGTTAAATTTTGAGAAAAGTTGAACATTATTTTTTACAAGTAGAGTTACTTTGCCGATGTACATGCAAGGAAAAGCCGTTTTTTTTTGTTTTTATGTTACTCGGTGAAGAGACGAGCAAGTCGCTCACCTGATGTTGCGTCACGCTTGCCCATAACAGTTCAGTGCCACCCAGAATGTTGAACTTAAACAGTTCAAAACTATGCGCAAAGCACTGCGCTCGTCACCCTGATGTTAGATGTTAAGTCTCTGTATGCCCAGTAATTACGCTGAAAGAAAATGCCATAAAGGACTTTTTGCAAGTTTGCCTTGCAAGAGTCTTTGTGTTCCATGGCATCCATGACCAAAGGAATCTATTAAGGAACCTTTAGTAAAAAATAATCTGCATCGAGCTTTTCAGTAATGGTTTCCAAACAGCTTCTTACTGCAACGCACACTAATCATCGCCTCGTTTTGAACCAACCTCGTGAATCGCATTCGGTTCGTGATTGGTTTCTTTACTGTGGGCAAAGATTTATAGAGTAAAGCTAAAAAATTGAAAGACCACAAATATTTTTGCTTTAATAAAACGGGAATACTCACGTTAAATTGAGTCGGTTATTCCGACTATAGTTTCGATCACAACGATCGTTTAGATTATCGTGAGTATTTCCATTTTATTAAAACAAAATGTGTCAAAACCACCTCAGTTTTCATACCAAAAATATTCATATTCATATTTATTTTAGCATTCCACAATGTATGTTGGTACTTAGTAGTTTAATATTGTTAATGGTAAAAAAAAAATATGCCCCACATGAAAATCGTGTTTTGTATGGAGACTGTCCTTCTGGGCTCTATTTATTAGGGAGAATTGTGTGACTGAGTGAAGCTGCAGAATACAGCTAGTTATGCGGATAAAATCGTGAATGGAGCTAAGTGACTGTAGCGTGTGGGCTTAAAAATAATATTTTTATTATTCCCAACAATATTTGCCTTTACTTTTTATGCTAATGCGTCGTTGGCTGAAAGCACAAAATATACCAAAAATTTATTCATGTATGAAATCCACGCTATCCAGAGAGGTCACTGTACTTAGGAGAAGAAGAAGGTAGGAAGGTTTATCATTAGAGCCTTGACGCTACAAAAAAATGTTAACATACATACAATGACTGTGTATTTTTAATTCTTTTTTTGATTTGATTAGCTATATATGTAATTGGATTCACCGTGTTAGTGTAGTTATAAATAAATAAGTAAATAAATTACATACATGTAATTTATCAGCCAGAAGAAGAAGAAGAATGCCAGTCTTCTGTCATTATCAGCCAGAAGACGTCCACTGCTGAACATAGGCCTCCCCCTTAGACCGCCACACCGACCGACAATATGCCACTTGCATCCACCGGTTGCCCGCGACTTTCACAATGTCGTCGGTCCACCTAGTGGGAGGCCTGCCTACGCTTCGTCTTCCGGTTCGTGTTCGCCACTCAAGAACCTTTCTTCCCCATCGGTTATCGGTTCTTCGAGTGATGTGGCCTGCCACTTCAGCTTGCAAACTCTGAATGCTATATCGGTGACTTTGTTCTTCGGCGAATATCCTCGTTTCGGATCTTATCGCGCAAAGAAACTCCGAGCATAGCTCTCTCCATTGCCCGCTTTGTGACTCTGAGTTTCTCCAAAAGACCAGTAGTCAAGGACCACGTTTCAGTTCCATATGCCATCACTGGCAACACACATTGGTTGAAGACCCTTGTCTTCAGGCACTGCGGGATTTTGGACGAGAAGGTATTACGCAATTTCACGAACGCTGCCCATCCGAGTTGGATTCTGCGAGCGACCTCTTTGTCGAAGTTGGACTAAAAAAAAAAAAAAAAATGTCAAATTTGTATTTTAATATTTCAGGATTAAACTATCTCGTATAGATCGATCGACCAGAACCTCAATTCTCAAAAGTTGAGATTCAATCTCGTCTCGAAAAAAAATGTCGAAATACGAGATATTTTATTCTCGACGCTATATTTCGAGATATTCACGAAGGCTAGCGCGCGGAATACGTCGAGTGGTTGGAGGCAAACGAGACGAAAAACAGTCGAGATTGTAATCTCGTAATGTAATGTAATCGACATCACTTTGTCATATCTCCGAAAGGGGTCCAGGACCCTTAGCAAGCGCAGCCGATAACCGATGGCCGCGTTAAGACGCGCAACTATCCGTTAAAAATAACATTAGCGCAAAGTAAATAAATTATGAGTACGATGAATTTTTAGAATTAGCGTACTCAAAAAGTATCCTATGTCCGTCTTTGTGATGTACAGTCACTCCTTATTAAATTGTATCAAGATCTGTTTAGCCGTGATAACGCGACAAACATCCAGACAGAGAGACAAAGTTACTTCCTATAGTTCGATAGATGGCGTTGATCAATTTTTGTGAATTTTTTGACGTTTTGTATATGAACTGACTGTTTAAGATAGGGAGTTCTGAATCGCGCAACCGAAATTTTTTCCTCGTGACGAACGTATTCATTTTTGTAATACGTTTAAGCTTTATTGATCCTGATACGACTGCGGCTATATTCCTCACAATTATAATATTAGTAAGGATATAGTGCGCAATTTTAGCTACTATCTACTCAAATTAGGTCAATAATTTCAGTAGCTACAAAAGTCCATTATACTCTCTTCTTGAAGGAAGCAATAATTTAAAGATACGCCGAAGGGAAATAAAAAAAAACTGTAGCCAGTTTCAATCCCCTATAGATTTCAAAGAAGCTTTGGTAATTTCCTCCGAGCTTAATGAATGGTTTCGGAGATAAGATTAAAATAATTTCTAAGGCCCGTATTTCAAAATGAATTTTATTCTTAAATCTCGAATAATCTCGATGGAACTAATAAGTGCAGTACATATTACTACTATTTACTTTTTTTTTTAATTCTAAAAAAAGGCCTCGTTACATTACCTGACCCGACATCGTGCGAAAGGGACATATTGACTTGAACAACTAAGGTTATAGCTTCTCCCTTTCGTTCCTCAGAAACTCACATAAAGCCATCTTTTTCACACGTTGTCAGGTCAGGTCATGTATAGCCATTTTAAGATTGCGTGACCACAACCTGCATCCGGTAAGCACGAAGAGGTGTAGGATGGATTTTTACACGACTGCCCAAGAACGAGGGTAACGTTTTTGGGGTGTAGGTATGTAAGTTTGTGTATTTCTTAATAATTACCTGTAGCCGATTCTCACGAGTGAATGGCTTGACTTAAAGAAAAAGAAAAATATTTTTGAGGTCGTTTTAAAGGCCAAAAAAAGGAAAAAAAATAACAAGTATTTCTATAAATTTTAAAGTACTTTCTGAGATCTCGCAAGTAGGGGGGGGAGAATTGAGGGCCCACACTCAAAGGTCTGTAATTATTTCCCTATAATTTTACAATTCCAAAATTATTTTTTACAATCGTTTTAAGACTTACTAAAACTTTGGATAGATATATTTCGCGAATTCCAGTTTGGGCTCTCAATCCTCACACACGTAAAATATTGAAACAGTATTCCAAAATAACCGTTCATGTTTGTTAAATTCCCACCCCGCAATGTTTTATCTTCAAACATATTGAAAGTTTGTGGAAGACAACTCTGGTGGGTATTAGACAGAAAGCTTTCAGATTTGCACCTCAAATCCGAGACAAGCCCGAGCCAAGTCAGTGACAGCACGACTTGTCACCCGATGCAGCCGGGGACAACGGGTAAGAATGGTGCAGTGAACACACAATAGGGTTTGTTATCCACAATGGCACACGATTGCCTAAGAGATATCTTGTTCGTGGCTTGCGGCTGAGAAGCGTCGGGAGACGTGCTTCGGGTTTGTGTTGAATACATATATACGTATTTATGGACGCTATATGCTTTTATAGGGTTATAAGGAAAGAGTATGCTAAGCCGAAAGGGGATCATAGTACTCATTGTGAACAACTTTTACTATGAGACCAACCCTGAAATAGAGAAGAAAAAACACAGCTGTCCCATACATTTTGTCGAGTGTCATTGACTTTTTTCTACAGGACAGCTGTTATCACAGTGTCACACAGTATCACACTGTGAGCTAAACTATCATTTGCACAAAGTTGGAGCTACAGATAGTCCTCTATGCCGAGGGTGTCTGCAGGAAAACGAGACCGTGGAGCATGTGCTACTGCACTGCAAGGCCACAGAGGACATAAGAGTTAGGTCGGGACTCCTTCAAGAATCTCAACACCAAGTCTCCAATAGCATAACATCTGACGAAACAGGAGTGGAACAGTTGTGCCAGCGACCCAAGGCCGTGCTCCGTTACTTTAAGGAGCTGGGCTGGTTTGGGGCTGGCAGCGGGGTCAATGCACAAAACACCCTTAGCGGGTCTTATCGCCCCAGATAGAATTAGAATTAGACAGTGTCACAGTAAAAGTTGTTCGTAATGATGAGTACTTTGAGCCCTCTTCGGCTTAGCATACCCTTACGTTATAACCCTGTATACGTATTTTATAACCTGTACGTTTCACGTTAACTATACGTTTTACGTTGTTTTTTTTTTAAGATATCGATCAACATTGACATTTAGGGATGATAAAGATTATGTCGAATAGACAAGATAAAATAAGCGTAGATTTATATTTTTATCCTCCACTTAGCCTACACAAAACGAACATTTGGAGTATCGAGAGCATTTTAGAGGTACTAATATTAGCCGCAGTCGTATCAAGACCAATAAAGCTTAGAAGTATAAAAATGAATACGTTCGCCTCGAGGAAAAAACTTCGCTTGTGCGATTACTAATCAAACAAGAAACAAAACAAGCTATACAAGAAAACGTCAAAAAATGCACAAAAATAGATCAACGCCATCTAGCGAGCTATTAGAAGTAACTTTATCTCTCTGTCTGGATGGTTGTCGCGTTATCACTTACTTGTATATCACAAAGATGGACATAGTTTTTTTTTTTAAAGTCTATGCAAACGCGGGTAACAACTAATAATCTGACTAACCCCCGAATACTGAAACGTGTGTTAACTTTAACAACAGATTAATTCTAATACTGCCTTTGTCTGGCATTAAGCAAATGAGAAAGGCAGCAATAGACTTAATCTGTCGTCAAAGTTAACAACCGTTTCAGTATTCGGGGGTACGAAAACTGACGTGGTTTTGATACATTTTGTTTCAATAAAACGGGAATACTCACGTTAAATTGAGTTGGTTATTCCGACTATAGTTTCGATCACATTCGGTACCTTTATCAAGGAATGCTAGTCGAGACACGCGACAAGGCAAGACGAGGTCGCGCGCGTCTCGCTTAGCATTCCTTGATAAAGGTCACCGAATGTGATCGA
Source organism: Apocheima hispidaria (assembly GCA_947579745.1). Taxonomy (NCBI): domain Eukaryota; kingdom Metazoa; phylum Arthropoda; class Insecta; order Lepidoptera; family Geometridae; genus Apocheima; species Apocheima hispidaria. The sequence goes on along the minus strand of OX388167.1, from coordinate 4,276,025 downwards.
AACTATAGTCGGAATAACCGACTCAATTTAACGTGAGTATTCCCGTTTTATTAAAACTAGTAATCTATACAGTGCCGTAAAGTATCCGCTATGTTTGTACTGACAGACGAACACTGTATTACAAACAAAGTACGTAGTACGTAGCTTACGTGGAGCCTAACGATCCACTGAACAGTGTTACCATATTTCACTAAGAAAACTGACGGGGTTTTGACACATTTTCTTTAAAAAATACTCATCTGTCTATATTTATGTACAAAATGTCACTGAAAGGTGTGACAATGTTGAAAGGTATGTAGGTACTCATCATTATGAATTAAACTATGACTAAATGATGACTTAAATTATGACTTAATGTTTTTTTTTTCTCCATATGGATCATGTGTCCGAAATAAAGAATTATTATTATTATCATTATATGTTTTATCTTTGTTCTCTCGTGAGACGAGGATTTTCACCATTTTCGCGGGTTTTTAGCCAAACGAAAAATGGGGTGCACTATTGGTTTTGTGATAAGAATTTCCGAACGATTCGGCAAGTGTTCAGAACTACAGCTTTCTGAAGCTGAATGAACGTACAGTTATTATTATTATTATGATCTAATTTTACTTTGTTTTACTTGGTTTTACAAACCATGAAATTGCGAAAAAATAGCTGTTCCATACATTTTGTCGAGTGTCATTGACATTTTCTTAGGAACAGCTGTTTTGCGGTTTCAGGTTTGGACCCGCAGTAAAAGTTGTTCATAATGATGAGTACATACCACAGATCACACTAAATACTGCATTACGAGATTCGTTGTTCCTACAAAAAGTCACCAAAGTTTGAAGAAGGCGCGGGTCGCGGGGAGTGCGCCCAAGCGTTCTCATTGGCTTTCTCAAGGTTATGCCTACTCGACCATAACCATCAACAAATCAGAGCAATTACTTATAAGTGTATTTAGACTAATGCGTGGTGTGCTTCTAGCGTCCTGAATGCAGAATAGGGTGTGATCTGTGTTACATACATACCCTTCAAAATTGTCACACCTTTCAGTAGCATCCTGTTTATAAAAATCAATTGCCACATGTATAGCTTGTGAACAGCTGGACCAATATGGACGATCTCTTTTTTGTTGTGTTCGTTTTTGTTGTCAAGTAAAGTCACGGGCATCAGCTAGTGTGTATTAAAAATACGTTATTAGATGAATCAGGCGCTAGGTACTTTGCGGATGTCCATTGTAAAGTGAAAGATAAACAGTTGTTCCCTGATTTCTATTCCACCAGACGTATTAATGCAGCGAAAATTACTTTAAGATTTAAGATTTACTTTTTTTAAAGATACATTTTAGATTCTGTTATTCCGATTAGCGTTTCGATAATATCTAATTCGTCGGGTATTCATTATAATTATATTATTAATTATAATTATGTATAGTTTTATCTTGGAGAAAAGTATTATATTTGATGGTTATTAGTTATGTAATTTGTAACGCAGTCAGTTTTCAATATCTTTTCACTAGGATTGGTGTTGGGTATCCCATGATGACTGAAGAACATAGAGACACGCAACGAACACCCAGACCTAGATCAGATATTTCAATTAATCATTCAAACATCATCCTGGAATTGAATCAGGGAATTCGAGCTTAAAAAAATGCCATAGGTGTGGCTCTTTCCAGGCAGATTCTGTAAAATAATGTAGTGGTAGGAACACTGGTAGTGTCAGTAGTAGACACCACAACAGTGTTCATTGCATATCGGAACTAATTCTCCCTATAAAGGGTTAAGAATAAACGGAACAATCATTATGAACAACTTTTCTATGGGACCAACCCTGAAATCGAGAAAAAAACAGCTGTTCAATAGAAAAATGTCAATGGCACTCGACAAAATGTATGGAACAGCTCTGATATTTTTTTCTTGATTTCAGTGTTGGTCCCATAGTAAAAGTTGTTAACAATCATGAGTATTACTGAGCCCCTTTTGGCTTAGAATGCCCCTTCCTTTTAACCCTGTATAAATTATTTTTTCCACATATCCTATTAAGTTTGATGTCACCCTACAGCAGCTCGACAGTTGGTAGACTCTCGCGTCGAGCCAAGTTGTCGCGAGTTGTTACTGTTTCTTTCAATATGTGCTTCTGCCTTTAGTATAATAAGAGCGGAATGTTGCGAGGTAGCGTAAAGCTTGATTCATACACAGTTATCGTCCGGGCTCAGTGAGATCGTGACGTTGACTATTTGACCGTTTATTGACTCTGATGTACTTCAAGGAATTGAGGTACTTATACACAGGTCATAAATAAAAATACTCTTGAATATATTGGTCCTGGAGATACAAATGAAAATTAAAAAAGAACCTGTTGTAAACAATGTATTATTTTTATTTATACGATAATGGATCCCCTTGTAAGAGGTAACGTGGTTTCCAGTAATTGGGGGTGCATCCAGCTTGATGCTTATGTTTCATAATGTGAATGTAGTGTGTAACTTCTGTTGGGGATCCATATTGTATAAATAAATAAAAAGACATTGAAATTTAGAACCATAGAGAAGACCATTTCAAATAAAGAATTTCACATAGACTAAATTAGAAACATTTTTTACAAATCTCTTAGTTTAGTTAGTTATTGTTATTAGTACTAATATAAGAAACTTAAGTTTAGAAACGAGTATGACTATGTCGCGATATTTTAGGGCCTCATATTTCAATGTAACAGCTAATCCATGTTTGGACAGGGCTCGGTGTAATGTGAATCATACTTCCTTAGAATTATCAACACGTAGGATGTTTTATCTATATAGGGTTTATTATAGAAATATAGAATATGACAGTGTAACTTGAACTTTATCAGGCTCGTGGACACAATTACATATTAGTGTTTATCTTGGTCTTTGTATTTTATTAACATTGTCATAATGTTAGCAAAACATAATAAAATATACGGTACTGTTTTAAGGAGTATTTAGTCTAGCTATGACTCGCATTGGCAATTTTATGTAGAAAGAAAAAAATAAACTTAAAAACCTAAAAATGTGGTTTGAATTTTTTTGGATGGAAGCCGGCTTTCTCTCGATTCGCCATTAGTCCACTTTACTAGGGTATGACTTGGACTTGACCGTGACTTACTTTGATTGACTTACACTTGATTGAGGGTTCTTTTCGTAGTGAAATTGGTGGTGAACATATTGGTGGACGTTTTTAAAACACAGCGCCATCTAGCCTCAAGCTAAGCAAGCTTGTACTATGCGCACCAGCTTGCTAACAAGCTTGCTAAGATATATTTTTTTGCATGAAACATGGGAAATATTATACAACACATGCATAAAAGATGTTAGTTTAATATTATAAGTGGCCACATCATGCTGTGCCAGTTAGGCTTACAAATGTCTGGGTGATGGCACTATGCTCGATAAATATTTTAAAAAAACACAAAAAAAATGGCTGGTATAATGCTGCTAGAATACACAAGTATTGTGTATTTGTCACTTGAAATATTACAAAACTTGACACTGGTTAAACACACAACGTGCTGTAGAGAGAA